>OY744522.1:134501280-134516280 GCA_963556195.1 Sepiola atlantica
TGTTCAGCAGTAACATCGCAGTACGAGCGCATCTCTCCGTGTTCAAAATAATTTCACAAATACCTGCTCGTAGTTATTGGTGAAATAGTAGTGTAGGCTAGACTCTAGATCTTCTCACCTTTGAAGGAACACGTTAAAAAAATACTTGCATTTCATTGTTGTCGCAGCAAAACGGATCGGATGCGATGAATTTCGCGCATTGCGAATGGTTTCGGACGTATTCTAAATACGAGATGACAACCACAATGTATCTATATATCTAAGTTTCTAAAAGTAAGTACACACAGAAACACATATATACATATATACACATACCCATCTACATATGCATGTCATTTTTAATATGTATTCATCGATGTATCTTTCGATCCATGTTTTCGTATGTATGTGCGCATATATCATGGCAAGTCCATGTCGATCGATATTTCTAATTTTTAAAACATTTATCATTTAGAAGAAAATATAAAAGTGACAGAAGTCATAACAAAGAATCAACCCAACCCAATACCTTTTGACGTCAGAACCAACAGAATTAACCGTAAATGATGAGAAAACAGTTTTTGAATCACATCAACCTTGACAAAAATGTTTTTAATGCCTTTTTCCGGGCCAAGTAATCTGCGCAGTTTGACAGCAAATGCAGATTAGTGGGAAAGCAGAAGTGGCGCATAATGATCGAGAGTCACAACACTAAGTCAATATAATAATAATAATAATAATAATAATAATAATAATAATAATAATGAAGATGCTGCTGCTGATAATAACAATAACAACAGCAATGATGATGATGATGAGGATGATGATGTCAGCAATAACAACAATAATAATAATAATAATAATAATAATAATAACAATAACAATGATAATGATAATAATAATAATAATAATAATAATAATAATAATAACAACAATAATAATAATAACCTGAGAAGAACAAGACACTGTTAGAAACGAAATTATATAATAGATAATTCAATAAAATGAAACAAATCTCTACTAATTAGATAATCTGGACAATTCATATGTTGAACAAAAGTAGAATCTTGATCAGATACCTGGAAACTATTGACCATGCATAATGCACTACACCTGAAAGAGTATACTGACACATTCTACGTAAAAAAGAGCGAAGGGGGGAAAGGACTGATAAGTATAAAAGACTTTGTGAAAGACCTCAAAAACTGGAAAAATACATAACCCAGAACACAGAAAGGCTGATCACCGCAGCAAAGGCGTCGTCAAAATAAACGATTCAGGAAGAGCCGAAACTAGAAAAAAATACAAGAAAATAATACTGGGAATATAAACAGCAACATGACATATTCATAAGCATTGTAAGAGAAAAGACCCATGAAAACACCTGGACATGGCTAAGAAAAGGACACTAGAAAAAAGAAACATAATCGCTACTGGAAACAGTAAATGTAGACTCTGTGGACATAGAGACGAAACAGGAAATCAGATAATAAGTGAATGCAGCAAACTAGGCCCCAAAGAATGCAAGAACGCCCACGACTGCGTCGGAAAGCAGTACACTGGGAACTATGCAAACAACTGCATTTCGAACACGCGGACAAATAGTGCAAACATACACCGGGCACTGTACTGAGAAACAAAAAAATCACAAAATAAATGTTGAACATGGAGGTATAAACAGATAACCTCATCCAAGCAAGGATACAGGGTTTTATAATAGTTAGCAAGAAAGTAAACACTGACAAATTGTAGAGTATGGCGTCCTAACAGAGCACAGATAAAAGAAGACAGACACCAGAAGCAAATGCACGGAACTAGCAAACGAGTTAAGATAAATAAGGAACATGTAGAAAGTGAATATAATACCGATGACCCTAGGAGCACTAAGACCAGTTCCGAAAAAACACTGGAAAAAAGACTAAGAGAAATTTTAATCAAAGGGGAAACTGAGACTACACAATTGATGCTAATGATGAAAAGAGCTGAAATCTTAAGGAACATCCTTAAATTGTGAAACATACCCACACAAATTGCATCAACCTCGGCTGATACCACTCAAGATAATCGTCAAAGGTCAAGGATTATGAAAAGACCGAGAAGGGAGAGCATTAACCAGACTTTCACTGTACATAATGATCGGTAGATACACAACTATGTATCAATATAACGAAACGCACACATACTCACACACACACACACACTATATATATATATATATATATATATATATATATATATATATATATATATATATTAATCTAGCTGTAGCCTCATCAATAGAAAAACAAATAAACGATTTTCTTTTCACATTTTGATAATTTGAAGAAAGCAACAAAAAATGATTGCCATGGTGTTATTTGATATTCTAATTTTGAGGTTTTACATTTTATAAGCATAAAAATGAATTCCCCATAATAAAAGGAATCAACGAAAGTATAAACAACAGAAAAAAGGGTGAAAAACACCAAATAACTGTTACTAAAGGTAATAAAAGTTACTCTTCTACATACCTGCTCATTTTTGTCTGTGTTTAAACGATTTTAAATCGTTTTTATTGCATTTTAATATTTCGTCCTAATCCGATCGCATTACACTTACACTTTTAAGATGGCGTAAGCGAACATCCCCGAAGTTTGTTTAATGAGTTTTTCGGCTTTTGGGGTAAAAATCAAACAAAGAAATAATTAACAAATAACTGTCCCAAACACTTTAAAATTTACTTCTGCCAAATTTAAAGATGAATAGTACAAAAGAAAATCACCAGATTTCGTAGACGTAATATATTTGACCGAATATTTTAATTGAAATAAAAATAAACATTTTAAAATACTTTAAAATAAAAAAAATAGGCAGGTGGGTAGAAAAGTAAGTTTTAATGCCCTTGGTAACAGTTATTTGTGGACTATTTTTTTATGCGCCCCTTTTCTTTTTGTTGATTATTCGTGACAATCGCGAAAAGCAGAACGTGTATTTGTCAGATAAAAGAATTATATATTTTTGAGTAATTTAAAATAGTTACTTGTGTTTTTCACTTTCATTATCAATAGCAGAAAAATAAAAATAAATCGTCATTAAGATTATTTTTAATATAAATCTAGTCTTTTTTTAAATTAAAAAAATAACAAACTTTGTTAAATTTGTAGATTAACACCCCAGCTAAAATATCGCACCTTAAAAAAATGAGATTCTACTTTATAGAGTAATCCTAACTTATTAAGGCAACACACTAATATATTTTAACACTAACCCTGTCCGACTGGCAAGGTTGTATAACTACACGTCATCGTCTAAAAAAGTACCCCATTCGCCGAAAAATGACGCACAAAATTTATCTCTAATAGCAAAAAAATGGTTCCAGCTCACTATCGCTTCACAAAGTAAGCAAGGATTAAGTCATAGCGCTATTTTGGTGAGAGTGTCTAGCGTAGAGTAAGTTCAGGGTGTTTTGGACAAAAGGTATGACAATCGACCCCACAAACAAAAAATCTTTGTCAAAATTATATGACCATCGCTCCCACCATTTTGCCCACAAAGCGATTACTGCGTCATGCCTAAGTTTAAAGAATTTCAGTCAAACGTCTCTTGTAAACATGGGGAAAAACTTTCGCATTTATTCATGAAATAGATAAATATTAATATTTTGGTAATTTCCATACAAATTTATTTAATTTTCAAATAAGAAATAAATGGATAGAAAAAAGAATTCAAAATTTCGCTTTGGCCTCGCGAGCGAGCGAGGAAGAAAAGGGAATTAGGGGGGGGGGCACTCACCTCGATGCGTCGATATATTTTTTCTATAAAGTATATAAGTTTCAAACCTTGAGCTTCTTTGAAAATGAATGAATTTATCCTTGTTTTAATTAAATAGCGTTCATTATTCACTGTTAATATCGACGAAACTATTACATATATATGATAGAAATAGGGGCAATACAATTTGAAGTTTGAAATCAGTAACACCAAGTATGAATTGATTATATACTATTTACAAAATAGATATGCAAATACGTATTTCTTAATTTATGTGTAGGGGCCTTTAATCAATACTATATATATATATATATATATATATATATATATATATATATAATATTCTGTTGTATTATTGATTTAAATAACAGTAACTTGTTTTGATGGTAATAAAGGAGTGATAAATGAAACAAAAACTTCGCATTTATTCATTTATATATATATATATATTTGATTGATAAGCAAAATAAAAAAATACAATAGAAAATATTAATGTTTTTGTCTATCGTTATATATGCGTGTATATTTGTTCATATATCATCACACACACATACATACATATAAGTATAAGGTTTATAGATAATTATGCTAATATAATAAAATATATGCGCATATAAGAATAATAGTATACATAAACCTATAATATAATAATAAGACAAACAAATTTATTTCTATCATTGTGTATATATATGTTTCTCCTATTATATTACTCATATATTAATATATATATACGTATTTCATAATATATATATATATATATATATATATATATATATATATATATATATATATATATATACATATATCAATTATTTTTGTATTTTCTTCGAAACAGTTTTTTACTTTAAACCAAATCATTGTATTTCTGTCCAGACGTCATTTACATATATCAGTCACGCTTGGACGAATAAATAAAACAACATCTCATTATGTAAACTGACAAGACATTGACGAGGATTTCAACTCAGAATAACTTTGCGGTTGGCTAATGATTTGTTTCACATTATTGACGTATCATTTTACCGAAATTATGAAATATTTTTGTTTTTCTTTTTAAAAATAGTTGTGTGAACACTAAACAAGTTTTCAATATTAAAGAATTTCTTTCATTTGTCGAAAGTAAATTTTCGGATATATTATTTTTGTTAAAAATTACTTTGAATTGAATTTTCCAAAAAATCATATTAAAGAGTTATTTTATTTCAATTTAAGACAATTTATTCGTGTTGTCCAATTATTCACCAATCAATTATAAAAAAATACCCTCCTTCAGTCTCAAGAGATAATAGATACCACCTGTAAGAGTGCCTATGCAGAAGTCTATAGTGAAGCAAAGGTTGCGCAATCCTAACCGCATCTTTCTAGAATCGACATTGCTTGAGTACAGTGGCAAAGATGAGTCAATACCGACTGGAAACGCTGTCGCAATAAGCAGACACATACTAGTGTTATTTCGAAGCTTTACTTCTAGACTAGTTACCCACATAAAGCTTGAGAGTCTATTGACATCTACTTTACTATTTAAGCGTTTACAGGATGGAGAATGTATGCATACTTCCAAGAGTATTAGTAAAAATAACACAGTATCCAGTACTGTAATCGAACTTGTAGGCCGAGCCCACAGACCGCGCCTGTAACCACTGCACCAGGATACTTCAATTATCACTAAAATAAATCTTGAGATGCCGGACGTAATAAAATTCAGAATACTAATTATTACGCCTAAATTAAATCCTTAGATGCTAGACTAAATGCCGCCTTTTTGGATCATGATATTAATTTATTTTACTACGGTCTTGCAAACCGTTTCTATCCTTCAACATTTTCTCAGGTTGACAGAATTTGAAATGAGAATTATTAAGTATCTAAAATTATAATAAGAATCCAATCTGAGCATTCAAAATGTTTATGGCCATTACAAGTAATATGACCATTAATATGACCATTAATATGATTATTAAAATTAAGAAAAAGAAAGTGAAACGTTTTCGTCTGAATGTCATAAACGCTTCGATTATTCCACGTCATTTGGTTTATAATAGAAGCAAGCAGTGGGCGAGTTTTGTAGTTAACATATCTCTCCAGGGGCTCACATTCACAGGTTTTGATGTAAACTAAAGGTCACACCCTTTTCATCCAGTGACTGGCACTGTGATGAGAGGGGGAGTGGCTTCTTCCTTCAATTTACGTGTATATGTGTGTGTCACTGCCATACTCACTACTACGGTGTCAGCGACAAGAGGAACACTCAGAAGTATTACATTTAATCGGAACACTTTCTCCTCTATTACTATTCTTGATTCAATGCAACTTGATCCAAAAAAATGTGTTACTTATTTGTCCAAGCGATCTATTTAGTTAATTTAAGATTTAGGAATTTATTCAAAAAGATATGTGATTCCACATTTGATAACATATGAATATTAAATTTAAATTTAAAAGTTCATAAAATATTTTATAACTGCCAGATTTAAAAAGCCTATCTGGAAAGTATCCGGAAGCTTCGTGGTGATATCAATCTAGCTCGGCATGCCGGGAGCAGACTCAAGTTTAGTTAATTGTTTTAGTTTTTAAAATTCGGCCTTAACAGTAAATGTCCAGATGGAGGAGAAATATTAAAAAAATATAAAAAATTCTCATTCAAATCACCTCTCATACTTCTCTCTAACAAAACCATCATATCTGGGGGGGGGGGCGCAGGGAGCACTATTTCTTGCCTTGACAAAACCGACTGCGCAATCTAGTTGAAGAGGATCTCTTCTCTTTTCCCTACAACCTGTTTTACACAGAAGATGTGTTGTTAGCCTCCTTCTACTATATCGTTATGTTCATGGTAGGTGCTCGACTAAGCTCCAATCTCTCTCTGTAAAATATTCACAGCAAGAACTCGTCTAGCTACAACCACAGCAAATAACTTTCCTTTTTTTCACCAAAAACCAAACGGAACTTCCATTTACAAAGTTTCTTTCCTAGAAAATCACATATGTGGAACAAGATACCACGAGGCTGCTTCCCGACCGACTACAGCATGGTCGTCTTTAAGTCTAATGTTAAATACTAGAGCCGTCCTCTCGGATAATCAATTCTTAAGTAACCTTCTACCCATTTCACCCATTGTGTCTAATCCTCTCGTGGTTGCGTTTATCGTCCAACTGGAAACCTCTTTAAAACTTATCCTCGAGTGGCACCCATGACTTTATAAGCGGTGATCCATTAGTAACACATTCTAGTTTTACCAATCCATTCATATAACTGTAATAGTTTACTCTCATTATTAGTTTATCTGGTCTGTTTTGTATAACAATATTCCATTACAATCTCTATATCTAGCCATTGGGAACCCATACGTAAAGACACTGCATTATATGAGGTCTTTTTAGATTCTTATGTCGAGAATCCAGAGTAAAAGAGGTTTATTTTGGGTTTCTGCGAATTCTATGGATATCTGATCCAAGTATGTACAGATTTCTATGAACATTACTTTTTATGGATGACAAAAATATTAAGATCACTGCATAACAGTATGACATAGCAACACAGAAATTGATAACAAATATGTGACGTGTTATTGTTCAGTTATTAATACAAGTAGAAAGTATCTAACCCCACTGAACAATTAATGAAACACACTCTGAGGGTTCCACCTACTTAGGTCTTCGGTCCTCTCACGAAAGAATCAAATTACAACGCTCTTCTGGGGATAATGGCCAAGGTTTCAAAATAACAAACTCTGACCGTAGCATCATTTGACTAGAAATATATGAATTTAGTCAATATTATATGGACATTCGGTAAATTAAGTAAATTCGCCTCTCATTTTCTCTCGCTACATTCTACACAACATTTTCCCCAACTCTTACTTCACATTTATCCATTTTCCTTTAACTTCCTCTTTATTTATAATAATTTCATTTTTTATCAAAGTCAATACCAACTATTGCTTATATTTTTGTAATTTGCAATAACATTCTATCTTACCCTGATGAAGTCTTTGGAGAAATAAAAATGAAATATTAACTAAACACATGAGTGTGATTTTATTTATTTGTATTTGTGTGTGTACTCACCCTTTTAGCTTATTCGTTCAACACTTTATAATGGGGTGCACATTATTTTCATTCACATGACGCAAATACATAAATATGTAAAACTTCGTTGTTGAGCGCTCTGGTAAATGAGATCGCCGGTAAATATCATTAGAAAACTGTGTTAGTTTCTATTAAATTTGAAAAGTCGTATTACTGAAATTAGTAGAGCTTAATCGTATGATAATTAGAGAATATGGGAATATTAAATGAGAATATCAAATACATAGCATATTTAAGTAAATATAATCAATCCAGTAAACATACAACACACAGAAGGAAGCAATTGAACACAATATGAAATAGCCTATCAATTGATGGAATGCTATGAAGATCCTACGAAACATATCTGTTAGCATCTACACAACGGAATAAAAGATGCCGACATTTCAGATTGTCTATCCCGGAAGCCTGGAGATAGACATTCTCCTTCTTTTGGGCTGTAGTCACAACTAAATTTAAGATTATTTCCCATACTCTCATTTAGTTGGACAAAGGTTTGTCACGTGACCAAAATTAATACCAAAATGCTTACTCATAGAGAGAGCGGAAATTCCAGAAGAGATAAATGAAGGGGAGAAATTTTGCATACTTGATTTGAGCGAGTCAGCACTTGGGAAAATTCCAAATTGGTGAAGTGTTGGTAATCGATTACATAACGTTTCAAGATCAGTTGTTTTATCTTAGCAGACATGATGGCACTGAGCGTTGAGTCAATAACAATATATATATATATATATATATATATATATATATATATATATATATATATATATATATATATATATATATATTGTATTGACCTACGGAAAAACTTTTTCGTTGCATCACAGTTGCTAGACACACAATTCAGGCTGAGATTAAAACTCAGTAATTTTTTCGACAGTCAAAGGTTTTATCTACTGCGTTATCGGTACAAGCGAAAATAACTGTTATCAACCAAAGAGTGCTCTATTTTTATATATATATATATATATATATATATATATATATATATATATATATATATATATATATATATATATATATAAACGCACAGAAGGGGAAAAGGGGACGGGGACAATGGTGAAAAAGAAAGCACACATCCTATATTATGCTCCATCAAACATTGACAAACATAAACTGCAAATGTAATTGGAGGCTTAAAATCCACGCAAACGAGAATTTATATCCTCTAACCCGAAATCTAAAACGTCAGAAAATGTTCGGTTTTAGTTATTTATTTTAATAAACAGAGCAAAATGTCTGTTTTTTATTTGTGAATTTCAATTTTTCCCTCCACAACGGGTTAAGCGTTGTGCAAAGTGAAAAACGAATTTGAATAAAAATGGTTCATTCCGTTTGGATTACGTAACCTAAATCCGGTTCACCCGGATGTAGAGAGGAAAAAAACAAAAAACAATTCATTTCTTTTTGTTGATTCTATCGCGGGGTTAATATTATGTTCGTTCACAAGACGCAAATACACACGCATGCACAACTTTGTAGGCTAAACAATCTAGTAACTTATATCGCTGGATGCCATTATTGTTAATGCACATCTCTATCTAATATAATAAAGTAATGCTTAATATAAGCATCTAGATGTTATATACTATGCTGATAACGTAATGGATAGTACATCCGCATGTTATTCAAACAGTCGGGACTCAATCTCAGCTTTATGTACTTACATTTCCAGCCATACCGAAGAGCTGTGATACAACGAAACAGTATCTATATAGATGACATACATATATAAATATATATATATATATATATATATATATTAATCCAACAACTTCTTAGTTTTTGTGAATTGGTCTGATAATTTTGTAGTGTTGCAAAAACGATATTGACATACAAATGTTGTTTGGCTCACGACAAATGAAACGGACCGTTAAAAATAAAATGTGAAAATAATAAAATAAAAACATGGTTATTGGAATAAAAAATGAAGCTGACTTATATATGCTCTGCTTTAACTGACTGACAATCATCGAGCTGAATCTTTTAAAAAGACCGCAAAATAAAAAGGCACTGATAGTATATGCTAATACATATATTGTCATTAATAATTAATAATAATTATATATAATGCAAATGTAGCCCCACTCAGAAAAATTAACAAGTCACCAGTTATCAAGAATAAAAACCACTCAAGGATAAGTGTTAATGAGATTATAGATGTATATTTGAAAGTAATGAATACTATGAGAATATTGAACATCTTAACATATCATCCATCTAGAACAAGAACCAACCCAGAAAACAGTATTTCTTCTCCCTTTGTCAGAAACATCGCTCGTGTAATGTGAGGACTAAAATACAAATTAAGAGGGAATTGATAATTATGAGGCTACCGAAAGTAAACCCAAGGTTACTTTCTGCTCGTCATAATATATTGGTAATCTTCACGTATTCCCGTTTGGTAGTTTCTGATTCTAGAACAGCAGAATTAAACCGTTCATAAAAGTCGTATCATGCTGATTCATACGAATTTACTTTTAGCACATCCGTCAAATGCATATTTTTTTTCCATGAAAACACACAATTCGTTTTTGATTTCTTCAAGAATAAAATAACGTATCGAACCACAAGAAAAGTGTGTTTTAATGTTCAGACAATTCAATCGTGTGAAAACGGAATTGTCGAATTCGTCAAGGCTTCATAAGGTCGGGGGATTAGCAGCTGTCAAAAGATGACGCTGGCCGGGGTGTCGTGTGTGGGAAGAGTTCAATGGCTCCTAGGAAATTAAGAGGGTTAGAAAGCAAGTAAGACTTGTGTTCGAGAGCATTTAAAATGGATGAAATGGTAGTAATTGCCGGTGGAAAAAGAAAGAATTGTGGCTGACAGCGACACTTGACTAATGAGTCCCAGTGGGGTGTCAGATGAGAGGGCAAGTGTGTTTAGATCGAAATGTACGGAAACTGCAGATGAAGAGTATAGAATTCTGGCTGAATAGTTGGCCTGCTAGGTCAAGAGGATCGCTAACGATTTAGTTTGGGAAAGTCTTTGCGATGAAACGATTTTGATAGCATAAATCCGTTCTCTTTTTTTACATTTCTCTTTTAATCGTTACACTCCGAATCTACATATTTATACATCTCCCCCCTCTCTCTCTCTCTCTCTCTCTCTCTCTCTCTCTCTCTCTCACACACTATATATATATATATATATATATATATATATATATATATATATATATGTATATATATATATATAATTACTGATCAGAATTATATCTCTCTTTTTTAAATTTTTTCTTTTCATTCATTTGCTGGGGACGGGGCATTCTTTCAAATGCCATACGATCACCCGCTATTTACAGACTCCAACCGAGAGCTCTTTCAGGATCCAGGCTGTTCCCTTGAGTGCAGTTGTTTGGATTTCTCTTGCACTTGGTTCACCAGGTATACTTCATACTGGGATTTAATGTTAATTTCGAAGCAAACAACTCATCTTACACATGTTGTTAGAGATAATTCAAAGCAGACTTGAACCAAATCTAAGTTATTATATAAACGCGACCGTTTACTTTAGAGATAATTACCAAATAAAAACTTCATATCATCCAGGCAACCATCAAAATAGAAAGAGCATTCAGATCAGTATGACAACCGTCAATGGCAATATATATATATATATATATATATATATATATATATATATATATATATATATATTATATATATATATATATCATTGTTTTTATTCAAACAGACATGTACAATTGTACATGTATGTTTGAATAAAAATAATGATATACATGAAGCACTTTTAATAGAACCGGTTGAAATTATTCTGATACTTATCCCTTGGATATTTACTTTACCTGGATTACTATATATATATATATATATATATATATATATATATAAATATATATATAAGGCAAAAATTAAAACAAAAAAATCAAAAGTGGCATGTCCAGAAACATCGGATGCACATCAAAAAGTTTCTTTGAAAAGCCCTCTAGAAATGTAGACAACCTCAGTCAAAATAATTCAAAAATTGCCTAAAATGGAGCCGGAAAAGCAAGGATGTTCATTCCATATTGGCAGATATTTCAAATTAAAGATTTCAAAATCAAGGGCAGATAATTCAAGAACTATCAGTTATGGCGGTTTATGGGAGAAAACTAGGTTAAGATCATTTATCATCCCATCCATTCAAATTTAAAGCTAGAACAAGTTAACTGATTCTTACAAAGAATGAAAGTAAAAAATATATATACATTGAAATTTAAAATTTAAATTTAAAATCAAATGTAAATAATTTCTATTTAAGTGGATATAATTATTAAGATAATCTAATATGTTAAGTAATTGTTAAAAAATATATACAATTTGTATAATATATATCACAGCCCGCATGTTTATGAAAGCCTTATACACACATATCTATAAATGTACTAACACACACTAGCGGTATTCACCCGGCGTTTTCCGTATGATAATAGATTGCAGGTAGGAAATAATTGCAAATATGGTCATGCTTACAGTTTTTGGCTTGAAAGAAAAGTTAAAAATAACATTTGTAATATGAGGTCAAGTAATAAAAAAAACTGTTGACGCGGTGGTATTTTCTAAAATAAAAGCAACTTCCTTTTGACGCCGAGTTTCTTACAGACTGCTGTAAAACGACACATGTTTTAATGAATCGATACGAATTTACTTATTTTAAATCTTAAAATATCAACAGACATAATTATTTTAGTATTTAAACATTTTAAATACATTCTCCATTTTATTCTTCGGACAGCACGAAAGTTCTTTTAATTGAATATTACACAAGATGTAGGGGAGAGTGTCACTTATTTTCTCTGGATTGCCCCACTTACTCTTGTTAATCCTCACCTTATAGTCCTGCGTGTTTAGCAAATATACATGAAATACCTTTTATGGGGCTTTCGTATAACTAGACTAAAGATGGAACCGCGATCCCCCGGCCTATTAGCGAAACACTCTAACCACCTTGAATGCACAAATGGTAACCCATTCATTCTTCGTTGTTTAATTTTATTTTTGTTTTATAAAACGAAGTAAATCTATTTAATAAAAAATGAATATTGTTTCTTTACGTTGAACACTTTAGATATAATTAATGGTACGAGTTTGTATTAAAACCGTATTTACACGTCTCAATCACGCAGCTGACCTACTAACCAAGGGATTAACGTTGGGTTACAGGACTTAGGGTTGTAAGTTCGACCCCGTAAGTAGGTAGGCCAGTTGTTTAAATTAATACTAATGAGTCTTCAAAAGACGAAACCAGCTTGTCTATAGATAAAAAAATATTTAATAAGTATATTATATGTATATATATATATATATATATATATATATATATATATATATATATATATATAAGTTTGCAGACAGAGTCAA
Source organism: Sepiola atlantica (assembly GCA_963556195.1). NCBI lineage: Eukaryota > Metazoa > Mollusca > Cephalopoda > Sepiida > Sepiolidae > Sepiola > Sepiola atlantica. Next base: position 134,514,464 of record OY744522.1, read on the forward strand.
CAACTAATCGTGATTTGAGCTTATATATATATATATATATATATATAAGCTCTATCAGTGATATTGAGTACTCTCCTATATGAACATTGTAACTATTACCCGCAATAAATAGTTCTTTCTCAGTTATGTGATCTCTGTAACAGGTTTGTTGGGAAGAATTCTCTAGATGCAATAGCCAATAGGTCAATCGGAGTTGGTTGGTTGCCTGGTAGTTTGATTGGACTCAGTTGAGAGCTGTTGCCATACGCCTCTGGCCACCACGTTGCTACCTCTAAACTATCTATCTACAATTCTATTAGCAACAGCTAAGCTCAATCAAAATTGATTTTATTACGCTCATTTTTTTACAATGATGATATATATTCGTCATTAAACTCCTGTCTGATCCGGACATGGATCTACCATAACCTCCAACCTCCCATGACCCTGTATTCTTCGGTTTTGCTCTTTAATGCCTCAGAGACATTAAATATATTATAATATATCTGTATGTGTATATAGCTGTAATGAAAATTGTTAGCTACAATTAGCGATAATGCAAAGGTATCCATCATTAACGAATTGAGTACTTTTCTTTACTAATAGTTTTATATAAATATTAAGATTTCACTTAACCTGGCCTATTGTCGGTTATCAAAAGATTACATTTCGTGCCGAGCTTGAAGCACTTGCCTGTCTAATTAGATTGCAGAACTGTGATACAGCGAAACAGTATGTACATGACTAGAGAGAGAGAAAAAAGGGGGCGAGAGAGAATGAAAATATGAATTATATTGTTTCATTCTATCTATCTGGATCTGTTCATATCTGCCTATATCTATCTATGCCCGTCTCTTTCTCTTTTTTAACTCCCTCTCTTTCACCTCTCTCTCTCTCTATCTATCTTAATACTTATTTATATACGAGTAAATCTCTGTAGATCTTACTTGTTTGTTATCTTGTTTTACCTGTGCACACTTAGTTGTGTCATCAAAGTGGTGACGTCATAAAATGATAACAACCACGAAACGATGACGTCAGTTATTGAAACATGAAGGAAAACAGTGAATGTGTTCACAAAATGTTAACGCAATCAATAAAAAAAAACTGAGTGAAGGTGAATAGAACATTTGACTAGACTTTTCGGGTCACATGTCGGGTAAGAGACGAACGTCTAAAGCCCTTGGGGTCTTGTATATATACTACTAAAACTCTGTGTATCTTGCTCGCTTGTTTGTTGCTGTGCTCAGTGCATGACGTCACACAAGAATGTAGTCATAATTACTGATGTCATCCATTAAAACTAAAATGAGGGATAACCGTAGAAAGTAGATAACCGTTTACAGTTTATGACGTTATAAATGATGACGTCATCCATTAAAACAAATATTGGAGGTAACCGGGAACATGGATGATGACACAAAAGGATGACATCATAGATAATGACGTCATTAAAATATTAAGTCATCGATTAAAACAGATAGTTGAATACCGTGTACAGTGGTTGACGTTAGAAAATGAATACGTCATTCATCAAATCAGAGAGAAAGAGAGGGAAGATGTTGTTTATTAGACGAACCTGAGTCTTGTATCTAGATATCAACCTGTTTCTATCTATTTATTTATCTATCCAGCTATGCCTATACTATTTCTCGTTTTCCTGTCGACATAATTGTGTAGTCCACCCTGTATTCGATGTTCACTAAAAAAAAATTCGAATACAACGAGCCCAGATTATGCTCTATCCGTCCTTCGGGTACATATCGGTACAACCAACTTCCCCTGTTACCCGACCACACTTACATATTATTTAGCCATGCCTTTGACTAAAACCATGT
>OY744522.1:134521280-134586280 GCA_963556195.1 Sepiola atlantica
TATATATATATAAATATATATATATATATTATATATATATATAAATATATATATATATATTTAATAATATATATATATAAATATATATATATATATATATAAATATATATAAATATATATATTTAATAATATATATATATATATATTTAATAATATATATATAAATATATATATAATTATTAATATATATATATATTATATATATATATAAATATATATATATATATTTAATAATATATATATATATTATATATATATAAATATATATATATTTAATAATAATATATATATATATATATAAATATATATAAATATATATATATATTTAATAATATATATATATATAAATATATATATATTTAATAATATATATATATAAATATATATATATATATATTTAATGATATATATATATATATATATATATATACAGTATATATACATATATACATATGTAAATTATAACTAAAAGGTAAACTTTTAGAGAGTTGGACCTATTGTGAAATAAGGAAAGCTCAATATACTGGATATTAATAATATATATATATATATATATATTTAATAATATATATATATATTTAATAATATATATCTATATATCTATATATAAATATATATATATTTAATAATAACATATATATATATAAATATATATATATATTTAATAATATATATATATATATATATGAATATATATATATATTTAATAATATATATATATGTATATATATATATTTAAATATATATATATGAATATATATATATATTTAATAATATATATATATATTCTAGAGAGTTTTAGTTGACATTGTAATCCTGAACAACGCCTCTTCTGAACTGGCATTGCCTTAGTCCAGGGCAAGAAGTCTATGATGACTGAAAACCATGCTGAGATAATTAAAGAAACGCTGCTCTTCTTTCTTCTAGACTAGTTACACAACTAGGGATTGGGAGTCTAGTCTAGTCTACTATTTAAATCATAGGTCGAGGAAAGACATATGCACATATATTCAAGCATATTAGGGAAAATGATGCCGTGCCGAGTTCACAATTCGCGTCTGTAACCACTACACGACGCCATTTTCATACACACACATCATATATATATATATATATATATATATATATATATATATATATATATATATATATTGCGTCATATTTATATGGATCGTTCCACTTGAATGTAGAGCTTACCACGTGGGTGTTCTTTGCTTTTGTTCTTTCCTTCTCTCTCTTCTTCTTTTCCCTCATCTCTCTTCCTTTCTCGCCATTTTGTTTCGACGTGCGTACTCTCGGGTGGCGCTTCTATGAAAAAGGCTCGGGTTATAAATCAACCTTGACAGGCCAACGTCAGCATCAATTACAGCCATCCTCATCTTTACGGATCGGCCGTCCTCTCTTCTTACAGGTTGGCGGCCAAAGTTTAAATCTCCAGTGAAAACTGATTAAATATTGTCCTTTTGCAGCTACCCGGTGACATGTCAGCCGCGTAACAAAACCGAAAAAAAAAAATAAAATAACGTACATATTTTTCAAAGATCCATCTATGAAATCTCCGCGTTTAGCGATGGAAAAGCGATTTCAACCTGAAGTCTGACAGACGAACGATGTGTCAACTGAAAATGTAGCGTGACAGAGCCGCGAAAATCTATTTTAAACTGAAGCGTGATAGAATAAAATAAAATGCTATTTCGAATTGAACTGTGACAAACCATTGGACGCATTTAAAATAATGTCGTCTATCCAATTTGCTTGCTTAACTATTACAATGCTATTTTGAAGCATAACAAATGCTATTTTGAAATTAAATGTGACATACCAACATAAGAAAAACTATTAAACGCATATAAACTATTGTATATTTGCGTAATCTGCGTTTTCAACGATAAAGATGCTATTTTGAAGCGTGACAGACCATATGACAGAGAAGTACAAATTCTATTTCGAACTTAACGTAACAAATCAACGATTATCCTATTTCGTATTTGGACATGACAGACGAACGAACATGCCATTGGACAAATCTAAGTGATATCGTCAATTTAATATTCGCCTTTAACGATGAACACATTATTTAAAACTGAAGCGTAGCTGGCCGACGAAAACAGCATCTCAAACCGAACCGTGACAGATTGACAAAAAGGATATTTTGAACATAAGCGTGACATACTTACTGACAACTTACGCCTCATATTGAGATTCTTGGACGCATCTAAAATTTAATATGTGCATTTAAGAATGGAAACAATAGTTTAAACATAACCGCAACAGTACGATGGAGGAACAGAGTCTCTTCATAGAACTGACTGGACGGATCTAAACCTTTATTCTGTTTAATTTGTTGTCCTTCCGGCACATCTTTCGTCTGTCAGATCATTTTTATTTCACCTGTCATTTAAATCGCGAACGTTTCACAAATTATTACCAGGAAATTGGCGGGAAAAGGAGTTAATGTGCTTTATACCCGATGGGAAGAGGGGTTATATATCTCGTTCGTAACTCGTTTTTTGTGGACTAGGTTGAAGCCATTGTCTGGATACTTCTCTCAAAAAGATAGTTGACACATGCTTATACATGAAGAAGGAGACGATGGTTATTTCATATTAAAATTATACTTTTATTAACTTAATTCGTATTCTTTACGATGTACACAAAAACTTTGCGTGGTTTTATTTACTCCTCCCCAGGAGTTAGGCACAAGGCCAGTTTTATCTTACTCCCACAAGTAAGATGTGACCCAAGATCGGGTCGAGAAAGTGGGGTTTGAAAAGCCAGCGCTCGAGAGTGAGCACTCTGGCCATTTAAAAATTGCCTGGGCAGCCCCGTCGGCATTCCCCGGTAGGGGCGCCTCAGACAGTAAGCAATAAACTTACTCCTCCCCAAAGAGGGGAGGCAAAGCCTGGGAGGGTGGACCTCCTAGAACTGCACAGGACAGGCGTGCAGTATCCATCGGAACAGATACTACACTTTGATCTTAGCCAAACGTGGTTTCAAATTTAAAAAGGTAGAAATTAAATAGAGGATGACCTCTATCTGTGGTTGTCAGCCCGCAATCCCTTAACGACTTTAGTTATTGGTATTTCCAAATGATCAACCATTTAGTACTGACCAGAATCAACGTTGCTTAACTTCGATGATCCAGCGATAACAGGTGTCCCAATGTGATTACAAGCGTATGTATCAGCTTTATTGCTGGACATTAAATTTCAATATCCATAGGTTGCTTCTTATTATCTTGAGAGGGACACAATGTGTATAAATCACCTATCTAGCAAAACTGATATAACATTGTTTTCGTTAGTAAAATTCATACTGAAAATTACTTATATAACTTCAAATTCTATCTATATAGTCACATCAGTAAATCAACCGTTAAATTTCCAGCTTCGTATGTGGGAACGTAATTGGTCTGCAGACGACCGTGTAAATCATAACCATTAAAACTCATGTAAACGTTATCTACACTTACCCCCAAAGTATAAGCAATACCTAATATGTAACAAGAAAAGAAAGGTTTTCTGTGCATACTGCTTGAAACTATCCTCGAGTGTCTTCGGTTTCTCGATACAGGTTTTTTTCAGGACACCTCGACATGAGGATACTTCGCCCTACAAGTAAACCCTGAACGAATATTGAAAATAACATAGTATTCAAAGCCCAAATAAGACCTCCTCGACATGGCTACACACTGGCCCATACAAAGAATGGTAAACATTCTAGTGATGCTACCACAAGTAATACTAAGCTGGATACTGCACCAGACCAGGTGAAGTATTTTCCTGGAATCCGGCCTAACCAAACAAAGCCGACGAGAAAAATAAACTATAACATAGTTAACTTTTCCATTGGGGAGAAGGAAATTATTGTTCTTAACTGCTTGAGTTACTCAAGGTTAAAAAAAGTGGCGAGAAACTTTAAATGAAGACTCGGTCTTTGTATGTTATAAAAGAATTAAGTGTGACCCCCAGGAAGGGACTCTTCGATCTCTGAAGGCAAACTGAAGTAACCCATTTTTTGTGTTTGGTGTAAAGTTAAGAGTTGAAGATGAGGAATCAAATTAGTGTATCTAATGATCTTTTAAATCAGATAAAGTCAATGAACACGTAAATAAATAAAAAGAAAACAATGATATTTAAAGGAAAATTAAAATCAAACTATTCCATCAATTTCAACACAAATGTCAATAATAAGCGGTAGACTGGTTTTATTTATAATACAATATATTTTTACGTGTTTCGGTCCACATCTTCACTGATATCATGGGTCTGGAATCATCAGGTGTCTAGGGTACTGTAACATCAGACTCCTTCATGCAAGTCACCTAACTGACCACTAGATGTTTCTCTGAACAGTTTTTCTTCTTTTTCTTATGTGTTAAACCTGAGCTACGGTAAAAGCCCGCAATGATTGATTTTTGTCTTTACTTGACACGATAACAGGTTTGATCCAGGTGAAGGCAGGTTTTATAGACATCTTTGTGCAAGGTTCTGCTCATTTAATTATCGGCCTCCCTTTTTTTCCGGCGACTTCTAAAAGCAACTGTGTCTGATTCGGTTCAACGACAATTTACAGCCTCCAGTGTTCCTCTGGGAAATCAGGCGACAGGTGGAACGACGCACCAGCCAGAGTATTGTATCATGTCGTATCACCATGGATAAGTTTCTCCGACCAGTTAAAAATATATATCATCAGCGTTATCGGATATCGTTCATCTGACAACTTGATATAACATCAAATACCTTACGATTTAGTGTGTATTTATGGCATATCGATAAGCTTTGTGTTAGTTAATGCCGAAGCACAATGACTATTGCATAGATGTATACGATGGATTAACATGCATTACTATTTTCTCCATAGTTAAAGAACATTTCGGATTTATACATTATATCCGTTATGTGAATCCCCTAAGAAATGCCACCCATAGAATAGTTGATACAATTTAAAATCCTTTCTGCCTCCAACCATATTTGATACAAACAATATTTATTCTATGCCTGGTTTGTACACCAAGGCAAAGTAATTAATAGCCAACAGTCTTTATCTTATAACGATTCAATAATAAGTGCACCTGGATACGACGAGCACAACGATCAGTAACTGTGATGTACCGCTCTCTTGGCACTTCCATGATTTGAGCAATCATCGTCCCGTTCAGTTCAGTAATAGTCTGGGGATTGTTTTGCTAAATACTATATTTTAGATAACGCCACAGATGAACATTTAGGGGTTAAGGTTCGGTGAGTGTGAAGCTCATTCAAGACCACATCTCCTACTGATGAGACGATCACAAATTATCTTGACATATCATTGAACGGCGATAAAAAAGACTTTTGGATATTCATGAGTGAACTTGGTGACGAAATCAGATAAAAACTGGACTTTACCAAATACGGTTGTCTTGCATAAAACATTGAGAATTTTATTAACTATTCCTTGGATGGCATGTTTTGGGTTTTTCCTGTAGCAACGTTATTTTATTTTTGAGTAACTGTATCAAGGAAGAAGTTGTATGGAATTTCTTAAATTCAGGTCTGCATATCGAGTTGCTTCGGCAGAGCCAAGCGCGCCTAATGCTGTGTGATCAATTGGTATTCGATTAGGTTTGAACAATATGGACGTCTCTGACTGGGCGTATTATGCAGATGGTCCGAAAAGGCTTAATGATAATGCGCGCGCTTTCTGGTTAATAAAGATGTCTACCGATTCTGCGCAGTGAAAAGATGCAGGGAAATAAGGCATCTTTGTGCAGGATCCTCTTCTCTCGATCAATAGATGAAAAGAAAAGCGACACGAGGTGGAGACAGCGGGGAGATTCAATCCTAACGTAAATTGCTGGAAACAAGAAAAGAAGAACACAATAAAACAAGTTCCTCACCAAAACGGCTTTTCTTAAGGTGGATTCATTCAAACTGCGCAATTAGTGATGAGAATGTTATTGCAAGTTTAAGCGACAGACCGAGGGATGGACAGAACATCTTAGAGTGGTTCCTGGGCATCTTTGAAAATGGTTTTACAACCTTATGCTACACCGACCGATTAAAGATAGATTCTTACAACAATGGGTAACTGCATATAAAAATGTTGCTTCAAATTTGAGCGTGACAGACAAAGGAGAATGCCATTTGAAAATTAAACGTTACAGATGAAAATGCTATACAAACGAAAATGATATACTATACAGTATAATCACGGTGACACCCCGGTTCTTGTTAGATCACCGAAGTTAAGCGACGTTGAACCTGATCAGTAGGAGATGGGTGTCTATTTGAGGATACCAGGCGAATGGTGACAGATTGCAACAAAAATACAAACTGCAACAACTAACGTTAGGATATACATGCGACTGAGGACAGCTCGTGATTTGAACCCTTTCACGAATGATTTTTTAACAGAGTTCTACGTACCTGATCTAACTAGTTCTTGAACTACTATTTATCTACCTCCCACAAGGTAAAATGTGACACAAGGTCGGGAAAGTGGGATTAGATAAGCCAGAGCTCGAGGTGAGTATTCTGACCATTTAAAAATTGCCTGGGCAGCCCCGTCGGCATTCCTGGTAGGGCGCCTCAGGCAGTAAGCAATAAACTTACTCCTCCCCAAAGAGGGGAGGCAAAGCCTGGGAGGGTGCACCTCCTAGAACTGCACAGGACCAGACAACCCCCAATAGACCGGCGTAAATCCAGAACCAAAGGCCAGGACAATACCAGTCTATTAGGTGGGTTAAAAACCCGTGGCTGAACTAGTTCTTGAACTACGTGCTTTCAAGTTGAGCTGAATTCTGAAAAGGCATGTCACGACTAATAATGTAAGCAAAACGTATTCCTTGATTTCACTGACCCCCACAAAAGAAATATAATTGCTCAAATCAAAATTTATAGAGAATTCATGACAACTTTTCTATTTCTGGTTGTGGAATAACAGTATGCATGAAAGGGTTACTATCCGCTAGAAACTTTCTTCTCTAGTAGAAGCCGGTTCAAGCCGACCAGAGTCAATGCCGAACCAGGTACCGGGTTATACAGTCGGATTGACAGAGCATTTCAATACAGATTTCTAGGAGCATCTGACAATTCTATTTCAAACTTAAGCCTGTCAGACCAAATACACAATTTCATTTTCGAAGTAAGCGTGACAGACTAACATGTTACATCGACATGGACTCTAATAGAGATTCGTGGTCGCATCTGAAATGCTAGTTTAAACTTAAGCCTGACGGACGTAAATGCTATACCGACAAATTGATTGAACTTTTTGAAAAATTGGGTTGACACATTTAAAATTCCTATTTAAAACTTTACATGACAGATCAGGCTCACCGCTGTTAAAAACTTGAGAGTGGCAGACGAAAATGCTATACCGACCACTCGACAGAGTTGTTATTTACTTGCCACCTCACGAGGGCAGGATCAGACATAAGCTCCTTTGCTATCGTGGGGAAAATCTAGCTCCCCCCAAAGTGGTAAACTTGATGAGTACAAAAATAAAAATTGCCTCGGCTTAGTATGATTTCTATTTTACTGATTTATGAAAGAACATATACAAGATTTTGATCTTAGCCAGAAGGTCGAAGATCGATAGAATCGTTTGTAGAGATTCGTGGGCGAATAAGGAAATGCTATTTCAACTTAAGTATGACAGACTTACGAAGATTGAGCGTAAACCGAGTAACAGAACCTCTTATAGATATGACTAGGTGTATTTAAATAAGTTGCGTCCGTTCTGTGTGTTTAGCAATGAAAGTACTATTTTAAACTGAACCGTGACCGACCAACCGAGAAACAGTCCTAACGTGACCAACCAACCGAGAGACCCGTCCTAACGTGACTAACCAACGGACAAAGCTCCTTATAGAGATGCGAGGACGCACCAAACAAATGATTCTAAAACCAGAAATTCTCGAACGTTTAAAAAGTTGAAAGCGAATCACAAGTAAAAACACATCAACTAAGAAGATTAAAACGAATTGTCTTAAATGCTAAGATGGATATTTCTTAGTGTTATAGGTGAAGCTATGCATCGGAGGATTAGAACGGCTAACAAATAAAATGTTATAATAAGATATCTGAAAGATTCCAAGAACTAGTTTGCCTTTTGCCTACGAGCAAAGTGTAGTATCTTTCTGGTATTACACTTATGTATTCTGTCCTTAGTGAGTGAAGAACAAATCCTTTTCAACTGTGGCAATTTTTAATTTTGTCCCAATCCAGAGTGCCTCCTTTTTACGAGCTGGATTTTCTCCCACATTAAAAACTGAAGTTGTGTCTACCCCCCCCCCCCGTGGGTATGCACGTAAAGAGGGACTTCTGGTTTGTTGATCAATATCACGGTTTTGGAGATAGGGTACATTTGAAATAACGATAAATAAGTTGAGTATTTATTTACCTCCTCTCCAGGAGGTTAGGCACAAGGCCAGTCTTATCTTACTCCCACAAGGTAAGATGTGACCCAAGGTCGGGTCAGGAAAGTAGGACTTGAAAAGCCAGTGCCCGAGAAGGTGAGCACTCTGGCCATTAAGAATTGCCTGGGCAGCCCCGTTGGCATTCCCCGGTAGGGGCGCCTCAGGCAGTAAGCAATAAACTTACTCCTCCTCAAAGAGGGGAGGCTGGACCTCCTAGAACTGCACAGGACATACCCATAGACCGGCGGAATCAAGCCCCGAAGACCAAGACGATACCAGGTTATGGGGTGTAGTATCCATCGGAACAGATACTACACTTTGATCTTAGCCAAAAGGCCAAGAACCAATCGAGTAAATAAGTTGAGTAGATGATGAATATTTTCCGTCAGAGATCGTAATGAAAATTCTCTACGTATATCTGACACTAATTACCAGACAGGAAACAATTAGATTTACATTATAACTATATTGACATTTAGACTATTAAGCGTGTTCGTGTCCTTTTATGCACCATATCATGTTGCAGCTACAAAGATTGGAGTATAGTCTAAAGCATAGACGTTTACGAAAAGGTATCGAACAGAAACACGATGAGAAGCAAAGTACTCTAGAATGTGTAGGAATGGGGATTCAGTAAGAATTATGCAAACAACTTTAATTCATCCAGATATACATATTTTATGAAGTAAAATGAAAGATATGGATGAATAAAAATGGTTAGATATTATTCTAAATCTAAAAACCAGATTATTTTATAAAATATTAATAATATTTTTATTTTTATTTTCCAACTCAATTGCGCAGGTTAGATCTTTTTGCGGTGCATAATCGGTTTAATATAAGTATAACCAAAATTATTGATAGAAATGTTACACCTTAAGTTTCTTTCTTTTTAGAGAGATTCGAAAATATCTATTTACACTTATTTTGATATTTTATTAAAATCAAAAAATCCTAACATCTATGTAAGATAAAATAAATAAATTTAATAAATTATAATACGATAAAAATTAATATTGGAAACGCGTCTTTTTTTCTAAAAAGTCAAAATAAAAAATAGCCGCCATTTCGTAAAATATAATTAATTAAATAAATTGATTTTAATTGTCGCTTTATTAAACATTGTAGTTAAATATTTAGTCAACTGAAGAAAATCAAACAACTTTCCGTTAAATTAAATTTGTAACAAATAATACGCCACCGATTTCTATTATATACATGTAAATTATATTAACCTAAGATTACAGAAAATGTAGGAATTTTTATGGCATCATCAATTCCTCATAATATGTTAGTTTGTGTAGAGAAGGGTATTTAAAAAATATATTTTCTAAAGAGTAATCGTTTATCAAGGCCCAAAGGCCACTCGAGGATAAAAGTTAATGGATTTGTGTGAGATGAATGGTAAAACAAACACCCTGATGATTTGCTGACGATGCTTGTATCTACGCAGAATTTGATTATTTAAGAGGACGACTCAGCAAGAATTTTTGGATCAAGAGTACAATAAAGACCCCAGTTCATTAACACAACACGCGGAACATGTTCCGGAAGTCACCGGCGTCTTCTGGTTCGTCTTCCGGTTGACCTCGCAATACACGTGGTCGCTATTTACAAAACAACTTGTAAATAAAATAAACGAAATATATACGCTTTTTCGGCTGACTTGTAATCTTTCGTTTTGCAATAAACAAAACAATTTATCGTTTTTTTTGTTTTACTTTTATTTACTAAAAAAAACAAATTTTAGACGCAGAACATTCTATATTTCGTGTTGTGTATTTTAAGAAAAAGTGGAGGGCTATATGAAAATATTATGCAAGTTATTTTAATAAATAAACGAAATATATACGCTTTTTTAAAAATCAGCTGACTTGTAATCTTTCGTTTTGCAATAAACAAAACAATTCATCGTTTTTTTGTTTTACTTTTATTTACTAAAAAAAAAAAAATTTTTAACTCAGAATATTCTATATTTCGTGTTGCGTATTTTAAGAAAAAGTGTATTGTGAGGTCAACCGGGAGACGAATCGGAAGATGCCGGTGACTTCCGGAACATGTTCCACGTGTTGTGTTAATGAACTGGGGTCCTTATTGTACTCTTGCTCCGAATTTTTTAACATTGAACTTGAAAACGATCATGTTGTAGTCAGCTGGAATGGGCCTCGTTCTATTTCTTCCACGGACGAGCAGTACTGGGAAGGAAATTGCCCATGGAAGTTTCGTTTACCTCCAGATACAGAGAGGAAGAAAGGAAAATTGGTTTACAATGGTTGTAAGTAGACGAGTTTTTGCTGTGAATGTTTTACTAGGGTTCGTAACCAGATATTGGAGATCACTTAAGCATCTGCTATGCAAATAACGTATGAGTAGAGGGAGACTAACAACGTCTCTTTCGTGAGTAAAAGGAAGAGTAGAGCCCCACCCCCCCATATTAGATTTTGGAGTTGAACTTATATTCTGCCAATGGAGGGAAAAGTGCTCTCGGAGCCACCTCCTCAAATATGGCAACAATAATCCATCTTAAGACGTATCTGACTTTTATACAGGAGTGATATATTTTCTGGGGCGATAAAATGATTCAACCATTTTTTGAGCGAGCTTAGCAACACATCTGATGAAAACGTTTCATTTCAGGTCGAGAGTTAAAAGTCAGTCCTATCAAAACAGTAAGCCAACTTAAGAAAAGAGCCAACCATTCCAACTGGGGCAAAGTGAGGATCCAAGATATACACACTAATAACAAAGAAATATAAACTTAAAACATAATTTATTCAAAGTAAAATAATTAAAATTTCCATTAAAAATACACTGCAAAATCAATCAAACTTTACTTCAATACTTTATAACTTAACTCTTAAAATAAAACGAAATTGCCAACTTCATTTTATAGATAGGTAAGGCCGCAGATGATGAATCGTTCTATTGTTTTAAGTATTGAACAATCGATATTCGATTTTAGTTCTACCAAAATAAAATCTTCCGTACCAGAAACTCTCTTGTTCTATTTTAATCATGAATTTAATTAACTGTTTTAAAAAATTAACTTTAATTGTAATATCAATTTAAAGTGTTTTCGCTTCTTCCGATTGTCAGTTATAGCACATAGAAAAAAGTCGATCGTCAGAATTGAATTAAAATCGAATTAATTAGATTTCGTTATTCGGAATTCAATGCGCCGCGTAAGCTGCACAAAGACGAATCTTTAAAAAAAGTCTGGCTTTTATTTTTGAGCTGTTAGCATACGCACTACTATGACACGCTTCCAAGAATCGTATAATATTGGAGCATGGAGCATATGTTGTCGACATGACTGTCACCCCTGGGACACTATTAGGACGATAATACTATTATGGGACAACAAATGCCTGGTATGATTTTGGGACAACAAATGTTCGGCGTGATTATACGATCAATACGTTGGTTTGTAAATTGGAAAAGAAAGTTTTAATTGATTTTCCTATTTGATCTTATTTAGTTGGATTAAAATTACGTTGTCTTCTTAATTCCTTAATTGGCAATACGACCACCGATTGGGATGAGTAAATTTGGTGAGTAATTAGTGCGAAATCAGAACAATTAAAGATGTAATTATCACAGGATTATCAATCTATTTTAATCAGTATATATATCTCCATAATTTAGTCATCATGTATCAGTATATCTATCTGTATATTTATCTACATCGATTGATGAATCTTATTATCGTCGTCTACCTAGTAAGTTTGTAACGTACATATTAATTTATCTATTACAATCTGTATAATCTGTTTGTGAGTATGTCTGCCCATATATACACATATACACATACACAACATATATACTATATATTTATATATATATATATATATATATATATATATATACCACGTATATATACACCATATATATACACAAAGTATACATACACAATGTATATATACACATAATATATATATATATATATATCTATAGATACACCATATATATATACAATATATATATATATATGTATACACAATATATATATATGCAATACATATATGTATATATACAATACATACATATACACACAATATATATATATATATATATATATATATATATATATAATATATATGTGTGTTATATTATGAGGAACCCCGTATGCCTAAAAGTGTGTAGGTCCACTAGTTTTTATTATGAGAAAGGGTGAACTTTGTCGAGCTTGGTGCAGGTCATGCTGACACGCACCGAAGGGAACCGCTGTGAGTCAATTCATGTTTTGAAAATCCATTACAAGGTTCCAAAAGTCTACGCCGCTATAGACAACATCGGGTCAGAATAGGTCAGAAAACATGAGTGAACGAAAATGTGTTGCATGACTGTCCCAGGTGTACATCTGTGACGTCACTCCTTCTTTAAGAGAAACTAAGGTTTGAAAATCAGTTACTAGTTTGGCAGCGAACTGCACGGTGGACCTTCTCTGAGGGTCCTGAATTGGGTTAGAAGCGGCCCGGACGGTTGAGAATGTAATCCCTCGTCATCAGGGCTGAATCTCTGAGAGATTCAGTAGCAAATCCCGTCGCATTTCACCAGCAGGAAGTATGAATGAATGAGGATCACGGAATGAATTGAAGCAAACCCCACATCGAATAAAAGACTTGAATCTCTCTGAGGAAAAATTGTCTCCGTGTTTCTCTTCTGCCTGTCGATAAAATTTATCCACAGATACCGATCACAGCCAAAGAGACACTACGAAATCGACGGCACCAACGGCGATCACGACCAGGCGACGAAAGAAAACGTAAAGTAACTTTTTTTTGTGCATAACATTTTGGGTCTTAATCCGTAAAACTGAAAGAACTAAAAATCGAAAGATATGCCTAACGAACAATGTTTAATGAACTGTGTTTAATGAGTAAAATATATAAAAGAGAACTATGTTTAAAAAGCGTAATTTGAAATGCTTAAAGAGCAGACGTTTCAACGAGAATTAATGTGTCCTAGGTTGAGAGTTTGAAGGCTTACAATCGCCCTCAGGAAATTGTGTTCAAAATCGGCCCAAGGAAATGTGTATTAAAAGTGCTTGTTAAAAATATCGCTTGAAACTGCCTTACGGAAAGTGTTATAAAAGATGTAAACCGCTTAATAATCTTCTCATAAACTTTCGTATTGTTTTCGGTTACGAGAAGATTTAATTCACAAGCGTTATGTAACAAATGCCTTTTTGGGACTGTAAACAAGCTGTTTGATTGGTTTAAGAGAACTGCCGCGGTCCATGCAGGAGTAATCACTATGTAACATATACACAATATATATATACACAATTAATATATATATATACAATATGTATATATATACAATATATATATATATATACAATATATATACATATATATATATACATATACATATATATATACATATATATACACAATAAATATATATATATACAATATATATATTACTACACAATTAATATATATATATACAATATGTATATATATACAATACATATATACACAATATATATATACACAATATATATATATATATATACACGATATATATATATAGACACGATATATATACAATATATATACACCATATATATATATAAAAGATAGATATATATATATATACACAATATATATATACACGATATATATACACGATATATATACAATATATATATACACCATATATGTATATAAAAAATATATATATACACAATATATATATATACACAATATATATATATAAAAGATATATATATATATATACACAATATATATATACACAACATATATATACACATTATATATGGATACATATATATATACACAATATATACACAATATATATACATACACACAATATATATATATACACAATATATATATATATACAATATATATATATATATATACACAATATATATACACAATAATATATATACAATATAATATAACATATATATATACAATATAATATATATATACAATATAATATATATATATACAACATAATATATATATATACAATATAATATATATATACAATATAATATATATATATACAATATAATATATATATATACATATATACAACATAATATATATATATATACAATATGATATATATATATACAATATAATATATATATATATATATACAATATAATATATATATATATACAATATAATATATATATACACAATATAATATATATATATATACACAATATAATATATATATATACAATATCATATATATATACACAATATAATATATATACACGATATAATATATATATACAATATAATATGTATATATACAATGTAATATATATATACAACATAATATATATAATATATATGTGTATACAATATAATATATATACAATATAATATATATATACAATTTAATATATATATATACAATATAATATATATATATACAATATAATATATATATACAATATAATGTATATATATACAATATAATGTATATATATACAATATAATATATATATATATATATACAATATAATATATATATATATACAATATAATATATATATATATATATACAATATAATATATATATATATACAATATGATATATATATATACAATATAATAGTAAGTAACGATACCAAGCAACGATATTTGCCAACGAAAGACCAAATAACAAGAAATACTACGTGGGTATGACATCCCTAGACTTTAAGACCAGATACTATGACCATAAAAGCACATTTAAAAACAAAGAAGGTCGAACTAAAACAGCACTAGGTAGACATTATTGGGAGCTCAAAGAAAATGGACACTCACCAATAATTGAATGGAAAATAGTAAGACAGGCCAGTACATGTAAAAACTTAGACGACCCGTGTAGATTATGCCTGAATGAAAAATACGAAATCCTAAATTTTAAAGATCCCCGAAACCTATTAAACTCTAGAAGTGAAATAGCAAACAGCGGTTTACACAGAAATAAATTTACCTTAGGATGATATATAATAAATAAAATAAATAAATAAAAATAAATAAATACATAAAAAAACTGAATTAGCTCCAATTTAAAACCTAAAATAGAAATACAAGAAACCACTTGTTAAAATAAATTCGCCCACGGTATTGACAAAACAAAGAAAACAGGATATAGGAAAATCCATTGTTAACAAAAATAGGAGCGTCACCAACAATGCCTTTGTTCGACGGAAAGCCCAACGATTGGCTGAGGGAAAAACAAAGAATCTGATTGGTAAACTAGCAAGCCATGTATATATAAACACCTGACAAAAATAACTCCATGCATTTAGCCTGACGATTCCCCCCGGGGATGAAACACGGGAGCCTCTGTGTAGCTTGATTGCCATATATATTTTCATTGCTTACTACCTAGCTATACTTACGTATCGAGCACTGTTGAAGTAAATACTGAAAACTGACACATAAAAAATTATATCTCCTTATAATATTTGATGTGGATACATGAAGTACTAATATACAATATAATATTTATATATACAATATAATATATATTTATATATACAATATATATATATATATACAATATAATATATATATATATATATATATATATATATATATATACAATATTATATATATATTTCCGACGACGTAAAGTGCTTGAGATGTCCGAAAAACGAACTCTCGGAGCCATACTATACCGATTACCACCGGAGACCCGAAAGCTTGCTCGCTGTTTAGAGAAAATAAATAAGATAATTACAAAACGTCAAAATTCCGTTGTCTTCAACCAAATTAGTATTAATATATATATATATATATATATATATATATATATATATATATATATATACAATTTTCACGTGCATATAAATAATCTATTAACACGTGTTTCCGACTCATATTTAGATATAGGTTTGCCCTCCCCTACATTCCAACTATGGAATCGCTATAAAAATTCACAATTGTTTCTTCAATTCAGCCAAATTGGAGACAAATAATCTTTCTTTTATGCCTAAATTGTTTACCAAGGTTCAGTCATGTAAATATAACAGCCTATGTTTTATCTCTGTTAAGTATTTAGCACACTTAGATATGCCGTGCAAAATTGTTGATATAAAATACACGTCTCTACTGTCAATACCGTAATTACGGTTATCATGATCCTTTTTCGGTTCAGGAATAGTCTTCAACTTTTATCATTTAAGAAAAGAAGTTGCCTCTTTGTTTACATTACAAACAGATGAACACTTCATTCAGCTGATATTGATGCTTACGTTTGCTTGAATATATACTGAATCATCACTCTTGGTGTTACATGCACTATTCATACATATAGCCATTGAAACATGTATTATTATATTAGATATTACAATGGAATCTTAGATTTCTTTCTTCAAATACAGAACATTTAACACTGACTGTAATTTTAGACTGAATTATGTCGCTCTCATATTTAGACGCTTAGTGAAATTTCAAAATATATTGCATGATAAATATTTTCATGAAAACTATTGATTAAAGATAACAGATCGCTCATATTGGTAATAACATTTTTAAGTGCTTATCTTTTCAGGTGTTTAGATGTTTATTTGTGTTCAAGTAAATATTTATGTTCTTTCTATTTGATATTTTCTTTTCTAATACCGATTGAAGTTTCCATAATATTGGCAAGGAGAGATGAAAAGAGTGGGAGAGAGAGAGAGAGAGCGAAACGTGAAACTAACGTTAAGATTGGCAAATGAATGTTTTGAACTAATTTCGTGGCGCTGATTTTTATCTATCTCTTATTGTAATAAGATTGGGCAAGGGAGTAAACAGATCCAGATAAAAAAAAACTTGGACGATGGCGTTTCGAATCAAAACCGTTCAATGAAAAAATAATAAAAATCGTACGACTATTTGAAACGCAGTTAGTTAGAGAAGTTGTAAAACGCAATTGTTTGCGTGGTGATTCTTTTCTTATGAGGCCGATCATCGAACAATGGAAATGATAAAACTTGTTATTAAATAATTCCGAAAACCACTGAAGTAATTAAAATTAAAAAAATATCGTATAAGAAATTAACGGCAAAGGAACTATTACGTAATGGGGGCGCAGTCTTTGTTTCAAAAACTCAAACAGAACAAGGGACAAACAGACAGATACGATGAGAGAGAGAGAGAGACAGAGAGAGACAGAGAGAGAAAGAGGCAGACAGACAGAAAAACAAAGAAAGAGAGGGGTGGAACACTCACTAGTTCGGAGAAATACGAGTTTACTCATTAGGCTATTCAACTTAGACAACAAACGTTATCGTTTAGCTGACTCATACTAACGACATACGCAAGCAATTAATTATCCCCGCAACAGATTGTCGTCAAAAGAGAAATTGTAACAGTTGTATCAAATGTTGAATAAACAGAAAGTAATCTTGAATACAACGAACGTGTGTGTGTGTGTGCTTTATTTCTCGTCGCATGCTTGCGATCTACAACAACAATGAACCCGAGTAAAGGCGAACTACTTTCCAACAAACAAACGATAGCACAATTCCGAATTGTCTCCCTTGCATCAATTTTATATTATGATCAAGTATGTGATAATCGCACAACCCCCATCATATTAAACTGGAATATGCATATAAGGGAAATACGTTATATCTGCTATAAACCAGAGCTAGAAAGTGGCGATTCGCCGTGCAATATCCGACTCCTGTTGCCTACAAAATCATTTTCACCTCTTCCTTACCTGATTACATCGATGAAATCAATGCCAAAATGATAGTGAATCAAATAATCCTAACTAATTATGTTATGTGGCGTCACATGGAGATGCTCGTAAACATGCACATAGAGATGCCAATGAATATATCTATAAAGGATGCCCATGGACATGCCTATGAGAATGCCCATGGAGATGTCCATGAATATGCCCATGCACATGCCCATGGAGATGTCCATGAATATGCCGATGAACATTCCCATGGAGATATCCATGAAGATGCCCACGGAAATGGGCATGGAGATGCCCATGGAGAGGCCGATTAAGATACCCATGAAAATGCCCGTGAAGATACCCATGAAAATGCTCGTAGGGATGCCTATGAAGATGCCCATGGAGACGTCCATGGAAATGCTCATAAAGATGCCCATGAAGATGCCTGTGAAGATGCACATGGAGATTCCAATAGAGGTTCCCATGAATATGCCTATAGAAAGGTGCATGGAGGTTCGCATAGAGATGCTATTGTTCCCTCTAGATTATGTAGTGAAATTAAATGTAATTGTCTAAATGTCTTGGTGTCTTTTGCGTGTGGCACAGCAGAACAAACCCTACCCATAGGCATAAAAAGAAGTGACTAATGTTCTAGAAAAGAAAGCATAATAATCGAGATATTAGCTGATTGAAATAGAATCCTATTCTAATTAAGTTGGGTTCAATTAATCAATTTGTGAAATCTCTGGACAAGGAAAAGAACTGATAAACATTGCAATCTGGTATTTTCGATGAACCACAAATTCGAAAGCCCACCAGGGACTGAAACCTTGCACTTTCTAGAAAATAAAGTTTACACGACAATATGGTGTGAATTTGTAGAGATTATCGACTAATACTGATTTTACTATACTGTTTCTGTAGATTTAGTATTCTTAAGCCACTCGATTTGTATCTATTTCAGTGGGATGTTTTGTTATCGAATTTACACACTAACTTATATGGCTATTATCACGTTGACACAACAGTTCACGTTAGATCATAGACGTTAAGATATGTCGAGTAAGTCATCTCTACGTTCTTCGTTGTCACACTTCTGGTTCACCATTTCTTCCACATTTTTGTTATTCAGTGTTTTCAGAAATATTACGAAATATTCCAATCCAATGAAAAACCGAGATATCCAAAGAGATTAAAAATAATGATTATGAAACACATAAAAAGAATTTTCTTTTATTTATTCGAATTTTGTTTTCTGTTTCTTTATTTTTATCTGTCTTTATTGTAGAATATATTGCGTCTACATCTCTGTGAAATCAGGTTGGATAAAGGAACAGTATCAGATCCAGAAAATAATCGGCGGTTTCTTTTTGTTAACAGATACGGAAACAATATGATGCATAATCTGTTGTTAAAACAGCAAGACGTAAATGATTCAAGAAAGAATGAAGAAACAAAAAAAGTGATGAAAGATGACAGGAATAGAGGAAGATAAAATATAAAAAAAAACTCACAGTGAATGAAGCCCGGGTACGCATCTTTGTGATGCTTTTTTGCTTCCAAACATTCCAGTCTGAAAATATTAAAAAAAGATAAATCAGTTAAAATAGTTTCATGGAAGGGTTATTTAGCAAATTGCACAGTTCTAACTTAAAACTTCCCAAATCATTATTTCGTTTAAAAAGAATCACATGCATTTATCTAATACACTTTGAGATTCAAACGGATACCGAAATGAAGGGCAGGTTAAACATACACCTGCTTCTACTACTATAAACAACACACATAGATGGAATATTTTGAATTTGTTATATAGTTAATATTGGAATTTACGCAATCATCTATTCATATAACAACATAATCTGTATCAACAAAAAGCCGCGTTATGCATAATATACAGTCGGAAATGAGTTACAATATTAACTATATAACAAGTTCACCGTATTCTAGCTCGACGTAATTTCAAAGAGAAAATGGAAAATGGAAAATCGAAAGTAAAAATATAAACAAATATTTATCGAATGTCTTTGTATAAATTCAGCTTTCTATAACCGTTTGGTTCGTTAGTCAAACGATCAAGACGATAACTGCGTCAGCTGTTTCTTTTTTGTAAGTGCGCGTTCAAAACCTGTACGAGTCCTATTTTTCACTTTGTAGTTTTCTTTGTTTATTCCCAGTTTTAATGGACTTATTTAACCGTATATTTAATGGTATTATACTGGCAAAACACTTATTTAATCGTTTATTTAATAGTATTAACAGAGAAAGTAAACAAAATAACAGCGTAAGAAATGATATACTGTCATAAATGAATTTCAATATGTACAATACAACACCAAAATATATAATGCAATAATTAATAACACTATATGCACACAGGGGCAAACTGTTTTTTTTCACGAACTCATCAGAAACTAGATAAGTATATCTCATTTTGATCAAAAGAGGATACTACATTATCATAGGGGTTGTGTTAGCATAAAAAGAAAACACGACGTTTTATTTTATTTAAAACTTGAAAATTATAAAAATTAAAAAAATAAAATGTTAATAAAGAGCTTAGCGATTGGAACCGGAGTGCACAGAGATCTTCATTCTCTTCCAAGAAATGCCCGGACTTCTCCGAGAGCGTTAGAAATTATAAATTTTCCGGACATTTATTTACACTAATGTGACTAGTTACACCCATTGCTACCTAATCAAAAGGCACACTCCAAAAATTGAATATTAAATAATGTAAATAAAAAAAACAGTTAAATAAAAAATAAAATCACAAATTAGTCCGTCTGTGAGTTTTCTCTCCCCTTCTCTCTATCTTTCTTGTTCTCTCAAGATATGGGTTAAGAAATATTAATACTGTGGTAATATTCCTCATTTGGTTGTAATTGAATATTCCAATCTTCTGTTTTATGGGTTGTGAGCAAAACTATATAGAGTCTCTGAAATCAATTGATAGAAATATAGTAACAAACTGATTAATATATATATATATATATATATATATATATATATATATATATATATATATATATATATATATATAAAAGGAAATTGTAGTTTGCTTGAATCATTGCTGGAAATATAAGTGTAGGTTTGTAATCCGAGGCAGGAGCAATGTGATATAGGTACCGGAAGGTGGAACAGATGAACAAAATAAATGAGAAGAGAAAACAAGAATGAAATCTCAAATCAATTTATTAATATTTCACGTAAAAGGCCTCTGCACCAACGCATTAAAGAACATCTGAATACCCATATTTCTTCCTTTCACAAACACTTAATATCATGTGGCAACACGCATCGCTCTATTAGTGTCCGCATCCTCAACTCGGTCAGCAATGTCGGTCAACTTCGTATTTCGGAGGCTATTCTAATCTCGAAATTTCATTCAACTCTGAATAACAGATTTGAACTTTCTTCTCCATTCATCATCTGATTCTTGCACTCCCGCCTCCTTGCCTATTCCATCTATTTGCCCAGAATCTATTCCACCTATTCCATCTATTTGCCCAGAACAATCCACCCCACACCTCAATGCATTTTATCCTGACCTTTCAGTGAACGTGATAGGCTATATGAGAAATATATCACTTCAACCCCCCTCACTAAAAACTGTTTTTTCTTTTAATCAAATGAAATTTAAACCATAGGCAAATGACCAAAAATGATGTCTATTACCAAAATTTCAGCAAATGTTGCTAATATTAAGATGGCCCCCAGGAGGCACTACCCCATCCACTGAAAGCTGCTTTCCCTTTGATTCATATATATATATATATATATATATATATATATATATATATATATATATCAAGGAGAACACCTTTCTGTCTGTGCATGTCTGTTCCTAAAACGAAGACATACTAAGAAGTGTACTTTGAATATAAATGTATTCACATGCACAATTAGCATGTGAACATAATGGAAGTATTTTTGCGTCTCTGGTTGCCCCTTAAAGAAGCTAATGAAAATTTTCAAACATGTTACACAATGAAATTAATCTATTATTTAGCGTTAGTTTAAGAGTATTAACATATATCTACATAGCTCCGTGAGTAAGATATCTAGCTGACAACATCAAGGTTCTATCCGGGCAACACCGGGTAGCTCTGCTAGTATATATATATATATATATATATATATAGTTTAAAAATTCTACAATGTGTCCGTATGTGTATATAGTGTTATTAATTATTGCATTATATATTTTGTATATATATATAAATACATAAATAAACAGTTAAATAAGTCCATTTGGGCTCGGAATAAACAAAGAAAAATATGACCTATGGGTTAACTAGTATTAATACTGTGGTAATAGTCTTTACTTTTTATAATAGAATATTCTAATCTTCTGTCCTATATTTAGTTTTATAACCTTTCACTCTAAATAAAAACAGTGTGTGTGTGAGATAGATAGATAGAGTGGATATACTATATAAAATAAGAGCGGGAGTGGGGTAAAAATAGAGTGAGAAAGGGTGAGAGGAACAGATAGAAACTTACTTAGAGATGGGTGATTTTCCGGGTGAATTGCCGATTACAGCCAATTAGTCTATTTACAAATGATTTTTTAAAAATATAACTTAATCCCCAAACCATAGAATATTGTAACATGTTTTTGTGCGATTAAAATATACGGAAAATGCATTAGAGAAACTCATATTTAGTATAATATGGCTGTTCTTGTTGTTTTTATTTAGGGCATATCAACTTTTTTCGTGTTATTTGATGCCGAATCGGGTCATTTTGGTAAAAGTTTAAATGCTTCAACTTCTTTATATTGTCACATATTTATTCATGGTGTTTGGTTTGGTTTGGTTTGGTTGTTTTGTAGCGTTGCAGGACATGATTGAGTTTTGCAAAAGTAAGGAACATATATCATCAATCTTTGGTGAATTTTAAGTCAAAAAGTCGGTATCTTCAGACAGCCTTGTTTGGTAGCACCAGATTTCGCTATATAACAGCTTTTCAGTGTAGCTAGTCAGATACCTACTTCAATCTCGGAAAGAACCTACGACAATCTAGTTGACAATCGGCGATTCTACTCATTAGGTGATTAGGTAGGCACCGTAAGCAAGTGACATGCTCATATAAATATTAAGAGCTACCGGAGAATGTTCCGATTGCGTTTACAAGGCACTTTACATTATCGCTAATGGTAGTCGGCGATATCATTTACCACAGTGCTCAAGCCATAGGGGGGTCTTATAAGCTTTAGCGTTTTACACGGGGTTCAGCTCACCAAACAAGGATTATCAGGTAACAAAAGTATGTTTGATGTTCAAAAGGGATCATATGACTGTGCACAAGCTAACCCCGGGCTTATTATTCTGGCGAAAAATAAATCTAGGTGAGAAAACAAACTATGTGACTCGTTTGCTGGAATTGGGTTTGTAAAAACCTGCTTATTTATCTGCATTTATGTCAGCTCTGCGCATTTATATTTTTATATTTCATGTATCCAGCTCTAATATTTACAGCTCTCTATACATTCGATTTATTGTTACAACGGCTTGCATATTTTATTTTGTTTTTAATATGTGCATGGATACGCCGAGGTAACGTTTCCTCACACATAATATGCAACTAGGTAAAACCAATCTCTTACTAATATCAATATATTGAGCATTTTTTTCTGAAAAAAATGAATCAGTTTCACATTTTTATAGCTTGTTTATTTGAAAAATTGTTTTGTTTTCGTTTCAATAATTTCGATATTTTTTACTATAAACTTTGGGATGCTTTTTTCTTGTTGGTTGCCCGATACGCTCTTCAACGTAATCCAGTCTTAATCCGATCCGAATGCGTTCATGACCCGATATTGGTCGCTCATTCAACAGAGTAGAATACATTCTTGCCTTACATTTCGAACTCTTGGAAAATTATTCTATATCCAGAATAACACACTTTCGAAAAAATACTTACATCGAAAATTTTATTTTTACTGGTAAAGGTGCAACCGGTGAACTTCCATCTCTCTCTCTCTCTCTCTCTCTCTCTCTCTATATATATATATATATATATATATATATATATATATATATATATATATATATATATATATATATTGTTTGGAAACATCGTACACCAAATAATTGTTGTGTTTACATTTTTGGAACTGGTACAAATAATTTTGTTCATTTTAACATATATATATATATATATATATATATATATATATATATATATGGGAAGAGAAGGATGAAGGTAATCCGACGTGATGGGAAAATGAAAAAGGAAAACCAGAAAATGGATGTTTTTTATGTGTACATCAACGTTTCGTCTTTATTTATAAGACTTCATCAGGATGATAAAATAGAGAAAAAAATGTCATGCAAGTACAGATACATGTAGGGTAGACATATTGGGAGGAAAAATAAAAAGAAATAATGGCCCCTACTGGGTGGACGTCTGTACTTGTTGGAGAAATAGAAAAGAATGTTGAAGAAAATGAGTGGGGAAAAATGGAAGGATGGGGTGAGCAAGGACTACTGTGGCTGGTGGTAAGAGAAAGAGGTGGGGGATGAGCAGGGGTAAAGTGGATGGCAGAGAGGGAGTGGAGGAAGAGGGGGGAGGGAGGTGTTTGACCAGATGGCTGCGGTCAAGATTGAAGGGGAAGAGTAAGTTGGAATGTTGGTGTATGGGGGGTGTATGCAGGGAAAGGAGGATGGGTAGAGAGAGAAGGGGGCTGTGATTTTGGTGGATGGGCGAAAGTTATGGTCTTAGAGAGAGTTTTGAGAAAATGAGGGAATTTAAGAAGGGGTATGGGAGAAAATAGTTGAGAGGGGGAGAGGGAGGATTTGTTGTGATAGGGTGTGAAATATTTGAAATATTTGGAAAATGATAGCAATGAGTGAGGGATTGGAGGGGTGGAGGAGGGCGGTGATTGAAAGGGTGGGTATGGAATATTTGAAATATTTGGAGCATGAGAAAGTTTATTTGGACTGCAGAATTAAAAATGTGAGGGAAAAAACGGAAAAAGTAAGGAGAAAATGAAGATTCAAGGAGAAAAAGGAAGGGAGTCAGTAAATGGAAGAGTGTCATAAAGGTTGGAGATGAAAATAAAAGTTAACTATGATCAGGCAAGAGTCTTTGTTCTGTGAGGATGATCTTGCTTATTAAGGGTGATAGGTAAAAGAAACCATTTCGTTGCTTGATGGTGGTGGAGGCGGTGATGAGGGCAGTTTCCAATCATCTAATATATATATATATATATATGTGTGTGTGTGTGTGTGTGTGTGTGTGTAGTTTTCACTCATAAAATATGAACTGATTATTATTAATGATTAAATATATATTCTAGCTCATACGATGAGTAATTTGGAAAAATTATTTGCTTTGAAAACTTTACCATTTAAGAGGTCTGCCTCACCCCAACAAAAAAACTTGTTCGCACCCAAAATAACTTTTAGAATAAGGTAGATACAATAAATTTAATAGAGAAATAAAATATTCTACATCAAATTTCGTTTTATATTATGTAACAAAATTTCAAACAAATTGATCTGCGCGCTACTAAATATCAGTCATGTTTATGTTGATGAATTCATTATTAATATATAGATATGCGTATTCTAGGCAACACGGTGAGTAACGTGGGCACATTATTATTAATATTTTTTGTAAACTTTACTTTTTGGAGATCTACCAAAAAAAAGAAAAGAAAAAAGGAATTAAAAAACTAATGCTATACTTATTGCTTATACTCGGGTAAGCATTTGTTCTTTTATAACCTATATAGTGTATATGATATTGAAATATGTGAGGTTATTCGGTGACATCTGTATGTATTTATATGTTAACATTCTCGAAAGGTTTTAATTTAAGTTTTAACCTTGTTATATGTTCGGCATGTGTATGTATGTGAGAATTTGAATAGGCATATATAATTGCGTTTGTCTTCGTGTGATTAAGCATGTCTGTATATAGATATATATTCTTTTATGCCTGTTTGTGGCGTGCATATATTTGTTTTTAGGTCAGTAAAATAGGAGGGGGATTTTATATTGGTGAGTTGATGTTCAACAGAAAGTGAGATGTTTTGACATCTCAACCTCTCTAACATTATGAGTTGAAGCCGAGTTACTGTGTTGGCTTCTGTGAAAACGGCTGCTACTGATTGATAAATGTTACTGTCTTAAATCTCTACCATTGATGTTTGTAAACGAATTATTTTCATTAAAACGTTTAGGTCCCATTGAGGTACAATAAGTAGTGTAACAATTACATTTATGTAAGCCATTATAAATCTTTATATGATAAATATTTATAAAGCTCTGTCTTGTATTTAGGACTTTTTGAAAAATATTGATTTTAGATTTATTTTATTAATATATTTGAACTTGTTTAGTTATATATATATATATATATATATATATATATATATATATATATGTGTGTGTGTGTGTGTGTGTGTGTGTTTGTGTGTGTGTTACAGCGATCTGTAATAAAACTGTTTTTATTTATTTCTTTAAACGTGTTAACAAGGGAAATAATGTATGAATTCGACAGCATGACTTACCCCGCCTTGAAATCTTAAAATTAAGCAAAATTTACAATACTACATATTAGAATTATGTATTGAATCAAAGTGAAATAAATGAAATAAAAACGGGAAATAGTAATTGCTAATTAAATAACTATGTAACTTTTTATTTAATTATTTCGATGAAGTCTGGGGACGTTATAACAATTGATTTAGAGATAAACGTTGAGTCAATCTATTCAGTTTAATCTGCAAATGAACCATTTTGAAAACTTAATACCTTTTCGCAAATATTCACTGTTGTTAACTAAAATTTCGGTGTTTCACTGATAAGACCGATTGAACATATATTGCTTTTTATGGTAAACAGGTATATGTATTATTCAATATGGTGACAAATATTTGGTAGGAATAAAATGTTAAAAAAAACCTTTTATCCATTATTATATTTTAAGATCTACTCTTTTAATTATTATTGAGTAATAGATCCACTTTTGGTGTGATCTTCAAAAATGAAAATAGTATATATATATATATATATATATATATATATATATATATATATAAAGATAAAGGAAAGAAGAGAGATAAACATGTACGAATGACAAATCTATTTAAACTTCAATTGTTCAATGCAAGGTGTACTCGGTAAAACATGTCTATTTTTCTTTCCTTAAGTCAAGGCTATTCAAAGATTAACATCTTATCATCAGAGGAATTACATAGATGGATACGTTGGCAGTGGAAAAGTCAAAATTTGAAAAAATATAAAGTAATAGAGAGTAAGAGTGTGCGTGTAAAAATATGGAGCCTGTCCAGTTGGTGAATGTCCGTAGATAAGGTGTCCGGTGAAAGGAGATGTAAAGATATTTAATCGAAGATAGATTTGCCATTCGTACATACTCATCTCTCTTCTTTCATTTATCTTTATAATTGCTCTATCTTGTATATTGAGCTTAAACTATTTCACTATAGGTTCTTTCTTCTAAAAGTATACTTTTAGTTTCATATTTTTTATATATATATATATATATATATATATATAGCCGCACTGAAGAGCTGTGATACAACGAAACACTCTGTATGTGGATTATTTTATATATATATACATATATATATATATACATATATATATATATATATATATATATATATATATATATATAGAGAGAGAGAGAGAGAGGGGGGTGGAGAGAAATGGAGAATGAGAGAGAGCATAAATGTAATAAAATTGTCAGACAATATATCGTCTGTCTGTGGGAATTAACGTTGAAACTTAACTTTTACTTAACTTTTATCATATACACACATATATTGAAGAGAGTTTGAATTACCCACTACACACTATTCTCGAGTTTCTTCGGTCTATCTGTGTCAGGACAACAAGACATGAGGATACTCTCCCTTACAAGTAAACCCTGACCAAATATTCAAAATATCATAGTATTCGAATCCCAAAATAAGATGCCCTCGACACGGCTATACACTTGCTCATATGAGAAATGGTGCACCTTCTCCTAGTGATTTTGCCTTAAATAACAACACTTTGTTTGATACTTCACCAAAAAGATGAATTGTTGTCTTGGAATACGGTAACAGTAAAAGACCACAAGAAAAATCTACTATACCATAGTTTACTGGTCAATTGGGGAGAAGAAAATGAATGTTCTTAACTTGTTTAATAACTCAACGCTTGATAGATAAAGGAGAACTTTAACAGAATATTCGAATATCTATGTATCTCATATAGAGATCAAGTGTTATCCCCAGAAAGGGGCTCCTGTATTTTTAAGAACTTTGACTGAAGTAAAATGAAACTTTATATATATTAATTGTATATATTTCATCAAATGTCATGGGTTAATTTTGAATATTAAATGAAGCGGAGACATTTTACTTCAATTGTTCCGATACTTGAAGCACTGGAAAGCTCACCATTTGAAGATAAATAAGATGCGTCGGACATTTAGAAGAAATGGATGAAAATCATTTACATAATTGTCTTTTCTGTGAGGATTTAGCATCCACTCAATGCTCTAGACACAAACTGTGAAGACGTTTTTAAGATGTTGTAAAAGACAATCATGCTATCGTCGGTTCGGGTTGGAAGTAGTCGGGCGAAAATCGATTGCAATGCAGGAGTAAGATTTTTGAAGGTTGTAGAGTCTTTAACCAGGAAAGAGCCAGATATCTCATTTTGAAACGAGCACTCAACGAACAGTGTGTATAATCGATACCGAAACAGTTTCGCCAATTTTTTATGTTTACAACATTGGCGGGAAGGTTGGCAGCTGGGCTTAGATACTCATAATCAAAAACTGTCTCAAGCTGATTATGATAATTGTATTCCCAAAGACATTCAAGATTTAATTATATCAGATTTGTTACATTGAAATAATAATAATACCGGAAAGACATTCAAAAATTACTTTCCAAGTTGTGAAGCATGGAATCAAAACACAAACGCTCGAACTCTAGAATCTGAAACACAAAACACGTAACAATGCAACCAAAAATACATCCGGTGAGACGCCGCTCACGAGGTACTTTGTTGCCTAGACAGAGTTCCAAATCGACTCCGAAATCTAGTGGCAGATGACCCCTTCTATGTCTTACAGGCCCTTTCTCAGAAGGAACGTCACTAGTCTCTATCTAATCTGTTGTTACGTTCATGGAAGGTGCTCGACTGATCTCTTATCTCTGGTTCCGCCTTGTCAGACATTCACAATAAGAACTCGTCTTATTACCAGAATTGAATAGACTTTCTCTTCCTCCACCATGAACAAAGCTTCTTTGCAAGGGCTTCTCGTCTGTAGAATAGATTACGACGTGACTGCTTCCCTGTAGACTACAACAGTTCTCTTTAAATCCAATATCAACAAATATTTGTCATAAACCGTCGCATAAGTTTTTAAACGTTGTAAATAGCAGTGATCAATTTCGGCTGACAATCATTTCATCTAATACACCCTTATCCTCGAGTGGATCTAGTCCTTGATGAGTGGTAACATAACAATACAAATCAGAGGAGCTATACTTACTAGGGCTCGAATCACCTGAGACAAAGCCTACTTAACCCGAACCACTAGAGCCCAAAACATTGATATTAAATATCTGGAGTGCTAACTACTTTAACTTAAAACACTAAAGCTTTAATCACTGGAATAAAAAATAACAGAGGCCAAAGCAATAGAACATGAGACATCGCAGCCTGGAACACAAATCCCCTATATCATAATCAAACACACTTTTTTACGAGGAATCTAATAGTAGTATTGATTTCATATTAAGTTTTCCCCATAATATTGTAAGATCTGCGTTTACGCTTGACATCCATAAACAGCAAAAGCATTTTATTTTATTTAACTTAAAAATTGTGAGTCATAGATATGAAAAATAAAATAAGCATGGTAATCTGGTGTTCATAACTGGGCCTATGAGTACAAAGGGGATATCATTCATTCCCGGGTAACACCGGTAGCTGCTAAAATTAAAGGTTTTACAATTTCTTTCGAAACCTAAAGACTTTGGATTTATGCTTATTGTCGATCATATAGCGTTAACAATTGCCTTGTACTATTTCCGTAACCGTCCGTTAGTCTGTCGTCAGATATTCCTCCAGCAAGGTATGTACTCATTTATATACTCGAGTAAAGTATTTAGTTGCAGCACCTAATATCATCAAGTGTTCAGCCATCGAAGAACTGATCAGTCATAACGTCGCTTAACTTGGGTGATTAGGCGAGAACCGGTGTGTACACGGGATTTGGCCGTATACTAGTGAGTATGTAACAGTAATAAGACTAAAACCTATTTTAATTAATTACTCCTGGAATGACCGCATGCTCAACCTGAAAGTGCTTAATGCCCTAGATAGGGCATTCGTGTGTAATAATAGAGTATGACACTTGTAAGTGATAGATGCTGAATCCGACCGTGCTAAATAGCATAGATAGAGCAGGTTTATGTAATAATATAGTATTACACTCGCTAAGTGATATATGCAACAGTGCTGAATACCATAGATAAAGATGTTAGTGGTCATAATACAGTATTACATTTTGTAAGTGGTATATACTAGAGAGAAGAGAGTGCGCATAAGGAGGTGCGAGAGAGGAGAGGGGGAAGGGAAGGGAAAAAGGGCAGTGAAGAAGGGGGATAGAAAGAGAGAAAGAGAGAAAGAGTGTGAGAGAGATAATGTTTAAAAGAATGATCTTACATACACTCTTTACCTCTTCTATGTTGTTGTTAATTCTCTTGGGCAACGCCGATTCGCCATGCTAGTATTCAATAAAGGATGTTGCCTCCCCTCTTCTTTAAAAAAAAAAACATTTATGAGTACTAATAAGAAACATCAACTCCAATGATTCTTTCGGCAACGACACTACTATATAATCATAATTTGATGTTTTTTTTTTACATATGTTTATAATAATTCGCTAAGGCGATTTCATCTTCGTGCGTACGTTATTCCCCTCCAGCGATTTTTTAAAGATGGGATCGCCCTATCGCCGACGATGCAATGCAAATAAAAATATTTTTTTACAATTCTATCTGGTGTCGTGTTTGTGTCAAACGTAAAAGTCGGACTAAAAGCTCAGGCTCAGA
The DNA here is from genome assembly GCA_963556195.1 of Sepiola atlantica. Lineage (NCBI taxonomy): Eukaryota > Metazoa > Mollusca > Cephalopoda > Sepiida > Sepiolidae > Sepiola > Sepiola atlantica. The sequence goes on from OY744522.1 coordinate 134,552,438, forward strand.
TCAAAGTTTAGTATCTGTTCGGTCGAAAGATAGTACAATAATATTATTGGGGCTCGTTCGCGCTGAACGTCGACAGAATGGAAATATGTCACACATTCTATAATTGTTTTGGAGATAGACCCCCATAGCTAGATATATTATGAAATTACATAAACCAGAGTATTAAGATAAGTATATTTCAGTTAGAACAAAAGTGGTACAATAATATCAGGGGTACTGTGTTTGAGCCTGACGACAATAGGATGGACATATTTTTAAACAAGGCAACAATATACAACAAGTAAATCATACACATCTGAAATTTCCAGGGGCCCCGCTAGTTCCGAAATAATAGCACAGGTTTTCATAGAAATGTAATTCTGGAGAACATTGCTATTTTTAACATAAATCTTTATCGTCATGTCTCAAAATGTATGTTCTTGTGTTGTACTAGACCACTCCTTTCTTCATACAGAAAATCGGAGTGCTCGTCTATAGATTATATTGAGTAGAAGATTAAGGTGAGTATTGCAATTCAAACTTCGATTTAATGACTTATTTTTACTCACGCTTAGTCTGGCTACCGATTATATCCACACCATTTGCATCTTAAAATGAAAGATTCGCAACCCCCTCTCTCTATCACGCACATAAATATATATGTATCCATATATAGCGAGATGCACATGTACATTTCTAATATATATATATATATATATATATATATATATATATATATATAATATGTACACGTTAATAATTGCAGAATTACCCTTTTCCACATTCATTTACACATACATACACCAGAGGGCGTTTTGGACCTAATTATCTCCCTTTTCGCGATGGTAGGTGGCCTTGAAATCTATTGATATAAAAATTGACACACGATGAAACTCTCACTCTTTCTTCCGTCTTCGCCTCGCGCGCATACACATTTAAGATATGTGAGACATTTCCTTTCAACTTCTCCACACATCATTGCACACATCTTTTTTCAGTATTTCCTTGAAACTATGTACCTGTTTGTACGCGTACATTTCATAAGAGTTAACCCATTTTGTGTTACGATGAATACATGTTATTTGAAATTCAAACGTTTCCGTTTGGCTCCTTTGTTTGATTGTATATGTTCTAGTACAAGCAAATACAAAGAAGAGATGCTGCCCAAGCGTTTACAAACTCCTCCAGCATTTACATGTAGCTACTTTTGCGTGAAAATAAAATTATCGGTTCACATTTAATTAGTATGTCGAAAGGAGGAGGCCTAAAGAATGAAAGAGGGTCTCTATGTACTCCTACTCACAGCCGAACATCCCATATTACTATTTTTATTTTATAATTTCTATAATTTTCAAGTTATGAAAATATTAAATAAGACATCGTCTTTATTGTTTATGAATGCATTGCGCGAACACATACCTCACGATATTATTATAAAAAATGTTAATAGAGAGTTAATCCTATCATTAAATTCTTCGCGAAATTGTACTTCAGATTAATTTTGTTCGATCTTGGTAAAGGCCTTTGTTTTCAACTTCATTCCTAGACAGAAAGACAAGTAGAGGAGAAATGTAGTATAAGTTAAAAATGTCGTGATATTTTTGAGTGACTCAAAAGTTTACTATCGAATACATTTGATATATTACAATTTGAAAAGCTCAGGTTAAAACTATCAACGTTTTTAAAAAGTATCTTATTAAAAAACACTTATAAAATAGATATACAAAATTAGTATCTTCTATTCTTATGGCAAAATTACACCGGGGTGATCGAAAACGTAGAGTAGTAAATAAGAATTATAACCGCGTTAGTAACGAGAAGTCAAGTGTGTAGGTAGACGAAGCGTTTGGAATGCGACTGTGAATGCTTTGATAATTTCAGGATTGAGACGAGAAAGAAACGTATACACATTTTGTTGTTTGTATTTTAAGCTATACCGATTTGAGGAGTGTGTTAAAAACAATTACAGAATTACGTGACCGACCGAGAGAAAATCGGGGAAAGAACAGGGAGATACCTACGATCGAAGTAAGCAGACGCTTCACCGTTTACTCCGTCCAGCGGGGGTTGGGGAGTTGACAGTATTTATAAAGCAGGAGTGTACACATAGGAAGGTATAGAAAAACCTTTCGTGTTTCGATTATTCAGGTTTGCTGCAACACCTCTCACATTATGGAACCAGTAAAGAACGGGGCATAACGCGACACACTTCAATATATAAGTACACAAACACTTCTTCCGTTTCTCTTTCCTTATAAACAAATTATATTTCAAATGTTGGATGAATGTCTGAACCTTCTTTTGTTATCTAAAAATCAAGCAACTTCCTAGTCAGGTTAAAAATTAGACTGAAGCCTGTTGAGCAAGACTCACAGGTTAATAAGGACGGTGATTCCTAAGATGCGTCGATTCAATCTGCGCGTTTAGCGCTGAAAATGGTATTGCAAACTTAAATGTGACAAACTAAAGAGAAAAAAAAAACACTTTTTAAATAGCTTCAAACTATCCAATCAATGCAACGCACATTTTAGGCGTCTATTCAAAGCTATTGTTGCAGAAACCATCCCATGAAAGTTTTCTAAATACTATGACTGATATTTCGATTAACAACAAAAAAGGAAGAATTTAATAGAGATGCAGGAATTATCTATCACTAATGGAAATGCGGTAACTGTCTGTCTGAATATTCGTTCGTTATGATATTTGTTCCCAGGTATTACCTCCTTATTTTTGGAGTGGATATTGTGGTATCTCTTCTCTAGTAATGATACAGCATCCCGGAAATTTCCTCTTTTTGGGGGGAGGGTAAGGTAGTTTCTGTTCTGTTGTAATGAGACCATCATCGCAGCCATTGCGTCCTCCTTTGAAAAGTTAGTATATCATATGTTCATTCTTCATCATACCATCCTCCCATGCTAGCAGAAATATGCGACCGGAGGGAGCATATATTTGCTAGTCCAATGAATGAACGAATTAGAAAATATTCGACGTCTCAGTTTCAAACAAGTTTAGCTCTGTAAAAGCTGAACGATGCCCTCCTTTTACCTAAAATCTTTTATTTTATTTATTTTGCGGAAAAAATATCCTGTCTGATTTGTATAAACTGCAAAATAATGGTTTTTGATTTAGAAACAGATCAATCGGAATTTTAGAAAGTTCACTTTCGAAACAGAAAGAAATATTGGTGAAAGTTTGTTGAAAAAAAATCAAACACTTTGAGCAGAAAATATTCTCCCAAGTTTCATTTGGTCACGCATAAATATCATTAAGCATATTTGACGACATTAAACCAAAATGGCTACGCTTCTGTGTGGACCTTTCTGTAGAAACGTACGAGTATCAAAAATAAAGGCCCACTCAATTGGTAGGTCGGTCGGCCGGTCGGCCGGTCGGTCGGTCGGTCGGTCGGTCGGTTTGTCAGGCTTCAGTTTGAAATAATATTATTCCTATTTACTTGCCTGTCTACAAGTGCAGAGTTAGTTAGACACAAGGTCAATTTTTAATGTGGGAGAAATTGGGCATATCAACCCTTTCTTAAGTAATTTAATACTAAATAAAAATAGTGTCATCTCTAAACGCGTAGATTGAATAGTCGCATCTTATCTATATAGAGGAGGCTTTGGGTCATTGTGTGTTACGCTTACAGGGAAAATAGCATTGTTGTCAGTCTGTCACGCTTATATTGCATTTCCTCCCTAAACATGAAGACTGAACGGACGTATATTATTTGATATGCATCTATAAGAATCTTTGTCCGTTAATCGGTCTGTCATGCTAAACTTTTAAATAACCTTTTATTTGTCTGTCATATTTAAGTTTGAAATAGCCTTTTCCTCGATCTGTCATGCTAAACTTTTAAATAACCTTTTATTTGTCTGTCATATTTAAGTTTGAAATAGCCTTTTCCTCGGTCTGTCATGCTAAACTTTTAAATAACCTTTTATTTGTCTGTCATATTTAAGTTTGAAATAGCCTTTTCCTCGGTCTGTCATGCTAAACTTTTAAATAACCTTTTATTTGTCTGTCATATTTAAGTTTTAAATAGCCTTTTCCTCGGTCTGTCACGCTTAAGTTTGAGTTACAATTTTCTTTGGTCTGTGACGTTTATACATTTTTTATTTCTAAACATGCAGATTAGTAGACGTATCTTAAAGATATCCGTTTTTGTTTGTTTTCGTGCGTCAATAAATCACCTAAAAAAATTAATTATTGTTTGTTGAACAGACATTTTGAAGTTCACTAAATATGGACGAAAAAATACACATGTTTTTATTTTCCTTTTTTTTTTTAGATTGATTATGAATCAGAAAAGAATGAAGTTTTGCGATAGAAAATCTTGAGAGCCATTTCGAATGTTACTGCAGAACGCATTCTTGTCTGAAAATTATATTATCCCGATTTACTTGCCTACTCACGAAGGAAGAGTTAGACACAAGGTTAGTTTTTAATGTGAGAAAAATCCAGCTGCCCCGGAAAGAGACACTCTGGATACGGACAAAAATTAAAATTACCTCAGTCTAGAAGAACTTCTCATTTAACGACCGATGACAGAACAGATGAAGTACAGCACCAAAACAGATATTACACCCCGATCTCATCCCAAACGCAATTTACATACAATTTTTAGGTAATACCGGGTGCGGTATTTGCTCAGGAAGAGCATCCAGCGCTTATCGAAAAGGGGTGGTTTCTTGGGAATATCAACTTCACATTCGGTCATGGGAAATGACATACAGCGCTTAGTATTCCCAAATGGTCACCCATCTGGTATTGACCAGGCTCAACGTCGCTTAACTTCGCTGATCAACGGGAACTGGCGTTTCACAGTGATTATACCGTATACATAAAGCTACCTGGTATAAAGTCATTCAGGTTTTACAGCATCTAAAGCATTTTGGAGTTATTTTATACCGACGCTAAAAATCTATTTGAAACGATTCATTATATACGGTTTGTTGAATAAAAGTTGCTACTCTACGTATATATAGAGAGTTAAATTGTGGGTCTATAGCTTTGACGATAATATTAGTGTGTAAATGGCCCCACGGAGAGTGGGTGATCTGTGCAATGGGTAGCGGCGCTATCTATGCCACTGAAATAGTGAGATAAAATTCTATCGACCCTAACTAATCCAATTGCGCCAATCACGTATTCAATTGGGTAATTTACCCATCGACCCTTTGGAAATGTACTAATCTGTAATTTTATTAGACTGATTAGTTAAATAGCAAAGTGGTTAAATTGTATTTAAATTTTCTCCTATATATGTGAAGATATGTTCAAGGCAGATTTCAAAATGAAAGTAAATTCGTATGAATCAACATAGTACCGCTTTTCTGACCGGCTCGATTCTGTGAGTGACATTTTCTTTTTTAGTTTCAATTCCTTCTAGAATAAGGAGGTACTACGTTAAGGTTGCCAACATCGACTGGATTCAAGCTTGACGTACGCAGGTCGTCAATCCACGTCGGTACCAACTTCACAACCGCTACCTATCAGATTTAAAAATGAAAATTTATTAAACATTTGAATTAATTTTCTAATAGAGTAAAAATATATTTTGAAACTATTTGCTAGATTAGATTAATAACAGAAATAGCATTTTTGGGAATTATCGGATGAAATATTTAGTACAATTTTATCTGTATATTTATATTACATTAAAAGTGTAAATATTCTTTGATTTACTTTAAGAGTGGAATTCAGAAGATAGTCAGAAACGGAGAAACTAAAACAAGCATACAAACAAATAAGCTTGATACAGAATGACACTTTCTGTCGAAACAGTAGCAGAAACTCGTTACGAAGTAAGCAGACAACAGGTGATATTGTTGCTTGAGATAAACAGCTTAATCGTAAGCTGTTTTAACTAGTGCTATATTTATTTTCAGCTCTATGTAGAGAGAATACGCATCGTTTCGGGGTCTTCCGCTCGATGTTTTTTTTTTCGCGTATCAACCTCTCTCACTGATGTGACGCCACATTATCTGTACTCCATTCCATTCATCGACTAAATACACTGTTCAGTAAAAACGAAACAAATAAAACGTTTAACAGCTGAGCGCCTCACCTAATCGTTGCGTGAAAACGTGCATTTATCGAAACATTCATTGTTTCTTCTCACAGCGATCGCTCAATGTACAATAAATAGTTTCGAATAAGTATTTTGTTTCGGCATTAAATATCCCAAAAGTGTTATTTGTCGCAAAAGACAGATAAAACCAAATGTAAAACTCGGGTGGTGTCATTCCATGGAGGTTCCTTTCTTTAAACTGTCATAAATAAAGACTATTATTATTTGTAAAATGCCAATATTTGCTCGATGTTCAGTCATCCAATATAATGGAGACGAATATATATAATAACATATAATTCGATTTCAAATGTGAAATTCTGTCGATTTGGGGAATAATGTTCAAATTTTCCGCCAAGTACATGTTATAATTCAGTTTGCTTCAACAAGATCGTCAATAGCGGCTCAGTTTGTAACTAGAAATAGTCAGCGTAGGTCGACGAACAGTGAACGTAATTCGCTTATATGTTTGCAACAGAAACGTCATAGAAAATAAAATTGCCCAACGAATATAAAAAAAAGAATAACCAATGAGAAATGATTCCAACATAAAACGAAGAACGAGTATTCTTAAGATACGTCCATTTAATCAACGCGTTTAATGGTGATTAAATGTCATTTGAAAGTTTAGCGTGACAGATCGACGAAAGTGTTTCAAACGTTAGCGTGACAGACTGACGAAGATACTATTTCGTCTGTGAGAGACTAATACAACTGCTTTAAGAGCACAAATGTAAAAAAAAACAATGACAATTCTATTTCAAACGTAAGCGTGACAGAACAACGCTAATTTTATTTCGAAATAAAGCCAGACATACCGACCAACCGACAGCTTGGACGCATCTAAAATAACACGCATTCATACAATGTATGCGTATTAAAATAACTATTTCAAATTTACGCGTGAGCCCGATGTCTAACTGAAGCGTGACCGGAAATAGATATTTTTAAAAACTGAGTTCACCCGAAACAGGGCAAGTTGCCACTGCAGATGTAAGGGGCTACTGAAAATTAGGGTGAAAGTTACGGGGATCATCGTAAATTGGGAGCTGTGTAGCTAGATGTTTGTTCACATTAGTTTTGAATTTATGCATGTCAGTAGAGTCAGGAAACAGGTGGCAGGGAGGGAGTTCCAAAGGCCTGCAGCTCTAGAAAAGAAGCTATTGGAGTAAAAGGCTCTTCGGCATCTGGGGACCTCCACAGTGAATGAATGTGACTTAGCTGATTGTCGGGTTGGTCGAGTATATTTACGGGGGCACTAGAGCAGCAAGTTCATCGGAGCACGTTCCATTGAAGTACTTGTAAAACAAGCACAAGGGTGCAGCATTGCGACGATGAGACAGGGGCTAGAGCTTGATGGATTGTGAGGGACCTATCAAATTAGAGACTCTTTTTTGGACCTTGTCTAAGAGGGAGAGACTAGTGATGGTGCACCAGCCCAGATGTGACAACAATAATCCATGCATGGGCGGATGATGGCTTTGTAGAGATATAGGATACTGTCAAGGCATGAGAAGTTTTCTAACACGGTAGAGTGAGTTTACTTTATTTGTAGCAGCATTGGCCATGTCTATGTATTTGTTCCAATTCATGTTACCTGTGAATGTTAGGCCGAGGAGTTTGAACGTTGGACTCTCAGTTCAGGTGTTATTTGCCATGACAATCAGTGGTTGGAGAGGTTTCTTGTAGTTGTTGAAGGAAATGAGCTTTGTCTTTTAAGCATTAAATGTTACCATCCATTTGTGACCCCATTCCACCACATAATGGAGGTCACTTTCTAAGGATTCAGACATTGCCTCGGATATGTGCGCATCTGTTTTACCCACATGACGAGAGTAGAGCGTGGTGTAGTCAGCAAATATACCCATCTCAGACACAATGTCATTAGGGAGGTCGTTTATGAAAATCAGGAATAATAAAGGTCCAACGATCGATCCCTGGGGTACATCTGCATTTTTGTCATGTTGATTGGATGAATGGCCATCGAGGACAACCTGGATATTTCTGTTAGATAGGAAGGATTTCATTATATTAAATATTCGTCTAGTAAAACCATATAAAATATTTTTATGAGTAGAACGTTATCAAAGGCTTTGGGTATATCAAGGGCTACCGACATGGCTTCACCTGCCCTTTCCAGTGTATGGTATAAGCGTTTGGTATGGTTTTTTTAAGAAAAGCGTGACAGACAAACAAACATGCTATTTCTATGTTAAGCGTGAGAGACAGAAGAAAATGCTATTTCTGACGAAAGTGTGACAGACAGACGAACATGATATTTCTAACAAAAGACTTACAGTGAAATAAACATGCTATGTCTAACTTAAGCGTACCCTACCAACGGATTTTTTTTTTAAATTAAAGCATGAAGACCTACGAAAATGCTTTGTTATTAAAACTTAACCGTGATGAAAAACCAACAGAAGGAAATTCTTACACCTATGCTTGTGTTAGATATCTGGACCGGGTGTACCAGAAATGTCACACTAGCCAGAAGAAACGAAAACTAGGTTGATTGTTGAAAATAAAATAATTGTTGATTGATTCAAAATCATCTGTAAAAGTTATGTTATTCAAAAACGGTTAGCTGCCGACGGAAATACCCTGTCGCTAAATAAACGCCCTATGGGTGTGGCTACACTGACAGCGAATGCGAAATCCCAGAATGAGCGTTTACAGTTGGATGCGCGGGTATCACAAGTAATCATATAAACTAAACCGAAATTGAGATCGATAGTGGACTTACGATATGGCCAGAGAAAACCACTCCGTAAATCCCCGTGCCTCCATCTTTCCCCACTAACCCTTACTCGTTCATCGCAACCGACAATAAAGATATATTATTATATTTTTATACTTCAGTTAGACGCACGTGTAATAGACTGCATTCATTCAGCCTATGCGTTTACCTACGTGCTTTCTATTTTAAACATAAGCAGACGTAACCTTTATTGAAATGTTTGGACGCATGTAAAATAAGATACGTCCATTCAGACTACACCTTTAACGATAAAAATGCTATACCGAAAACGTAAAATAATAACCCGACGGACTGCCCTACCGACGGAGCTCCTCGTCATGATACGAGGGCACATCAAATGACATTTTTATAAAAAGTGCAGAGTAAAAAATGTAGAGAGAGAAAAGTTGGGTCAATGATGGAAAGCTTTTAATATGCAGTAGAGTTAAAAGAATAAAATGAAAAAGTAACAGGAAAACAACATAAATTGAGAAGAAAAAAAAATCGTAAGTGAATTGAGATTTTTGAAAGAAAAACCTGGTAAAAACATAGCATAAATCTGTATATGGAGACGACGAAACAACTTTCTGTTGGATGAGTATACGCTCTACTATGGTTGGCACACTTTAGTGAAGAAAATTATGGTTTAAACTTAGCGTAAAGCAAGGTCGTAAAACGTTAAACAAATCAATGGTTTCATTCAAATACAGCATACATTCTCTCACTTCACGTAGCGGTTTCCGTGGCTAAGTTGATAGATCACCGCACGTTTACTACTGGCGTCCTGGTTTCGAACCTCACTGTGTTTAGCCTCACTGATGAGTCGGCTGTCTGTGGATGAGAATATTATATTCTATATAATAAAGGTGTTCTCCTTTATTATATAGATATAATATTATCACCCACAGATGTGTCTGTTTGCCCGCTTATAGAAAGTTAGACTAGAGAGTGTACCTAAAATATAAAAGTTTATACACGTGTAGAATTTTCCTAGGAGCATGATGAAATTAGTCCTGACACTCTAGGCGCCCCTTTAAGGAAGTTATGGAATTTTTCTTAAGATTTTGCATATGAAATAGAAATTGGTATCTCCGTTCTATTTTAAAAGACGACTTAACAAATGTATGAATTGCTCAGTTGTGGAAGAATCAGACTGATTACACCGAGTGTGCTGTTTCGATTCTGCCGTTCGCTGTCTTTTAAAATAAAATCAAAGGATATACGTTTCCTTTTTGTAATATAATAAAATGTAAGTGAAGAATTTTGCTATATTTAGTATGTATTTCCTATATGTGTGTCTGTCTGTGTGTCTATCTGTCTGTCGTTCTTTTTCTGTCTCTGAAAGAATTAGGCTGACAACATCAAAGTTGCTGTTAAAGTAATATTTCCTTACTCTACTGTTGCATATGATGCTATTCTACACTCGAATGAGGGTAGAACCAAGTAACCTTGCTATTATATATATATCCCATTCCATCCTAGTATTTTTTTTCAGACAGTTTCTTAGTGTTTTTAATATTATTTATATTATAGTAGTCTTATTCCGGTTTCATCATTAATCATTCGTAGTATCAATTTATACTTTATTAAGCACTATTAAAATATTTAATAGAAAACTTCGTAAAAATATTTACATATATTATTTGATTATATATATATATATATAGAGAGAGAGAGAAAGAGAGAGAGAGAGAAAGAGAGAGAGAGAGACTAGTTAGATATTCCACGTATGCTTCTAGAGTTATATTTTGATAATGATGAGTGGGTGGTGGTTAAAGCATAAAACGATGTCGTTGCGATGTTGTTACGTTCTTCGTCGGGAATAAATAGCGTCGTAAAGAAACGGAAACGAAATCACCGATTGTCAAAGTATTAATATGCTAAAGGTTTCACAATCCTATTTTTATGGTGGGTAACTGCGTTGTTTAAATGTGTATAGGGGCTGTTATTTAAAGGGAAAGCCGTAGTTATTTGATTATTTACGTATAATAGTTGGATATAAGGTATCTGATAGACTGTTACCGACCATTTCCGTTCGTTTATATATATATATATATATATATATATCTAGAGAGAGAGAGAGAGAGAGAGAGAAAGAGCTACATATCAAATAATCTATGCAAATATATTTACGTTATTTTTTCAGTAAGTATTTTAATCGCTATAGAAAATTGTGTAAATATATTTCAATAGTGTCCACTAGAATAGAAAGTAATACTAATACTATTAATATAAATATTAATAATTATTATGATGATGAAACGTAGAGAAGACCACGATGATACCAATAATAGTAGAAGCACTGAAAAAATGGAAATAAGACTAGGAGAAATTGGAATCAAATTGATGATTGACATCATACAAAGCACAACACTGATGAAAACAGCTGAAAATATTAAGAAAAATCATCGAGTGTAAAAACGTTATCGCATGACGTCGACTACTCACAGATAAACTGAAATAAAATAACAGTGCGTGAACAGAGCTAGAAACGGAGAAGAACCGGTACACGATAGTTAGTGAATTGAAATTACTAGACACAATGACATTAAAATAAACGCGAAACTTACAAGATAAGTACCATAAAGGCAAGCAAACCAATTAAGTACAGTGTATGTAATTGTAATAGTTAATTCTATATATAAACAAGTAATAACTATCAGTACGTACCAACATCATATCATCATAAGGTGAGGTGTAGTGATTTTGGATAATATAGATTACTTAAGTGCAAAAATATAAAAGCATCAGAATTTAAAAACACAAAAATAAAATAAAGGCATAAAAAATAGAAATAAAAATAAAAATAAAGATGAAAATGAAACAATAGTAAACACAAAAATAGAAATAGATAAAAAATAAAAAAATTGAGTAGACCTTATATGAACAATGAAGTAAATGTCAATAAAGTCAAACTAATAATTAAATTACAATATGACGTAATAGTAGTTATTCGACATCAGTATTTGTAATCTAAAGTCTACTTAGTGTGTGTTCTGTGAAATGTTTGCAGTTTAAACTCGTTTCTCGTCTAACGTTGAGTCATTTTTCCCTGTCTTTAAATTTTACAATTTCAAGTTTCTCACATAGGCATAAAAAACAGGATGAGTAGAGTGATCTACATGTTTTAGATTTTCTTATTATGCTCAATCTAATTATTATGTTTTTCCCATCTATCAATTTCCAAAAATATTGGGACAACAAAGTGTTACTGTATTTTTGTAGTCTTTATTTCTAAAAGATAATTGTGCACGTAATACCTATCCTTAAAACTCCTTGACGTGCTAATTATATAGAACTTAGTTTCGTCTGGATGTTCAGCAGTGTAGATTTTAGCAGAATATATTACTGGTGCTGTAGGGGACATTCATCCTGTCTCTGCCAATAACAATTGTTAGTGGTTGAATTACTGTCAATGTCCTTATTTGTATCATTCCTTTTAAGTATTTCATTGTTGTGTTGTTTAATTATTCTTTTTAGGTTATCTGTGCCACTATAACTTAGTTGTAATGTATTCATATTAAATAGCTTATGCAGTGCGTTACCAGGTTGGAAGTCTTTGTTTATAAGTTGTAGGAATTTGTTAGCAATTTTTGTTTTTAACATCATATTGAAGGGAGGTGTAAACCAGATTATTTTCCGGCCTCGATTTCTTGGGTTGTTCGCATTTGTTATATTTTATATCAGCATTTATGTACCCGCTATTCTTTAAGGAAGTGTTGTAAATGTTCTTATAGTTTATAAACGTTGTCGCGTCTGATGAGTTATGACTAATTCTACTTTCTATTGACTTGGGGATGTGTTTAATTATTGAAGGATGGTAGTTTGATTGTGGATGTACGTATATGGGGCTGGAGTTTTCTTTCATGAAAGGTCTATATTTTTTATCAGTTATGTTAAATGTAAAATCAAGGAAATTAACTTGTTTGGCATTGCCGGCAATTTCAACCTTAAGCCCTAGTTTATTCATTTCCTTATGAATTATCTTTCTTATTTTGTCGCATTTCGCGCTAGTAGATTCCCTAGCTACCATTAGACCGTCATCTCTGTATAAACCTATATCTTCTACATCTATGTTATTATTCATGGTAATATTTCTTAATATATATCGACCTACTAGGAGTCTAGCGATCATATAGAAACATCCAAAGATCCGTTTTCTTTGTTTTTAGTCCATTGCTCTCCGTCGCTAATGAGAACTATGTATATACATAATTCATCATCTTCGTCTAAGATATTATATCTCTAAAGTCAATATAATGAGACATTGGATAATTCAAAATATGCAATAAACAAGTTAAGCTTCAGCAAAGAACATATATGCATTAAAATAAATACATTAATTTAAATAAACATACGTATTTAAATACATAATAAAGACATTAAACTGTAAAGAATCTCGCCTGAATTAACTGATTACCGACCTTATGGAAAATATTCATATTTTTCCGTTAAACTTTCTAATATTAACAATTAGATACATTTTTATTTAGTTTTGTGCATTCATATTCATGTGAGATGTATTAAGAGGATGAACATCCGTCAAAATGTATAGGTTAGATTAAAATGAAACATGAGAATAAAACGAACATATCTATATGAAACAAAATAAAATCAACATGAATATATGCGTGGAGGGATTGATATTTCGCTTAAGTATTCAGGCTTTTTCAAGATTAAAAACTCTGAACATTTTCTGTTCTTCCACAAATGTTTCTGGGTTTCATTTACTCCACACACACTTTCCCGTTTTCTCCTTGTATTAAATTTAAATTTCACCTATTGTTTAGTATAATACATTGAAAAAAAGTGTAGCCATGCGACTATCTATTTTTATTAATATGCGTTCCTGGTTAAAGATCCAAAGGTAGAATAGTTAAACAAAATTCGTAGCAATGGTTTACAGTAAACATGATATTTCTATGATGAGTCCAGATGCAAGAAAAAATCCAGAACGCCTGGAAACAATGCGGGAGTGAGAGGAAGGTATTGGTGTTATTTTGGAGATTTTCTCCTTTCAAATAAGTTTTCCAAACAAGATTAAAGAGTTTAATCTACCTTACGATTTAATCTATAGCTGGAGGGGGACATATAGATTCATAACTTTCTTAAGGGTTTTCCTGAAATATAATACATGTCAAGTATATTTATTTAAATGAAATAGGAGTAAAGAAATAAAAATTGTAAATAATTCCTCCTGAATTAAACAATTACGGGCGAAATGGGCATTGTTTATATTATTTGATTAAGCTTTCTCGTGTTAATAATTAGATAATGTTACATTCGTCATTGGCGACATATAGAGAAACTAATCGGTTAGAACACAACGTAGAAGACAATTATCATGTATTTTTCACATATAATACGCGGGCAATGATTGTCATATATTAATATGCTTTTACTTATTGTTGATATGAGAGAACCATTGTGTAGCTTTTCTGGTAACTGCTCGTGTGTCTAATGAATCAGGATTGAATATTAATGCAAGGAAGAAAATAAATCCATGGGATGTCAAGGGTCAAGTCTTATTTTAAGAAGAAACTTCGAGATGTGTGTCCTGTTTAGAATGCGGGAAATAATTGCACGGGCGATTATGAAAACATCGATTATCCTTCTATCAACTCGCTGGCATCCATTCAATGTTTATATGTTGCGTTCTGTGACCATGTGTTCTATTTTCTGTGCTGTGAGCGCATCTTTTGGGCTCATGCGATAAAGATTGCATATGGATTACATTTGTGTTGTATTTTTGATGTGGACTAAGGACACAAGGGATATGCCTGAAAAGTAACGTAACTGATATCCCAAGAAATTAATTCCTATTTTATTAATAGGTCACTACTTATCAAGGCCAAAAGCCACTCCTGGATTAGGGTTAATGAGATAGAATGATTGTCAGTTGAAGGATGAAGAATATTATGGGAGTATTAAAAATATTAACAATATTAACTGAGTTTGATTACTTATGGGGACGGTTTATGACGAGTGTTTGTTGGCCATGTAACCTGTTGGAAGCAGTCCCGCGGCGACGTGTTTCACAGACGCAAATACGATCTGTTCATGGAAATTCTGACTGACGCTTGGTACATAGAAAAAGTAAAGAAAACCTTCTTTTCCGTTTTGGTAGAAAACGAGTTCTAGATGTGAATGTCTTACTACGAGAAACCGGAGATTGAGGCTGAGTCGAGCTCCTTCAAGGTAAATAACAATAAAGCAGAGATACATTAGCAACGTCTCGTGTGTAAGAGAGAGGCTGTAAAGAGCAGAAGATATGACCCGAACTAAATTTCGAGATCGATTTTGTACTCTGCCAAGGCAGAAAATAGAGCTCTGAACGACACATCCCCAGATGTTGCAACAATACTTCATGTTAGGATTATCTTATTCTTATATAGGTAGAGGATTGCTTAAGACATTGTGAGTATGTGCATTACCCTGATGAAGAAGAGGAGATATAAACAAATGCATTTGCTTGCTGTCTGCGAGGGAATTACATTGAACAACAAAATCCTATATCAAAGATCATAAATATGTATTTATTTTGTAGTGCTTTTTATTTTTATAAATTATATCCTGGGGTATTCGTGCTCGCCGGGCATTTAGAAACAGCGAAAACAGCAATTTTTTTATCTTATTTATATCAACGTCCTATAATAACTTTTCTAGACTAAAAGTTTAAGAAATCCAATTATAGTAACTATTATTCCACCTAAACACTCGATTTAGGGGAATTTGCGATAAAATCTATAGTTGGCACACACATTCCTCATTATGAGAATAATAAAGCGTTTGAGTTTTAACAGTAATGGAGTAAAACTTTATGCTTGATTCGCTCTCTCCCCCTCTCTCTATATGTTTATATATTCAACAATTTATTTATTTATTAATACTGTTACAGAATATCAGGTTAAATCAACATGGCACTATGCGTTTCATAAAAAAGGTGAACTTTCTCCCAGAAGGACAGGCAACTATAATTATGACTGGTGATAGCCTGAGTGACTCGTTTATTGAGCCATTTTAAAGAAAGAAAATGCAGTTTAAATTCCCAGATAAACTAACTAAACCCAATACATCGCAGACTTAGCACTTGCATAAGCCGACCAACCGTTGGAAAATTCATGAATGAAAAAGGGGATTCAAGTATCTAACAGTGAAACAAAAACAGGGAACCTTAACTTGAGCGTGAAATATTAAAACGGGGACCATCAGCTGTTTATCATGTAACCGTTTCAGAGATTTAAAAACAGGACAGTTATTATATTCATAGCTCTCCAATTGTACTGATCAAACGACCACTTCCCCAACAATAAAATGTAGAAATAATTCAGCTTTAATTTTACTAATATATATATATATATATATATATATATATATATATATATATATATATATATATAATAGTAATACAATAATAATAACAATAATAATATATTACTCTTAAGACTACAGTGTGATATTGTAATTTGCATATCAAATAACATTAATTATAACACTAATAATAATAATATCCAAACACTACACAAAAGAACCATTCTGACATATGGTAGCTAGCAATAAAATTATTGGGGAATAAAAGTTGCATTAAAATTAAAAAATAAAATAAATTAAAAAAAATAATATAAAAACTAATTTAAAAAAAGTTTAAGTACCTTTGGTACCAGATAGGCAAGTAAATAAGAGGAAGGAAACCTAGCCATACAGATCTAAATACCCAATATATTGTCTAAAGAAGCTTTGATTCATTTTAAGCAAAGAAAGAAAATACAGTTTAAATTGACAGATAAACTAACTGAATCCAAGATATCGCAGACTTAGCACTTGCATAAGCCGACCCACAAATGGAGAGTTGAATTGAAATTAGAGAAATAAAATGTATTCCATATACACATTGAATCAAAGCGAGCAAAATCTATTTCATCCTGTGTCTTTATATTTGTCCTTTGAACTCAAGCAAATGATAACAGAGGAAAGGTATTCGAAATGTTGAATCGACACCGTCAATTCATCTCTTACCCTTGCACTCGCAAGAAGCGAATCGTGTGTCAAATCCCCAAATTTAACCGAGAGGAAATCAGACAACACAGATGGTCGCTGTCGTCCATTAAAACATTTACGAACGTAATTGCTCTCGTAGTAAAGGTCCAAGTACCATCGCCTTTTAACTCTTATTTCCAGTTAGCATAACACTTCTCCCATCCTAAACCTTTAGACGTAGAGAAATTAAACGTCAGCCAAACAACTGGTGTCGGTTATTAACGCCCACTAGTGCCGTGACCCCAAATCAGTGCAAAGTGTCGTCACCCGCTAAGTTAAAGAACCTCTTCATACACCCACTTACTCTGCCCACGCATATCAGCTGAGAACATATAGAAAGCGGATTGGCGACTTGAACAGATAGTCCCTGACAACCGAAAAGTAAAGCGACGCCGTTCGAGTCGCTCGTCACCCAGCATATGCGCAGTGAGTTATGAAAAGGAAGAAGAAGAAAAAAGACGAAGAAGAGGAAGGAGAGCACAACACTGAAAAAATTCCTAACTCTATAACCGGGTTGATCGCCCCGAGATTTTTTCTATGCCGAAAGCTAGTTTGATTAAAACAGCGTTCGAGATTATTCCACTAAGTCTGCCGTTTACTATACACCTATTACATCGCCGCGAAGAAACGAATACACCCCCATGCGAGAAGATTACATAGCGCCAAGTGAGACTTCCACGATCAGACTTGCATATATAATTCTTGAACATTTTCTCCTTGAATTCTGCTACCGACTTTTCTACTCGAAGATCAGTGTAACTTTTCGATGAGTGTGACTTGTGATATTCTTGGTCATTAAACTTTTCAACTCCCTTGGAACGTCTTATAACAACCTTCCACCTTCTGTGAGTGAGTAATCCTAATTCCTCCGTGATTTGTTTGGGACACTATTTTGTTCATTGATTTCGCTCGCCATTAGTTAACGTTAAACAGTATCCCTCTTCCTTAAAAATAGTACTTTGTTTTTCTTGTTATTTGTTTTATATAGGTCTATCCTTTCTCTTGTTATTTTATAAATAAATATTGTTTGAATTTTAACTTGGTGTTTGATTCGTTTTTTACCTGCTCGTTATTCTTCCTTCTTTTCTATGTGATGTCTTAAATTGGAGAATCCTTTTCCCCCTGTATTCTGTTGATAATATTGAGACCTAGGGACCTACGAGCTAATTATGAACACGTTTACCTTTTTTATATTTATCATTGTCACGCGCTCGACGTCGTGGTCCCGACGAAGGCTGTGTGTGACAAGATTATATATATATATATATATATATATATATATATATATATATATATATATATATCAGTATAAAATTATGCTTATAACAAGTAAACTACACGAAAACATTTCTGTTTCATTCCCGAGTGTACATATGAAAATATATAAAACATACACATTAATATATATCTGATACATTATGGTAAACAGACAAAATGGAATAGAACTTCATACAGTTAAGCAGCCTACAGGATGATATTGAATTCAGCTTAATAAAAGGAGTGCATATTTGATTATATCTGTGGGGGAATCGAAACAAAGGAAGTATAAAGTAAAAACACAAGAAGATCGCATGAAAAAAGGGTGAGGTAAAGCAAAGGAGAATATATATATATATATATATACATATATATATATATATATATATATGTAAATACTGAATACATCATACAAGTATATAGGATGCTAGAATCAATATTGTGGTACAGGGTGGCCCAATTTAAATGCTACCCAACCAGTATAGGGTAACCCCGAAAATACCATCGATGGAATCTTTAATAACAATCATGATCCATTCTGAAATCCAACCATATTTGGTACAAATAAAATTACGTCTACGCCTCACTTGTCCGCTAAGTTTCAAGC
This sequence comes from Sepiola atlantica, assembly GCA_963556195.1. Taxonomy (NCBI): domain Eukaryota; kingdom Metazoa; phylum Mollusca; class Cephalopoda; order Sepiida; family Sepiolidae; genus Sepiola; species Sepiola atlantica. The sequence goes on from OY744522.1 coordinate 134,571,131, forward strand.
ATGAGATGACAACAGTCTTTGTGATACAACCGTTCAATAATATTGCTCAAAAGAACACCTCTGCGTTACAAAAAAACACATCGAGACGTTGATTTTGACGTTGATGACCCTCTTCTGTTAAGGAAGTGTCTGGGGATTATTTTGATAGATATTATCTTTGAGATAACATTACGGATTACAATCTTGAGTATTAAGATGAAGCTCATTAGGGATCACACCTTATACTGATAAGACGACCACCAAAGTGTCCCCGAAAATTATTGAACGACGATAAAACAAAGATGCTTCAACATTACACACGGAACATTGGTGGACAAGTTGGGCATAGATTGAAGTTTATTTGTACCAGATATGGTTGGATTGCAGAAAAGAGTGTAACTTTTATAAGATATTTCATGGGTGCTATATTCGAAGTTACCCTATACTACAAATTTATGTTTGGAAAAAAATGAAGATATATTATGTGTCCTTATTTACGTCCCTCCCCACGAGAAAATAGTGATTCACAAGGTGATTTTTTAATGTGAGGAAGATTTAACTTCTCAAAAATAAACATTGCCTCGATCTACAAAGATTTTTCTCTGACTAATCGAGCAAAGAAAAGACGATGTGCAGTATCAAAACAGATAATACACTTTGCTCTTAGCCAAACGGCCAGATAAGTCAATTAATAGTAGGTAAGGTAATCGATTTAGTACGCGTTTGTATAACCGGAGATCAGCGATCATCGAGTCGTAGAAGAGAAGTAAAACAAGCCATATTTATCAAATGAACGAACATTCTTCCAAGTCATTATTCTGACTCTCGCGAACAGTCGCTCTATAGTAAATTGAACTTATATCGGATTGTTTTATAATAGATTTTGGCATTCTTGTTAAACGAAAAACCAGCGCCATCTTTAAAAATATAAAAGAAAGAAGAAAAAGAAGAAAATAAGAATTTCACCAGAACCGATATATTCGATATACGTGCTTAGCGATAAGAATCAAATTTCAAAATTAAGCCCGACAGACCGACAAAAATGATATTTCGAAATCAGATGTGACGGTTATACCAACGGACAGAGCCTCATTCATATCAGTTGACACATCTAAAATAAGATGCGTTCATTAAATTAGAGTTATAAGAGATGAAATGTTATATCAACCTTAAGCCTGACAGACATAGCGAAGTGCCATTGCAACGTTAAACGTGACAGTTCGACTAACAGATGCACTTTATTATAGAGGTTCTTGTGTTCATCTAACATGAGATGCGTCCAGTCAATCTGCGTGTTGAGTGATGAGAATGCTATTACGTACTTACACCTGACAAACACAAGAAAATGTTAGTTCAAATTTAAGCATGACAGCCCAAATATAATGTTATTTCTAACTGAAGTGTAAGAGACAAAGGATATTTGCAGTAATATGCCTTTGGAGTGCAATGATTTGCCAAAACGCATGACGTTTGCGCCCAGGTTAATATATCACATGATCGAAAGATATGTAATAGATTGGTTCAGATTGATCATGTAACATAAAATAATTTGAGGTTCATGAAGTTGCAGTTTGGAGCTTAGTAAATAAGAATCCCCATGTAAAGTCCAGATAGATAGGGGTATTTAGGCCCATCTGAAGTTAACAAAACGCAACTCATAGATAAGGAAATGGACCCATAGTTAAATGTAATGAAATATATTATTTATTTTATGTTATGTGCAATCAAGGTAAATATAACTTAATGATACAATTTAGTGCGGATATGCCATCAAGAGTCTAACAACAATGTTCAAGCAACTTTTTGCAACATCTATGTTATGTTGTAGCATCGCCATTTTGTAGGCTTAACATAGATAATCTCTTCTGTTTTCTTTAGTGATACGTTTCTAAGCTGTTACTTGAAGAAAGTGATACGTTTTTTATATCTGTTAATTAACAGGCAGGTCTACTCTCTGGAGGTTGCTTATCTAGTCGGGCATCATCACCGCGTAAAAATCAACCCTCCCTACCCTACAAGTATGTGTCTTAATCTTAATGCTAGACAGACAGAAACGGAAGGAGGGAGATGCTACAATAAGACGGTAACTCTACATACAAGGTTTACTATTTTAGTTAAAAGTGGTGCGTAATGGGCTAAATAGATACCGACGCGGACTGTGAAATAAAGTATTATTGGATAAATCATACATACATATAAACTAGTATTATTAAGAAAAATATAAACTCTAAGACTGTTCACAAATATAGGTATCCGAGCAACTTCTGTTTAACTAAATGTATACAGATAATCGTTTATAACATGTTTGAATTGAGATGTGGATTGATAATGTGTATTATTTGGATTATTCGGACTACTGTGATCATTTTAGATGTTATTTCGGCCGATGTAACTCCCAATCTTCTTCAGGTGACCCTTGTTAAACTATGTTGAACTCGGGAATCTCTACTGAATTTCTAACTGAACCCTTTATTACATATGGCATACGATACGAAAACGATTTACCCTGATTTTTACTAATATTTCTCGAATGTCATTGTGGGACTTATTTGAGATAAATTAGAGCCAATTACAACCCATTCACAAACCGTTTGGTATTTCCTACTATCCTACGATTGATCAGTCAACTAAAGCCTTTGTTTCACCAGAACGTGTGTGTTCTACGGACAAGATATAATATGTCAACTTATTTAAAGAATAGCACGTCTTACTATTTCTTGACAGGTAAGTATATTTATCAAATATAGCTGGTCATAAACACAATTTGGTCGTCGATTAGACATTTTGTATCTTTTTAAATCATGGCTGAAATCTATTGCTTCCGATATTACCTTTTAAATTTCATAGTTTTTAAATAAAGTGCAAAAGTAACACTACCGTTATTTTTAATTTGCTGGCACACATTTTTGTTATAAATAAATTGTTTTTAATAATTAATCCGATATGGAAATGATTACATTAATACACACTAAATGACATTCTTCACACGAGAAATATAAGCTTTCACATTGTAATTTGAAATATATACTTTTTTAGTTTTAGTGTTTTCTCTTAAGCTGTTATCAATACGCGATACATATAACCTTTCATAATTACGCTTTGAACAAGACTTTTTTTAATGTTAAAAGATGTAGTGATACTTGTTGCCCCGAAATGTGTTAACCGCAATTTAGTTTCATTAATTTTTCCATAATTAATATAACTTAATTATTAATACCGCACCAGTAAAAGACCACATTGTGTCACATAAGTTATTTTAGTGTTTTTTTTCTCCTAGACTAACTAAAATTTGAGTAGTTAGTCTACCCTAGTATTTAATGAAAAGCCTGATGGAGGATATATAGATGCATACCATTTGTAAGCATATTAACGAAATTAATGTAGTAGCTATAACAGAACTCGAAACCGGCACGCCGAGCCCACAGACCGCATCGCTTACCATTACAATACACTCCTTCACATATATCAATGTAAAACATATATCAATTTATTTTCATTTCGTTTAATAAATGTCCTTGTTTACCGTTTGGAATCTTTTATCATTCATTATGGTTTAACATAACCTCGATGTATATACTCAACAAAAATATACAGGTTTTAGCATTATCATTATTAGATCTGAATACATAAAACTGCGTAATTGTACAGAGCATTTATACTGAGAATAATTACTTGTAGCCACTATTTATTACTAAGTATTCTTGGGAACTTGAAACCATAAAAGTGCGGATCAATATTCTCGTCTGTAATGAGAGTCACAAGTTTTAAATCCGTGTAAGATGAACACGAACGAAATTGGCAATATTTAATGTAAGGTTTGAAAATCTGCGCATCTTCTTACTCTCGTTTTCTTTCTGTTGTGTATCGAGATTCAGGCACCTTTGAGTCCAGTTGGAATTGCATATCAACCGGGAACATCAGCACAGGTAAACCGGCTTGGGATTAAAACTGCTTATAAATTGACGTGTGAGTATCACTTTCGTATTGTAAGGGCGAATAAATAGGAAGCGGTGTGGAGTGGATGCAGGCGCGGGCTGAGTAATAAGCGCTTCTCTAGGTTCCAGAGCGAAACTTTCACTATGGATGATGGCCACTTCCACGTGGTTAATCCATACGAATTACTTTCTCATTTAGCAAATACATGAATGCTCATCATTAACCGTATCTACATAGGTCTACACAGCAGAATCAGAGTTAATATCATAGGCCGGCTTCTACCTCATCCCTTCATGTCCCGTGTACATCGCCTTGTTTATAAAGGTAATACCGTTATTTGGTGAAACGATGTAAACGAGATAACAAGCATCTAACAAGAATATTATACTGTACCGACAAAGGAAGACTACTTGAAGCTGGTGTCTATTTAACCGTTCGCCTTACGGTTATTCAAAAGCCGAAATGATAGATATAACTGCAATCAATTGCTTTGTAGAGAATTATGTTTCTTTTTTATAACAACACACACACGTTAAAGTAATTAAAACTAAACCGCCTTGTTTTATGACTGAAACGAAATATATTTAACGAGAAAATAATTAGCGAAGTCTTAGTTCTTTTACCCTCACACATCTCCAACTGATCGTAAAACCCCGACCATAAACTCCATCATCTTCCGCGTACACACTTTCCAGAAGAGTTAATATGTTATCAATTAAATAAAGTAGTGGCTTTGAAGAGATCGCATAAACCGAACACTCGACTGCTTATATTGGCAAAAAAGGCATATATATGATTTTTATGTATTTTATACCAATTTTAGTTCCGAATAAAATACAACAATCAACCAATTACAAACCGGCCTCCGCTTATTTCATGAACTTCTAGTTTCCACTGTGCGTGGTTTCTCTGTGGTAGAAATCACTGACAACGATCCATTTATTCGATCAGTCGCTGGGAGTTATTTTAGACTATCAGGCTGAGACCAAAAAAGACAACAAACAAAACTTTTTGGCGTCAGAATTGAGAAGCAAAATATCACGAATTTTGACCTTTTGAAATATAAACGATATTTTGTGTCGGCTGATATTTTTACGCTGTTCCGTAGAAAAAAAAACACAAGCGCACACGTACATAAATATCACCACAGAGATATACACAGAGTAACACACACATACATCAGTACACAAACACACATATAACACACACATTAATATCTATAAATAAATGTCGCAGTTTGCCATTATTTATCTCAGTAATGCTGAGAATATTATTAGATTTTTGTGATGAAAATAATAATAATAATAAATATATAATTATTAACAAATGATAAACATATAATCCTCTATACACACACACACACACACACACATATATATATATATATATATATATATATATATATAGTTTACTTACATTTCTTTTTACTTATAGTGAAACGAAATAAACAGAGCAATAATAATAATAATAATAATAATAATAATAATAATAATAATAATAATAATAATAATAATAATAATAATAATAATAATAATGTTACATATTCCTTCACACACATTTATATATGGTGGTCACTAGGCTCGGTTGCTACTAAGCAACGTTGACTGAAACTGTCCAGGAGGCATTTTTCACAGAAACCTTTGTGTTTTTTTACTTATGATTCACACTTAACAAAGCAAATGAACACTCGAGGATAGAATTAATGAGATTGTCAGTTGGATGATGAACAATACGATGAGAAGATTACTAACGATGCATGATATGGAAAGTATTTGATTACTGAAGAGGACGGCTGTAGAGGTATTTATTGACATTTGACTTGATGAAAACGCTAATGTTGTAGTCAGCTGGTATTGTGTTTCACAGTTGGGAAGTTCTCGGAATAAAAACTCTGTTCATGACAGTTACATTGGGTATTAGGTGGACATAGGAAGAAAGGAAACTTATAGTGGTTGTAGCTAGATGGTTTCTTGTTGTGAACGTGTTACAGGGGGGAACCAGTGATCTGGGCCCAGTCGAAGAACTACCATGAAAATAACAATAGAATAGATAAATACTAGCGATGTCTCTACTTTGAGAAAACGACCGTAGATACGAGAAGAGATCATTCCCAGTTAGATAACGAAGTCTATTTTGTACTCTGTCAAGGCAATAAACAGTTCTCTGGGCGACACTTCCCAGATGTGACTGCGGTAATTCACCCCACAAAGAAGTTGATTAAACTAACTGCGATGGTTAAAATTTTACAATCCCTTTTATAAGCAAATATTAAATTACTATTAAGTATGTTTCTTATAAAAAAGAATTACAGCCCGCACTATAAAATATTTACCACAGTTAGCTTGGTGAAATCTTTCTTGGGGGAAGTACCTTGATAGCAATAAGTATATTTTAATACTTCTGCCAATTCATGTCGTAGCTCACCCACGCCGTAGAATATAAACATATTTTCTAATCAAACCTACCCGAAAGACAACACGCCTATAGAAACAATAGACAGAAATAAAGACTTTATTGAAATAAAACATATTCAATAGAAATCTCTCTTAAAAATATTAGTAATAGGCAGCTTTTAATAAACACGGAATATATTTTATTGGGAACACAAAAAAACGAACACCAAGCCTAACCGGTGATTTGTGCTTGTCCCGTTTTTCCTGAACCTTCGATAACAAAAGAAACCTGATAAATAAGTTTGTTTTGACCAGACGAATTTTACCCTAAATCCAGCAAGAACAGATCTATGAAACCCGGGTACCCTTAACTGTCATTGTAATGTATAGTTTTTAATATAAATAACCGATATTAGCTCTTGTAAAACTTACGATCATGCAATTTATTTTGTTTTTTTACAAACTTGTGATACATGCCATATATATATATATATATATATATATATATATATATATATATATATATATATATATATATATATATATATATATATATATATATATTGATCTGCCACATTAGATCTCGAGTTGTGCTTTGTGGTTTAAAATGTAATAATCATAATTGGCTTAATCGAACAATGGTGTTAATAGGAAATCGAAACGTAATTACCAAAATTGAATTAAACCATGCAAACGAGGCGATGAAACATGAGGAAGAAGCGACTTCACTTCGATCGAAAAAGAAACTTTTCTTTTGAGATGCGTCTAATCAGCTCGATGAGAAGCGTTGCCTGTCAGTTGATCGAACGTTTGTCTGTCACGCTTATATTTCAAATAGTTGTTTTAGATGTGCCCACTCGTTTGTCGCACGTAGGTTTCAAATAATGTGTCATTTGGTTTGCCACGCTTATGTTTAAAGTAGTGTTTTAAATGTGACCAACTATTTCTATAAAAGAATTTGTCCGCTCTTAGATCATCCTGACAGTATTAAATTTGAAATGCCAATTTTAGATGCGTCAACGAATACCTTCGAAAGGCCCTACCCGCTCGTCGATTGATGATTCACGCTTAAGTTTTGAATAGAATGTTCTTGTAGTCTGTCACACGTAAATCTAAAGGAGTATTTTTAGAAATCTCCGCACAATCCTATAGCAGACTGTACACCGTCGGTCTTTCTGTTAAGCTTAATTTCGAAATAGCAAAAATGCAAAACACTGTCAACTAGTTTCCCATGGTCGAGAAAAGCTGTAATTGTTAGATATTATTTTACTCACTAGGAGTTCTCAACCAAGTCATTATCAGTGAGTGCCTATTTCCAATAACAAGTGATGTTCGCAAGTCTTCTCAGATTTCCAGCCCTCTCTGTACCTTTTTCAGTAACTTTTGCAAATTATTTAGCGTTATCGCACCAGCCGCCCACTATTAATTTCTCGCTAGAAACGACCGTTGGTTTTCTTTAGAAATTTTAGTGCCAATATGCTTTCCCTCTCACAGATGTCCAGTGGAGGTCTGGTAGGTTCTGTCACTCTGCGGTCTTTCCTCCTTGACCCTCACAATCATTTTGTGTGCTATTATTATTATTATTATTATTATTATTATTATTATTATTATTATTATTATTATTATTATTTATACTCACTAGGAGTTCTCACACAGGTCATCGTCAGTGATTGCTGACTGATAATAACCGGTGGCGGTCCCTGTAATCTGAGTAACAAGTCTCCGCAGATTTCCAGTACTTACCATCTTTTTTTCGAAAACCATTGCAAATGCCTTTGCGATATCGCAATAGCCGCTTACCATTGATGTCTCGTTAGTAACAACCACTGGTCACCTCTGGGATTTGGGTGGCAATAAGCCTCCTCAAAGTCACAGTACTCTCCGCACCCTTCCAGTGGAGGTCTGGTTAGTGCTCTCCTTCCTCGGTCTTCCAATCCTCGTAGATTATTATTATTAATTATTAATTATTATTATTATTATCATTACTTCTTAGTCACTTCGACCGGTGATCTTTCGCTGTTAAAAAAAACGGGTGTTTTTTTTCTGGTGTCTAATGAGAGCAAGTCTCACATGATTTCAAGTACTCTTCATCACACTTGTAGCTGACTTGCTGTTCTCGAACACTACCGAGTTTCTCGCCGATAAAGCCGTTATTATTATTTACTTCTCACACGAGTAATTATCAGTAGTCGCTCACTGGCACCAACAGCTGGTGTTCCCTAAAGGCTGAGGGGCAAAAAGCCTCCCCAGATATCCAATACTCCTCGCTTCGTTCATTTATCATTAGTGTCTTGCTGATAAACATTCGCTCTATCTAGAATCTTAATGGCAATGAACCTCATTAGGATTCAAGTACTCCCTAGCCCTTTCTAGTGGATATCTGGATGGTTCTCTCCGTCCTCTGTGGTTCCATCCGCCTTGACCCGTCACAATCTTTTTGTGAAGTACACTCCGAAGCTGGTGCGACACATTTTTTTTATCGGAAGGAGAATAGATTATAAAATTTTTCTTGTTAATTTTGGATATTTTATTATTATTATTATTATTATTATTATTCGTGTATATTCTACGTTTAAAATTGCATGTTCGTCTGTTTGTTCACCCTTAAGCTTGAAATAGCATTTTCGTTGGTTTGTCACGCTTAAGAATGAAATAGCATTTTTGTTGGTCTGTCACGCTTAAGTTTAAAATAGCATTTCAATATCTAAACGCTCATATTGAATGGGCGCATCTTACAAAAATCGGCTGTTGTTTCTTTCCTTTCTCTTCTTCGAGAATAATTCGAATTTAATACTGAGAAAGCTAATCTTTATCTTCCGACTCCGAATATATTGGAAGAAAAGAAGCAACACGTGGCGTTCTCTAACGTAGAAACCAACAAAGAGATAATTGTTAAGAATCTTCCCGCCGCTTCCAGCGGGAATGAAAAATCAATATTTTCAGCGGGAAGCGAAAACAGAGATTATCATCGATTATGAAAATACAGAAAAGCCGCGATTAATGAAGTGCTCATTAGCCGATGGAAAATATTTGAAAATCGAAAAACAACAAATTGAAAACTAATTGAAATATTCAAAAATATTTAAATTGTATCCAAGTACGCGTTGATAGTGCAAACGAGAGACATATTTAAATGTCCCCTTTCTTTCGATCGTTTTGCAAAAACGTGTTTCCATCGTGTACGTATGTCGTATAACCTTTTCATAGTGTGGGCCTATGTGTGTTTATTGTTTCTCAGGACCAGTGTGGATAGTTTTTTTTCTCTCCGCCGAGTTGCTAGATCATTCGTGGACAAATCACAACGAAGGCATCGTTTTCACAACAATGGACCGATTTCCTTACCTGGATGTTCCTTCTGGACACATCAGGTGTAGCTAGAGCGGTAGCGCTAAATATATCAACAGTCTTTGACAAGGTCTGGTATGTAGGTCTTATCATGAAAATTAATTCATACGGTATTACTAGACAAATATTTAACATAATCAGATCCTTCCTAGCCCAAAAAATGATCTTGGTTGCCCTCGATGGCCGTACATCCAAACAACGTGTGATTAATGCGAGTGTACCCAAGGGGTCGATCTTTGGACTTTTATTATTCCCAATGTAATTGTGTCCGAGATGGGTATATTTGCCGATAACACCACGCTCTATTCTCGACATGTAGGTAAAACGAACGCGCATATATCCAAAAAAATGACTTCCAATCTGTAGTTGAATGTGGACATAAACAGATCGTATTATTCAATGCTACCAAGACAAATCTCCTCTCTTTTAACAAATATATGAAACCTTTTCAACCAATGATTATCATGGCTGATAGTACCTTATCAGAGAGTCTATCATTTAAACTTATCGGCCTAACATTCACAGGTAACAAATGCATAGAAGACAATGCCACGGCTTGTGTAAGAAAAGAGGCCTCATCTATCGTGCTAGAAAACTCTTCACACCTTCCAGTAACCTATATATCTAAAAAGTCACCATTCAGCGATGCATGGAATATCGTTGCCACATATGAGCTGGTGCACTAACCACTAGTCTCTCCGTCTTAGTCAGGATTCAAAAAAGTGTCTCTAATCAAATAAGTCCAACACTCTCTACAAAGCTACAACCCCTGCTCCATCGCTGCAATGTTGCACCCCTGTGCTTGCTTTACAAGTATTTATAAACTTACTGCTTTGGTGCGCACTCGAAGTAAATATCCCAGAATAACCCGATAATCAGAAAAAAACCCACTCCTTTACTGTTTAGGTCCACAGATGCCGGAATGCTTTTTACTCTAATAGCATTTACCTTGAACTGCTAGCCTTTGGAGTTCCTTCCCTGCTCACTGTTTCTCTGACTGTACCAACATGCACAAAATTAAATGTAATGTGAATAAACATCTCGATGCACAACTACCCACTTCAAATGCCCTTATGGATATGGCTCCAAATTCACAGTAACCTTTTACGTCTCAGTGGCAATGTGGCTTTTTTGGGTTGAATTAAAGTAAAAACAAAAATACCTTCAGATGGAACGACAGGAATCCAACCGCCTCTATCTATCCGGACGCTACACACCGATCATTACAAAGGCATGCAAAAAAATCGATGATTCTAAAAAACCGAATTTATTTGTTAGACGTCCTCAAAACGGATTTAAAATCGGTTTTAGCGGATATATCTTGAGGTTTTGTTCTTCGTTTTTGTTAATGAATGTATATCGATTGGACGCAAACATTTAGATTATCAATAAAATATTCGGAAAAATGTAATCTTTTCGAAGTTTTCGCCCAAGGAATGTGAAAAAAAACTATCTAGTAATATAAGGAGTTTTAACCTTTAGTAGTTATGGGGTTTAAAATGTATTTTGTTTGTGCACCGTTATTAACATCCACTGTGTAAGTGTGAACACCTTTAGAAAGTGTGATCTGTATTGTAAATATTCATATCCTTGCACATCCAATGATATAAACAACGTACACATAGAATTAAATAGAATATGCAATTGAATAAAAAAAATAGTAATTATAGAAGTAAATTGTTATTGTTTCACGGATTAAATTTGAAATTCTTTTCATTTGTGTGTCGTTTTCAACTTAGAGCAATCGAGTGTAGACTATTGAAATGTTTACACTGTTGTAGGCTACACAATTTGGCTTGTATAGAAATGAATTAATTATATTAAAAGAGTCATCATTGAAACAAAAATGGGTTTAACTTTTGGCAAGATAATTTCTGAACGGATGTTCGTATTCTTTTTTATTGTAATATCAGTTTGACAATAGTTTTTGTTTGCATTTACGAAGAACAATTCTACAGGATTCTACGTAATGATTTAGATTTAAAGTCGAAGAAGCCACTCTTTATCTTCCGACTGAGAAGATAATGGGAGATACAAAGTAATCTATGGTGTTTTCTGGCGTTCGAAGGAAAGCAAGACAATATATAATTGTTAAAAAAATCGGCGTTTCTATGTGGAATGAAAAAAGAATCAATGTTTTCAACAGGAAGTGAAAACAGATTATTATCGATTATGAAAATATAGAAAAACCACTATTAATGACGTGTTCATTAGATTCAGTAAAACATCTTAATTTTATTATTTAAAGTCTGACAAGTCAAGTAAAAAGCAATATTCAAAAGTATTTCAATTGTATTCAAGTGTAACGATTTCGAATTCTAGTGTGTAAAAATCCTGTTAAAAACGGAAATTTCAATGTAAGGTTAGAATAAGTAAGAAACAGAATTTTCCACGAGAGTTTATGTTATAGTTACGGCTGACATACAAGAAGTTACGTCATAGAAGTAGTTCGTGACAGAGAAGTCAGATCGAGTCCGCTTCCTTGGGGTTTGGTGTCAAGGTGTACAGTTTTCGAAATCCTCCTACCACATCGCAGTGTCGGCTTCCCATTCATTCAGTTCATCTAGACGTACTTGTTATAAATTGCTGTGACAAATAAACCAAATCCCAGGGTAAATTATAGAGTCATATGTTGTTCCTTTTTATTTGTTACATGCTTCATAACCACTACGATCACATTTACAACTAGACGTGCCGAACGATTGAGAAACTACTTACAACGGGTCAACGAGTGACTCAGCTGTTTTGCTGCAAACGAGTAGATCAAGGATCCTCTGGTAGGGATCAAATAACTCCCCAGGCAATGTTACACAAGTACAAATTCATAGTGCACACGCGGGAAATATTTAGATGTCGTCTTTCTTCCTCTTTCTTTTCAAATTCATTTATTTTAAAAATGCTTATGCTATTTTCTGTATCTCGTATGTTAGCCAATAATCTCATTTCAACTTTATCATTAAAAAATCACATTCATCAGTTACTTATTTGATAGATTTTGTTGTTTAATTCTCCTTTTTTAAATTTTTAATTCACTCCAAACAAGGCATATTGTCACTGAGGTGTAAGTGGTGACTATGATTAGGCGCCAGATTTATAGGGGACATACTAACTCGAGAGTTGTGCAACAGTATGTTTGTTTACATTACATTTAGATTTGTGAATGTTTGTACAGTCGGGGAAACAGGGAGCAGTGAGGGAATTCTAAAGACTAACAGTCTGAGGAATAAAGCTATTTTAATAGATTTTTTTGTATTTTGGGACCTCTAAAATAAAGGTTGGGACTTTTTTTGTTAGTCGAGAGTATTTACGTTGGAGCTTGCAAGTGCAGTAAATTCCGTGGTAGTACTTGTAAAACAAGAACAGGGATGCAACATTGCGGCGATGGAATAGGAGCTCGAACTTGGTAGGCAGCACAGGACCTATTAGGTCAGAAGCTCTGTTTTGCAACCTGCCCAAGAGGGAGAGACTAGTGGTTGGTGTACCAGCCCAGATGTGGCCACCATACTCCATGCAATGGAATAATGTTTTTATGGAGGTATAAAATACTGGCAGGTGTGATAAGTTTTATAGCATTGCAGAGGGATCCCACCTTCCAAAATATTCGATGCTTTGTTTTCGTAATAATAATTGATCCATATGTATATATGTGCAGTGGTTCATGTGGACATCAGCATATTGAATATTAAGTTACTCACATCTTACTACTACTACTACTACTGCTGCTGCTAATTGCTTTTGGTTGTTTCAGATGACATATTTCTTTTAATTAGATTTTTTAAGACTGGTATGTTCTTGGCGAGTTTCTCCCAACTACCTTGTAAGATGCCATTTCACATATACATATTTTAATCAAGTCATGATGTATTCTGACGTCGTGTTTTTTTTTTACATTTCTCTTGAGAAATGCATGGGCTGTTTGCGAGACGGGTCTGATGACTGGCCTCAGAGCATCTACAATATGCCTTTTACGATTAGTAATGTACAGTTCCTTATTTTCCGATATGATCGATGTCACGTGACCTAATTAAAATGTAACTTGCCATAAGTACGTATTCGATTCTCCTGATGTTTAACTTGCGTCCATATTTGATATGTCTTGTTGAAAAAAATAGTAATTTATCTGTACGTATATCTATACAATAGTATAATGTTCCATGTAGACGTCTGTACTTCTAATATTAAATTACACTGTGATTTCTACTATTACTAATACTACTACTACCACTACTACTTGCTGTCGAACATCTACGCTAATTATTTCCTTTGCTTTAGTTGAGAGAACTGTACTTGTTTGGGGAAGCTGTGGTGATCAAGTCTTCTCACATGATTTGCCCATCTCAGATTACATAGAAATATTAGGTCGTACATACGCGAAAAGTAGGTAGAAATCATGTTGTCAACAGTGGGTGCTAAGGACACAGACACTTATACATTGATACTTTTGTCATTAGATGTTGCATACGCGTTTAAGGGGATGTTGTTCGCTTCTCTGGGGCAACCGGTTATAATAATGTACTCATATTTCTTCTCTCGGACAGGTATTTTGAACATTCATAGAAGAGCAAAAAAGGTTATTTGCACTAAATATATATATATATATATATATATATATATATATATAATATATATATATATATATATATATATATATATATATACATATGTACAAGCTTTCCACTTGCAGCAAGCGTAGCTATTAAATCAGTTTCATCTGAGAATTAAATCCAGCTCCTCCGAGGGTGCACTCTGGAAGGCTACAGAAATACCGGAGAACAAACCCGGAGACATTCCACAACAGAGACGCAATAAACGATGGGTAATAAACCAACTCCTTTGTCTGTGAGTATGGCCTCTTAGGGCCGAACCGAATCATACAGCATTCACACAAACCTGATCCTAGAATCAGAATGTTTTTCCCCGACGAAATATAAGTCGATATACGAATATACTCATATTAATATGCTAGTAATTTCCTTTTGTGTCACGATTGGTATGAATAAGCGGAAGTGAAATATGAACACTTCCGGCCTAGGATTAGGTGGGGGAGGGCGCACATTGTATGAAGGAGAGGAAATTGGAGAGGGTTGAAGTGGGAGGAGAAAGAAGTGGGATATGATGATACTGAAAACCTGAACTCATATTGGTAACAGTTAAAAAAACAAACATATTTCCTATTGGTGAAATTTTTAAAATATGCTATGTCATCTGATCAACATTAAAAACAATTATATTAAAAGACGTTTTAATTATTTTTGCATTGATGCATAGCTCACAAGTATTTTACGAAGGAGAGAGTAACATTCACATTGCATCATGAAATTACAGTAATGTCGGCAAATGTCCGCTTTTTCGATCATCAATTTATTCTGACTAAGTAGTGTCCCTCAGTCGGAAAGAGGTTAGGCCGCTGTGACTTCTGCAAGTCCTGCTCTGTCGGGATGAGTTATTTGTTCTGCGTAGTCATTAAAAGTACACTCGCATAGGCTTTAGTTTCTCT
>OY744522.1:134588780-134591280 GCA_963556195.1 Sepiola atlantica
ATATACGGCAAATATACCTCATAGTGTATTTGTATATATATATATATATATATATATATATATATATATATATATATATATATATATAGCTACACATCAGTATTCAATGGTTGATCACCGATAAAAAAATAACAACGGCCTATTCAGATTCATCAGGTACCTCCTGGTGTTTTAGCCTGATTTAAAATTATTAGAATTATTTTTTATCATAATAATCTATGTATTCATAAACATATCAGACAAGCTTTAGTGTTTGTGTGTGTTTCTCTTCTATACGTAACTTTCATACATACACATTGCGTTGTGCTTTCATTTACTATTAATACAACATGTACTGAAATCAAAACTAAAGTAAGGCAAAACTAAACATATTTCAGAAATCCTATTTAATAAAGATGTACACACCCCTACCTGTATTATTATTGGATAGGACAAATAAAACAGTGATAATAATCATTATTTTAATACGATAAGCCTACTTATGTTGAAAAAAATCGAAACAAACCATTTGTAAAGTTCTGGTAAAACCTTTCGTGTAAAAATGTTTAAATTATTAGTGGAAATGCAGCAATGGAATTTGTTTCAAAGTTTTGGTGAATTCCACAATTACTAAATAATCGAAAAGTATTTTGTCGAAAAGAATAATGAAATATAATTACAATTAATTTATGGAATAGTTTTGATATAGATTGATATGATAATCAATGAATTGGATTTATGAAATGTATTTTTCAGTCCTGCCAACGACCTACAGTAATAATCACGTTTTTTTCCTAACGCTTGGCAGATTCTAATTCTTCCCACTGTGAACATATTGATCTATACTTTTTTCATTGTGGCCATCGTACACTCCGTATATCTGTTTTTGTATTGCAAGCATTTATACAGAATCAGCTTATCCTACAGCAACTGCTTAGCAATAGGGTATCAACACGCCCCACGTGACCATACCACCTGATTTGTTTTATGATCATGACTTCTATCGCTGCAATGTACCATACATGGCACATCGAAAATTCCTCGCAAGCACAATTTCATGTGTGGAACCTGGCCACGCTATATTGTCCATCTCTCACACGTTTATAGCAATACTATAAGAAAAATGCCTTGTGCACGCTTATTTTAGTGATACATATGATATCTGACTTTTGTGAAAGTATATGAAATAGAGACTTTTTGATGTTGGCTCTTTTGTCATAAGTGGAGAGATCGTTTTGCGACAGCTGTCCGTGGCTTCGTGTCGTAAGGCTGTAAATCATTAGCCGAAATCGACCGTAGTATTGAGAAAGAGAAAAAAAGGGAAGATCTTATAGCATTTGAGTTTATATAGTATTGTTCACGTAACTCACAAGAAAGCAGTAATTAGGCCAATCCACTCAACTTTTAATAGAACAAGTGCCATAAGCCATATTGATTAATCTAAGCGTGTCTTATAAATTAAACTATTATTACCGACACCATCCCTTGTCATCTACAGTACACAATTAGGAAGGTGTAGT
The DNA here is from genome assembly GCA_963556195.1 of Sepiola atlantica. Lineage (NCBI taxonomy): Eukaryota > Metazoa > Mollusca > Cephalopoda > Sepiida > Sepiolidae > Sepiola > Sepiola atlantica. The sequence goes on from OY744522.1 coordinate 134,590,280, forward strand.
ACCTGGTACATCATTCATCCTGGGCGTTAAAAGAGAGTTTCTAGAGTATATTAAATCCACAAGTGGTCCCCAGTCGCATGCACATCTCAGTCAAGGGAGATGACCACGTGATATTTTTACAGCTTGTTTTATTTAGTCAAGGGGGTGTCAAAATTCTCCCACATACAGCGCCTGGTATTCCCAAATAGTCACCCATCTGGTACTGACCAGGCTTAACTCCGCTGATCTAACGGGAACCGGAGTGCCAACGTGATTATGCGGCATATATAGCTGCAGTATCAACGTATAAAAACCGCTCCAATACATTCAATTTACTCAGTGTAAATGCTACGTGAGCGGCATAGTCTTTCAGGTGGCAGTTGATGTATTCAAATTCTTTTTTATGTAAACTAGCAAATATATGCTCCTCCGGTCACATATTTTTGCTAGGCTACCGTGTAACCTCTTCTCTCTCGCTGGCTACAAAAGACAGTTCTTATTTATTTGTCTATAATTATATAATTGCGAAAAAAATACATACAATGCATATTTAAAGGTAAATAAATTGTTTTGGACTATTAAAACAATTAAAGTTTAAGTTTAACCATTTATTCATTTATTTTCTATTACCGCTTATGTTTGAATTCTATGTTTTGAAACATGGCATAAATCATAAATCCATGAGTTTACGTCAAAGCTATAATCACTTTGTCATTTAGTGCAAATAGCTCAGTTGGTAAAACGTCTGGCTGAAAACCACAAGGTTTCGATTTCGATCGCCGGCTATGGCATCCGCTTTAATTTCTAAGAATATTTGAGATCTTTGATATTTCATAATTAGACATATTCCGCAATGTATTTATTACGTTTAACTAGACAGACATAATGACATAGCACATTTCTATTTATATAAGATAATTAACTGAAACTTATGACACACAATAGAATATACGTGTCTACAACTCTGTCTTAAGGTGAGTCACAAAAACACAATCATCTAATCATACGAGATCACAAATCAG
>OY744522.1:134596280-134648780 GCA_963556195.1 Sepiola atlantica
GCCTGTTTGTTCTATTGCTATGTGACATCATATTGTACTTTTTCTTTCTTTTCCTCAAATCAGTGAGTGTTTTTTTCTCTGTCTGTGAATGTGGGTTCGCTTAATTATTGTGGGCGTGTGTATTTTCTTTCTTTTCTATTTGTTTCTGAATAAAATAATTTTTCTATACATCCATTCGTTCGCTTGCTGTCTATCTTTTTATTGTTTTTTTTTTAAATATACATATCCACACGGACATAATATATTCACTCAAAAGGTACTCACATCTTTTCTCAATTGCCCTTTTCTTTTTCTATTTCTCTATTTTCTGTCTGCTTTGCCAGCTTTGTCTATCCCTACCGCCGCTCCGTGTTTTTTTAAAAATCTTGTCTCTCCATCCTTCTTCGTTGCTGTGTGACTTAAACTCTTTCTCTTTAAGATCTATTTCGTTGTGTGTAACCTTTTCTTGTTCTCTTTTACTTCTTCTCTTGTTGAGAAGTCTTGGACCACGCGTATCAAATAAACATCTAAAGTCATTTATTTACACGTGCTGTTCGCTACAAATCTTTCTAACGAAATGTGTTAACTCTCACGCCCCCTCTCTCTTTGAGCCATGAGACGTCACATTTCGTACAGATTCCCGACTTCGACATAAAGATTGTCGAGTTTGCAAAACGCAACTTAAAAAGAACGTAGGTTCCATCGGCCGAAACGCTGAGAATAACATTCGAGATAGAACAGTAGTCCGAATAATCGAAATAATCCAAATTATTCTTAGTCACTAAGAATTATCATGCAACCTATTACAAGTGATCTCTCACTGACATAAAAACAGGTGGTGTTCCCTGGAATCTTCGTGACAGATCTTACCAGATGTCCAGTATTCTCTGATTGTTTCGATAATTTTGCATTATCGCAACAGCCGTTTACTCTTGTGTTATTTCCGATAACGGCCGTTGGTTTCCTCTGGAATTTGGGATAAAATAATCCTCCTTGGGATTCTAGTACTCTCAGTGTCCTTCCAGTAAATGATTCGGATAATGCTTTTGCTCTGCGTTTGTTTTTTTTACCATCCCCCATGACCTTTCACAACCCGTTTCCTTGGCATCTACCGATGCTGGTGCCACTGCTTCAGTAACAAATAAAAGATGGGCAGATCATTTGATTGTTTTAACTGCTAGAAACTGTTTTAGGTAGAGAAATGTAGGTGAATTGCTGGGGAGGAAGATGGGTGACACTTGCCTATATGATACTTCCCCTGCTCCCTCATCCGCATTTTTATATCCCCAATGTTTTATAAACATTACCCGTCCGTGTTGATTGTTACCAAATTTTAGTTATTCTTTTATGGTCAAATAGAAAATTCCTACTCCGCCATGGCCGCCAAATCTTAAATAGAAAATTTCGCCCGTATTAATAAAAAAAAAAGCCCTATTATATTTTTGCTCGCGTTTTTATTTTTGCAAATAATAATTTGTTTTCAAAAATTTGTTAAATTATTAACAAATAATAAAATCAAACCGTTATTTATAATTTGAAATTAAAAAAAAAAATTGAAAATATTTTATAAATATCTTAATTATTAATTATTAACCAAATATGATTATATTACAAAGTAACAAGCAATCATTTACAAATAATAAATTCAAACTGTTTTTTATAAATGCAATTTTTACTTAACATTTAAATACATTACAAATTCACATTTTATATAGCATAACAAATTAAACATCATAGTAATGACGTATCTAATACAGAATATTACTGAAGAAATTGTCGAAGCGGCCAAACACATATTGGGGATTTCTTTTGGATTTGTACTGGTCAAAATTTCCGATTTCCGATTTGGCGGCCATGACGGAGTGGGATTTTTCTATTTAATCTGTTTTTGTTCTCTCTTTAGTAGTTGATATTTGTCTGGGAATTTTTCTGGGGACTGCTTTCCTTTGCGCGTAATCTTTTTATATCAATACATGATATATCCATTAGAGTGACAATATATTACGCGGACTAAGCATGATCTTTCCTGATCCACGGCTTTCCGGTTTAATCCGTGTCATTCTATGCAATTCAATTATCTTGGCCATTCATGCATTTTCTAAGTTGTAATATTACGGTGTTTGAGAAACTTGGGATTGTCCTCACATACTGATTGTTTTGTGTTCAGTTATGAATAGGCGTCAGAAGAATGTCTGCTCGGAGCGTTAAGTAAGACTACTATGATGCATTTATAGACATGAAATGTTTTTATATATGGTGTGTTGATAACAAAGCGAAAAAAAAGGTAGAAAGAACTCAATTGAAATCGTCCAAGAAACGCTTAGAAGACCACGTTCTGCTTGTCTTTAAAATTACAATAAATAAATGGATCTACCGTAATCGATGGCGAACGAAGGCTCCTTTTTCGTTGGCTACTGCACCAAAAAACGTTGAGGACGCTATACCTTTCCCTGGGGGGCTCTACTTACTTTTGATCCTCACATTATAATACTGAGTGTTAAACAAACAGGCATCACGTTCTATTAATGGAGTCTTTGATATAACTCAACAGATGATTGAACCTCAGTCGCCCGGAAAATGAGCGAACACTAACCATCCTACCAAACTGAAGGGGTTTGCTTGTCTTTATATTTATAGAATTATTAAGCGAATTTACAACGATACATTAAAAAAGCATTTCTGAATTTAAGATTGTTTGATATTTACTGGTCTTTTCTAGAACACATAGCAATATTTGAGTGTAGTATGACTTCTATCCTTCTGTATGGATGATCTTTTTATACCAATGAGTAACCGCTTATCAAGGCCCAAAATCCACACGATGATATGGGTTAATGAGTGTCAGACGGACAGTGAGACAATATCTTGAGGATTAGATACGATGGTTGAAACTGAGTGATTTTTTATTTTATTTAAGAAGAACAGCTCGACAAGAATTTGTTAACATTGGACTTAAAAACGACCATGATGTAGTCAGTTCAAAAGAAGCCCTATGATATTATGTTCTATAGATGGGTATCTCTTGGAAAGAAACTCTGCCCATGGAAGTTCCGTTTAGTTTTAGTTACACAGAGGAAGAAAGGAACATTATTTACAGTGGTTGTAGCTAGACGAGTTTTTGCTGGTAATGTTTTACAGGGGTGTACCAGGGATTGGAGCTGATTCGAGCACCTACCATGAAGATAACGATAGAGTAGAGAAAGACTAGCAACGTCTCTTTGGTGCAGAAAAGAAAAGATGACACCCCCAACTAGATTTCGAAGTCGATTTTGTACTCAGGCAAGGCAGGAAAGGGTGTTCCCATATTAATATTAGGGTTGTTATATGACGGTCGTGTTTATTTGGGGAGAGATATTTCATCTAATTCCGCTCGACGACCGGAAGTAATTATCTTGTGATACTGATGCGTGTTGGCGATCCTGGCGGAGAGATGCACGTTGATGGAGAATAATCTCGTCACCGGTAATATCGATTCGGTTTGTTGCAGCTTCAATGTATTTAAATGGATTCTTCTTTCTATTTACCTTAAAACATATATTTCATTTTTTAAGGATTCAGATAAGAGAAAGTAAGAGGAATGTCATTGTGAGATACGTCCTCGTATCTCTATGTGAGATTTTGTCAGTCGGTTGGTCACACTACAGTGTTAAACGCGCAGAGAAAATGTGCGCTTCTAATTTTAGATGTGCCCTATTTGAAATGACATTTACTTTGGCTTGCCACGCTTGAGTTTAAAATAGTATGTTTAGTTGTATGTCACACTTAAGATTATTGTTTATCTGTTACGTTTATGTAAAAAAAATAACAAAGCTTCTACGCAAGGGCTTCCCGTCTACGGAACGCATTACCACGGGACTGCTTTCCTGCGAATTACAACAGGGTCGTATTGAAATCTAATGTCAACAAATGTTTATCATAAGTTGTCAAAGTAATCTTCAGAATCGTCTGATTTATTCCCTGGTTCTTTTGCTCCAGCTCCTTTGAGATGTTAGTCTAGTGGTCTTCATCAATTCGCTGATTTGATACCTTTTGATATACAGCTTCCTGTTCAAATAGCTTCTTTCCAAGAATTGCAGGCTTCTTGAACTCTCTTCCTGCTGACTGTTTTCCTCCTAACTATAGTTTTGGTCTTTTTAATACTAAGTTCAATAGGAATCTCTTGTCTTTGCGATCATCAGCTTTAGTTCTCTCAAAAATATCCTTTTGGCTCCTTACAGCAAGTGGCTTACTGCCTTGTCTGGAGCGACTTCCATAAAAAAATCGAACTTAGTTTATTTCAGTAATTATTGCCAATCCTCTCATTAGATTCTTCATTTTTTAACTGACAATCATTACATTTCATTAATCGTTATTCTCGAGTGGCTTTTGATCTTAATAAGAGGTAGAACATCAGTAAAATAAAAAAATATGTATTTGCAGCGTTAAACGCGAATTTAGAATTGACATATTTTATTTTAAGTGCGACAAAGCAAGTCTATGAAAGGCTTTATCCGCGGGTCGGTCAATCGCGGTTGTATTATAAATAGCATGTGCGCTAATCTTTAACGTGTAACTTTTAATGCGATTTTTTTATGTCATTAACGCTTAAAGCTTAAAATGGTATTTCCGTCGCTAAACGCGCCGATGGAACGACGAATCTTATTTTAGAAAAACACAACCATCTCTATAAGGGCTTTGTCTGTCGGTTTATCTACCACGCTTATGTTGTTGTTGTTGGGGGTTACGGCATGTCAACCATTGTTGGGTTATTTTATGGTGACATCGTACATATTGTTTATTACAGGACCTGTTCTTACCAACATCGTCACCCATTTAATACTAGCAATGATAAACGTCGCTTACCGAGATTAAACAGGACATTTTATATACACGTGACTATAGCCGTATATCTATCACGCTTATGTTCTGAATTGCATTTTCATTGTTTGTTTAATACTAATGAGTAATCAATTATCAAGGCCAAAAGCCACTCTAGGATAAGGGTTAATGAAATTGTCAGTTGGATGATTAACAATACTATGAGAGGATTGGAAATGATGAATGCAATGGGAAGAATTTGATTACTTAAGAAGGCGGCTTGACAAGTATTTGTTAACATTGAACTTGAAGACGAGCATGTCGTAGTCAGCAGGGAAGCAGACTCGTAGTTGTGTGTTCCACAGATGGAAAGCCCCTAGATACTTGCTTTTCCACGCGAACAACACTAGAAACAAAGTCGTTTATTTATATTGGGGACTATCCAACTCCCCAAAACATATTGGGGACTATCCAACTCCCCAAAACATATTGGGGACTATCCAACTCCCCAAAACATATTGGGGACTATCCAGCTCCCCAAAACATATTGGGGACTATCCAGCTCCCTAAAACAGGACACTCTTAATAGGACATGAATAGAAATCACCTTACTCAAGAAGGATTTTACCCCATGTTACTGAAGACAGAACCGACACTACAGAAAATTCAGGAAGTAAAGTCATGTTTATGTTTGAAATAGCATTTTCATAGGACTGTTATGGTAAAAATTAGATATAAATTCAATCGGTCTGTCAGGTTTAAGTTTTAAATATAATCTTCTTCGCTAAACGCGCAGTTTGAAGATACGTATCTCAAGAACCACCGGATGGATTATTTACCCGATTATCTTCTTGGTTGAAATTTGGATTTGTTTTGTTGCAAGATTATTAACATCCTCTTTTCCAATTTTCGTTTTGATCATATATTTACTTTGAATTTTTTGTTGTTGTTGACAACATCCAAATAAGAAAGGTCACACTAAGGTCATTTTTTAATTCCATATTCTCTACGACCAAAGCGTGTTACTCAATCCCGTTCGCCCTCGATGGCCCCGTTGAGATATTGATAACCATCTTTCTTTGAATTTCTATTTTATGTCATCGGATGATTAGCTTTTTGTATGTCGTATATTTTCTGGTTTCATGCAGAAATGAAATGATGATGAGATTAAAAAGAACGGTTGAAGGTCTTTTATTTTATTTTTCATATTTCGTAAAAATGAGCGAATATTAGTGAATATTTTTAGTAAAAATATTTATCTTATCTAGCTAGTTATGTTTGTTCATATCTATCTCAGTAGATTCGCATCTATGTTGATTCAAACATACATACACACGTACACACGTACACACACATTTTTATATATATATATATATATATATATATATATATATATATATATATATATATATATATATATAAGAGAAAAGAAAAACAATTAACACAGGAACAAATAAAAAACAAACTAGAGATTTGAGCGGTTTTATTACGATCAAGGTTGGTTCGAACAAAACCGGTCATATCCTTCGTTTGTTAATTTTTTTGTTTAACTGTGTTTCTTTCTTGTCTTTTATACATCATGTCTCCAAGATTGTCATTTTATAATATTATAATATATCGTTTATTTAATCCTCATTATCTATCTATCTATCTATCTATCTATCTATCTATCTATCTATCTATCTATCTATCTCTCCCTATATAATATATATATATATATATATATATATATATATATATATATATATATATATATATATATATATATATATATATAGTCTCGGAAATTTCTCAACCATTAAAACTATATACAAAAAAAATATATAAAAAAAACAAAAAAACAAAAAAAAATTATAGTTTCAAATCTTCCAGTGGAAAATCACTCATGTAAGTCAATTTATTTTTTACAGTTATTATATTAGTTAGTTTCTAACACTATTTTAAGGGATCATCAGTTGTTTACCATAGCTATCGCAAACCACGAGAGCTATAGACTGAAATCCCTAAACTCGAGTTTTGCCCTCCTTTAGGGCTCTTCAGTAGGACACATTAAACCTAGTTTCTGAAGCCCGGGTCACCTGTATGTGAGGCGACACTTCTACTTACAGGAAATTCGATAGACATATCACGGAATGCGAAAGCTATAGTGAATAGCCGATTGTGTATGGAAGTCACCAGTCATACAACTGTTACCACCCATGCCAATGAAACGGTTTTTGAAACCAGTAAAATGCAGAGACTTATTTTATAAATAAACATATAATTTATTTAAAATTCAAATTTTTGATTCACAGATGAATCTTCATCAGGATAATAGACAATATTTTTTTCTTCCTTTTTTTAAACGACATTGTGTTTCAGTTTTAAACGAAGCTCGTTATGTAATAATGCCCACAAGTGGTGTGTGCTCGAGTCGCACGTTATAAGTATTAGTAAAATAGTTCCACCGTATAGAAGGCATTTAAATTTTGTAATAAGAAACGGTTTTTGAAACCAGGAAAATTCAGAGACATTTTTTAAATAAACATTATTTAGACAATATCATTTTTCTTCCTTTTTTTAAAACAACATGGTGTCCCTTGATCTTGTGCTTCAGTTGTTAACGAAGCTCATTGTGTAATAATGAAGATTCCTGTGTGAATCTAAAATTTGAATTTTAAATAAATAATGTTTATTTACAAATAAGTCTCTGCATTTTACTGGTTTTAAAACCCGTTTCAAATCATAAAATTTAAATGCATTCTATACAGTGGAACTATTTTACTAATACTTATAACGTGCGACCAGAGCACACCCACCACTTGTGGACATTATTACACAACAAGCTTCGTTAACATCTGAAGCACAAGATCAAGCGACACCATGCCGTTTAAAAAGGAAGAAACAAAAATATTGTCTATTATCCTGATGCAGATTCCTGTGTGAATCGAAAATTCTAAATTTAGATAAATAATATGTTTATTTAAAAATTATACTGAAATCAGTTGCCAATTGATTATTTATAATATAATTTATTCTATAATTATTGATAATATAATTTATTCTATAATTAAAAAAAAACTAATTAAAGAAAATAACTATATTTAATGTGTCATATTTTAAATAGCTATTCAGAGTAAAATTCTCAAAAACGTTCCATTGTAGAGTCCACATTGATTTTTTTTTTATTCTAACAGTTCAAATAAATTCCAAACACGTTAACGCTAAATTCATACTCTTCGATTTCTAATTAAATTTTCCGCTTTAATTCTTAATCTCATCATCATGTTACAAAATCCGTTTCTACCATTATTTTTTTATATACTTACGTCCAATTTTGCTACCTGCTGTTCTGAGCAAATTCAATGCACCGACAAGACGAACGCTTTTAAAAGACATCATTTTTCGTCTCTTGATCTCAAGAGACCAATCATTCTCATCATTATAACAGGCTAGACGAATCCTGATATTATCCAACACTAGTTATCAAACTGGCAACGTCCTTCACAAAGTTGTAATTTCCTTTTACTATTTGAGTAAATATCTGGATAATTAAATATTGACAAGTGCGTGTGGGAGAGTAATCGTACAAAGAAGAAAATGTTGGATCTTTTCTTGCAACTATTATTTATATAGATTCATCTGCATTTATAAGGCTTGTAAGAGATAACTCGGTAGTATGCACATATGCATATATATATATATACATAATCATATATACATACACACTCATATATATACGCAATCATATATATATATATATATATATATATATATATATATATACACAATCATATATATATACACACACACACACACACACGCACACACACACATATATATATATATATATATATATATATATATATACATATATATATATATATAATATTGGCATTTTTGTTAATAAAAAAGAAATAGATTAACTATTTGGCTTCATTTTTTTAAAGCGCGAGGAAATCAAATTTCCAATATCATCAAAGTTTTTCCCACGTCGCATTAGAAATTACATAATAAATTCGATTATATATATATATATATATATATATATATATATATAAGATTGAGCATATTACATTATTATGTAATTTCTACTTTCGAATTGATAATGACTTCCTATGCTGACGAATATTTAATGAAATAGTTGAATTCTTAAACTTGTGAAAGTTATAATAAATTGCACATTTCTGAAACACATGTAAACAAGGATAAATATTGTTAGTGTTAAGTTTTTCGGAGCGTAGTTACAAAATATTTACTATGCCATACATTTTGTATTCTATTGATATATATATATATATATATATATATATATATATATATATATAGTCTTTTCTATGCTACCCGCTTCTAGGAATATATAGATCTTAATTTCCTTTAATCACGTGACAGTGTCTGGTGGCAGCGATGATAAGTCGACTGATTGCAGGTTTTAGGCCAATTGTAAACCAGGTTCGCGCCTCCTGAGCCTCTGAAATGGTTACTGTTCCGCACTGACGAAAGCTATAAGATTAACACTCTAGCGTCTGTGTAGGAAAAATAATTTAATATTTATTTAAAAAATATATACATACATACAAATCCGACGTCAAAAATAGTTATTTTTGGAGACTCCGGATCATTGGCGGTTTGACCTTAAAACTTCATTCGCCTGAAGATATTTTCATTTAAAATATGTTAATTTTGTACACTGATGCGTTCTCCCTTGACCTAGTTGTTAGAGCTGCCGACTATCGACTAGATGAATGAAAGTTTTATCCCTGGCTTTGGATAGGTTCTAGTCTAACCGCACAGAAAAGTTGTGATACAACGAAACAGTTTGTCTGTGGCTGACTATATATATATATATATATATATATATATATATATATATATATATATATATATATATATATATATATATATATATTACATTTTGAGAAAGTAAATATATATATATACTTTAATATAAATAAATGTTTATATTAAAGAAAAAAAGCATATATCGTTTTTTGCTTTCTCAAAATTTAATATTCAAATACGAAACGATACTTATAAAAAAGTGCCAATATTCCTTTTCCGTTTCTTACGCGTGTTTCATAGCAAAGTCAAGAAAATATATAGTCTTTAATTAACATTGTGATCATCAGAGCAATGCTTAATTTAATAGTAATACGAAAAATATATCATTCCATATATACATATATATATGTATATATATATATATATATAAATATATATATATATAAATATATATATATATATATATAGATATATATGATTTCATGTATCCACATAAAATGTTATAAGAGGATATAGTTTTTCATGTATCAATCTTCAGTATTTACTTCAACAGTGATCGATACGTGAGTAGAGCTAGGTAGTAAGTCATGAAAATATATTTATGGAAATTAAGCTACACAGAGGCTTCCGCGTTTCATCTCCGGGGGAATCGTTAGGCTAAAATGCATGGAGTTAGTTTTGCCGGGTGTTTTTATAGACACAATAATAATTGAATGGAAAATAATACGACAAGCCAGTACATGTAGAAATTTAGACGAACCCTATAGATTATGTCTGAATGAGAAATTTTAAATCCTAAACTTTAAAGACCCGAAAAATCTATTAAACTGTAAAAGCGAAATAAGAAACAACTGCCTGCACGAAATAAAATTTACCTTAGGTTAACAATACATAATAAATAAATAAATAAACAAATAAATAAATGAAAACTAAACTTAACTAAAACTAAAAAACGTAAAAACTAAAACCTAAAATAGAAATACAAGCGAGCACGTGTTAAAATAAGTTCACCCATTATATTGACACAATAAAGAAACACAGATGAGTAATTCTATAGAAAACAGAACAATAGAATAGGAAGTAGGAAGTAAAAAAAACCTAACATTTGTTTGTGAAGCCCACCGATTAACTTAGAGAACAACAAAGCAGCGGGGATGAGTCATCCCATAGAAAACAGAACAATAGAATAGGAAATAGGAAGTAAAATCAACCGAACATTTGTTCGTGAGAAGCATAACGATTGGCTAATGGAACAACAAAGAATCTGATTGGTTAACTAGCTTGACGTGTCCATAAAATACACCCGGCAAAATAAACTCCATGCATTTTAGCCTGACGATTCCCCCGGGGATAAAACGCAGAAGCCTCTGTGTCGCTTAATTGCCATAAATATATTTTCATGACTCATATCTATATATATATATATATATATATATATATATATATATATATATATATATATATATATATATATATATATACGTACGATGAATAATCTTTTTATTAGAGAAAATGAAAACAAAAATATAATTACATAACACTTTAACCCACTGCCTTGCTTATTTTTCTGGACCCTTTACATCACGGTATAATAGATTGATTTTGTTTCGATTTGTACCCAGATTCAGACAATGTTTGGAGGAAGCTTACCCATTTATTAATCTGTTACATTTTGCGAAATCCGGTAGAACTAAAGGTTGCAGGATGCAGAAAGCAAAAGATTGAAGGCGGTTGCGTGAAAAGTAGTTCTAAATGAAAAGCAAGAAAAAATAATAATAAAAACGAAAAACGAAAAACGAAAAACGAAAAATAGGAGTAGAAGACAAAATTTCAGGGTGAGAAGGTAAGAGAACAAACAAGAGGAAGGATTGAGGAAGGAGGAAGAGGGAGAAAACAAATGACGATTAGAAAGGAAAAATGTGGTAAAAAGGAGGAAATAAGTAACGATGGAAACGACACGGAGAGAAATGAAGAATGAAGATATCCAAAGAAGAATACCAATTTTAAGATGAAGTAAAATGAAACGGATAATTAAAGAAAAAGAGACAGGGTAGGGAAGAGAAGAGAAAGAGAGAAAGAGAGGAAGAGACGGGTGGTTAAATGGAATAATGGATACATCCCACGAAGTAAGAGAGACACATAATTGAAGATACACACAAAGAGTTACAGAGAGCGAGAAAGAAATAGATAGAAAGAATAAAAGAGAAAGAGAGAGATAGGGGATGAGAGAGAGAGAGGGAGAGAGAGAGGGAGAGAGCATAGGAATGAGAACAAAAAGCGGGTGAGAGGGAAAGATATCTCAAGAAAATACGGATTTCAAAAATCGACTTAAATTTCTTTATGGACCCTCACCTTGTAAGTTTAGTAATGTGTGACACTCTAAATCTAACTCCCACGGCCACTAATAGCTGTAACCTATGTTGCAAGATAAAACTGAGATGTGTAGTAAGTGAGATAATAAAGAGTGTTCATAGAATAAAATATTTATGGGTTTGGATTGTCTTTATGTTATGAGATCAGTTCTCACACGAAGTTCTTATTTACTCGTCTATTTTTTGGTAAAGTGAGGTTTCACAGGTTCTCCAATATTTTGACGATTAGCGTGTCTGTTAATAGGGAGAGCGCATCCTGGGTAGACGATTAGCAGAGGAGTATGCATCGATCTATTAATTGGACTGGGTGTATGCATTCTTAGAAATACGAGACACGCTAAAATAACAATGAATTGAAATTGAAATTGTCGACAGAATGTTGGCTCAAATAATCACCTTGACATTCAATAAGGAGAAAGCGTTCGCCATATCGCCTGGGCTTTAAATAATAGGGTTTATTGATATCTCCCATGAAGATGTGCAGAAGGTTGAATTTGAAGAACACCTGTTTTTAATTATCCCTTTTTATTCATGACATTTTCTTTTCTATTACTTGTTAAGTGCCATACACAGTGAAACCCTTTATGTTAGAATGTGTTGATTTTGCTCCCATGCGACGTAAACACTGCAATGTTCGTACGATGAAGGAACTATTTAAAGACATTAGAATAGAAATCATGATGTCCTTTTTGAAAATGGTGGGTTTATACCCTAAACTCTAATATCTATAAGTTGAATAAACCAAACTTCCCTAGGGAAAATAATCAATTGCAGACTGTTTACTCAATAAATATACACATATAAAATAAATTCATCCAAATCTGTTTAACATTGAAAACTATTATGAACCTTAAGCATAAAATCCTTTTACCAATATAAATGGAGTTTGCATTAAATCACCCAAAAGGGTTGATATGTCGTAAAACAAAACAAACTATATTTATGAAGAAGTCAAATACGTAAAGCAACAAACTAAGAAAAGTAATAAACGTAGACAATGCATGAATGATTACACTGATAGAGGCTAAGTAAACACTTAGAAAAATGGGGAAGAGGACTTGTAAGTAAAGAAAACTGCATAGGTGCGGCGATGAAAGAACCAGGAAAACACATAATTCAGAGTAAACTAAGGTTGGTTCCCGCTGAAAAAAAAGCAACATCAAAATGACACTTACAAAGAGTTGAGAAAAGCAAAATTGGAATAGAAGAAACTAAATGAACGAATTTTAAGATTGACCAACGAAAACACATATACATGGATACGAAAATGATAATTGAACACAGACATGGAATCGCTACTGACAGCTACAATAACCAACACGATAAGAATGAACTATATATAATTCAAGATAGACAACACCCAGGAAAACAGTAAATGTGGACAAAGTGACGAAACGGAAAACCACATCATAAGTGAATGCTGAAAACTAACGCATAAGGAACACAAAAACAGACATGTCTGGGTCGGGAAGATTGGCCAATGGAAACAGTGCAAGAACTGCACATTAACACAAATGATACAAGCATCAACCGGGACCAGTATTGGAAAATGAAAGGCATAAATTCCGATGTGACATGTGAATAAAAGATGGAAAAACTCACCCAAGTAAGACCGAACGATATAATAGTTAACAAGAAAGAAAGAAAACCCATGCCAAAATAGTAGACATCGCCAGCAAATAAGAGTGTGAAGATTAATGAAGCAGAAACACTAATCAAATACATGGAGTTGCCAGAGAACTAAAAGGAATATAGAACATAAACAACATCGCTGTAATACTAATAATAGTAGGCGTTCTAAAAAAACCCTGAAGAAACAAGGAGGAATGTAAACTAATGAGAGAATAGACACTATGTAAAGCCCGGCAGTGAAGGAAACAGCTAAATATTAATAAAACCATTCAAGTGTGGAAACCAATGTATATAATCAGATAACGCCGACAAATCACAGATACACTAAAATAGAATGACACTAAATAAACACGACTAGAAACATAGGAAGATCATCACACGAAACTAAGAGAACTGAAACTCTCAGAGTGTATAAGATAAATGACATAATTTACCCCCCCCCCCAAAAAAAAAATGGTGAGTTGATCAGTTGGTACCAGAGAAAACTGTCATGAAGGATCGGAGAGGATGAACAGAAGACAGACTGGCACTAGAAAACCACGAAGTCCTGTAATTCTGAGTAGGCTTATTGCCACTCAGGTTTCAGAGTAAAACAATAAGTAAGGAAGCAATGGTAACGGCTGTTGCGAGTATGAAAAATTATTTGCAAGCGGAGAGTAATGCAAATCTGGGAGTAAATTTAACTCATATTCCAAGGAACACCACCTGATATTGCCGATTAACGACCACTGTTAATGACTCGTGTGAAAACCTCTAGTAAATAAAATAATAATAATAATGAGTCCCCCCCCCCCTTAATAAAAAGAGATGGAACCAGCCTCGGCTGATACCACACAAAATAGTCGTGAAGGGTGACAGAGAATTGAAATACCGAGGACAGAAAGCACTAACCAGACCTCCACTGAAAGAGCGCGGAGAATACTGGGACCTTGGGGGGGGGGGGTTCACTCAAATCCCAGGAAAAATTAATGGCTGTTGCCAGCGAAAAATCAATGCTAAGCGGCTGTTGCGATAACGCAAAGTCATTTGCAATAGTTATCAAAAGAGGTGGAGAGTACAGGAAATCTGGAAAGACTTGTTGTCAGGAAACACCACCGAACAATGAACAATCACTGATGATGACCTGTGATGACGACGACGACGACGACGACGACGACGACGACGACGATGATGATGATGATGATGATGATGATAATATTGATTTCGTCTAGCATCGTATGGACGTATTTTATTCATTTGTGATGATGTTAAACATATTCTTCTCCTTTCCATTTTGTTATGGCAACTTTATATTTTGCTTTGAGAAACGATGCCGGTTAATAAAGAGAACTGGTACTTTCACAAACTAAAAATTAAAAAATTAGATAAAAAATAAAAAATAAAATAAAAACACATTAAGCGTGCGAACGGTAATCTGTCGAACAAACTAAATTACCATATCCATTAAATAAAGTTGGCTTTTAACGGAGGATGGGTTGCTGTCTGCGAGATTTGAGACAAATCTCGTGAGACTTTCAAAGATAAAAAAAACGTTAAGCGTAGGAACGTTAAATACCTTTCAATTACCGTTCAATGTCACTTATTCAAGTACTTCAAAGGGATATTACTGACAAACGCATATAAATGATCAATTGCTACATGCAAAAATACGAAAAAAAATCGCAGTGCTTACAGGTTGTTAGAGACAAATCTAACACCTTTTATTAAAGAAAGAATAAACGCCATATCTTGGCCAATAATTGATATATTCTTTAAATTCAACCTGAATCTCTACCATGGCCTCTAGACTTAACTTGAACCTGGAGCACGGGGCCTTCACGATTTTCTTTTAGCGACGCCTGAGCACCAGTGCGATCCTTACAATCCAGCTCGTTCTTAGTGTTCCAGGCGGTGCGGTTAGTGTTTTCTATACTGTGTCAACACATAACAACTCGTGGGTTTGCAATAAGCGACTTGGATGAGTGATGTTTGGACTGAGGAATCCGCTGAAATTTTCAAACAGCCACTTCTGGGGTTTCCCAGAGGTGTGTCACGGAGCTGAAACCCGTTGCCACGCGTTTCACCTTTCCGTAGCCACAATCTCCACCCATCGCGTGACAACAGTAGACAGCAGCTTAATATAGCTATCTGAATTGAGTCTGAATTATTTTTCGAAAATGTGGAGCGACATTACTTGGCCTTCGCTGAAAACACACTAAAAAATTATCACAGTTTGATGGAATTTGGTCTTCATTATGAAACGCGACACTTCGTGCGGACTGTAGTTTTACCATATGTTATTCCGCGCGTTGTGCCACTGGTCCTGAGAAGAACCAGAACATTCCTGGCTCCACTGAGTGTTTAACCTTTTGACGAGTTTCTTGGCTTTTGTTAGGACGGTTTCTTGAGTCTTGACGGTGAATAGTTGGCCCTTGCTACTATTGTATGCAGAGTAGCGAAGGTCCTCGTTAAGCGCTTTCTTCATAGTGTCCACTCCGATGCTAATCTTTCTCACCAAGGTTGGCGTTGCCGTGTTTGGATCTTTTCGCACCGTTTTTGTTGCTTCTCAACGAATTTTATTTTCCGGAGACAGTCAGAACGTCCAGTCAGAATTTTATTATCCGGACACAGTCAGAACCTTCCTGCTAGCCACTGATTCTAAACTTCCGTCGCAATTCATAGTATTTAAGGATCACTGAGCTGCAGCTAAGACTTCCGAAATTTTTAATCAGGTGCGAATCATCACGATCCAGGGCACTCTCTTTCAGTTGTTCGGTGCTTTTCAGTCGTGCATATCATTCAGCTTTCAAACACACACACACACACACACACCGAACACAGGCACACCGAACACAGACACACCTATCCATTGCACTTCGTGGCTATTAAATACTTCTAATAATTCTGAAATAAAAAAAATATAAAACATCCTCAAATTTGTCTCTAACAGCCTGTATTGAAAGCGCACATCGAAATTGTAAAGATTTGGTGTATCAAGTCATACAATTCGATCCATGAATTAGAATACTTTAGGGTTCGTTTAATTTATATTAAGAATGAAACCAATATCTTTTGATTCCGATAGTCTGAATGGAGAAGGGACACGATTGTAGTCGACGACAGGTGAGAAAGGATTTGCTTTGCATTGAAACAGAAATTTCTGGAGGAAAGACACGATTAGTTTTTGATGTGTCTTCGCACTTTTTAGATATGCCTTGTCCGTCGGTACATCACTTTGACGCAGTTCAATTCGAAACAGCAATTTCATCGCTAAACACACATATTGAATTGATGCTTCTTATGTTAGATGCGTCCAAGAATTCTTTGTAAGGCCCCGTCGGTCGATTTGTCACGCTAAAACTGGAAACATTCAAACACACACACACACACAGAAAACATAAATCCGTTGCACTTCATCGTTATTAAATACTTAAAAGAAAACAGAGAACACTTGGAATCAGAGAAGAGTTGCTGTAACTAAAACTCCAGGGCCCACTTCCTGTTTTTACTAGTGAGCGATCATAAGAAAAAAAAATTCGTGTGATTACTTCTAGTGAGTAAGGAATAATAATGCCATAGTAAGACGACTATAACATATTAAGAATAAATGAGGAAACAGCGATTTCGTGAGTAAATGAATACTAAGCAATGGCATCAACACTGGTAGGGACCACGATCAGTCGCTTTTAAGGATCTGAGAATGAAATGGCTGTGTTGGCATAACACCATCCCGACTTACACTGGAAGGACACGGGGAGTACTGTAATCTGGATGAGGTTTATTGTCACTTACATAGTAGACAAGACAATTGACCGTTATTAGCGAGATATCACTGGTAAACGGCTGGTGTGAATACACTCAGTGAGTGACAATGGTGATTTAAAACATCAGACTACTGGAGATTTGATGAAGCTGAGTGTAACTCAGATTCAACGGAAACCCTCATGTTTTATAAACGAAATATCATTGGTGTGAGTAAGATATAATAATTAGATAACAATTAAAGTGTGACAGACCGACAGATCTATTTGTGGACATGTGTACACACATAAACAGTTACCTCTATGATATGTTTACGTGTAATGATGAAAATGCAATGTCAAACTGAAGCGTGATCTACCGACGGACACATCTTTTCATAGAGATGCTTAGACACATCTTAAATAATATGAATCCATTCAATATGAGTGTTTAGCGATGCAAATGCTATTTCAATCTCAAGCGAGAAAGTACGAGCGACCGACGAGCCAAGCCTTCTACAGAGATGCCTAGACGCATCGGAAATCATATGCGCCTTTTCCATCTGCCCGTTTAGCGTTATGATCGTCATTTCAAACTAAAACTTGGCTATAAACTGACGGACATAGCCTTTAATACAGATACTTCGACGCGTCTAGAATTGGATGAGTCCGTTCAATCTACGCGCTTAGCGATGAAAATGCTAATTCAAAATGAAACGTGATAAACAAAACAACTGACAATGTCTATGTTAGCAAGGTGAAGACGCATTTGAAAGCCTTTCATGTCTTTTCTTAAAAGATGTTTTCACAGAGTTTTTTTACAATAAAAATAAAAACCTTTATCACTGGCTATGGACTACAAACGCACATCTTTCTATTAATATATATATATATATATATATATATATATATATATATATATATATATATATATATATATATATATATATATTATATTTTTAAATACAGATTTTAATCAGACATGGACCAGTGGTTTCTGACAAGAAAAGGGTTTAAATCCCCAATTCCGTCTTCGTCAGCATTGTCTGAAATAGTAAAATGATGGAATTTCTTCAAAAAACATTTTTAACCGTTATGAAACGCTATGCACAAAGAATTTGAAATGAAGAGGCGGTGAGACGCTTAAATCAGAAATTAGCCGTTAAGTAAGAGATTCTATATTTAGAAGTGAGGAACAAGAGAGAAAGAAAGAAAGAAAGAAGAGAAGGGAAAATAAAATAAATGAAATTAAAATAAAAATAAAAATTAATAATAATAAAAGAAAATTAAGAGAAAATTAAATATTATTCATATATAAAAAAACATGGTTAAATGTACGTAACTCTAATTAATTAAGACATCTAAAAAAGGGGAGGTAACTATTTATTATTATATAAAATCTATATATGTATATACATTTCACGATGGTTATACATACTTACATAATACATACTTATATACATATATACATACATATATGTATACATACTTAGAAACATACATACTTATATACATATATGTATACATATATACATATATGTATACATAATTATATACATATATACTTTATGTATATATGTATACATAATTATATACATATATACTTTATATATATATATATGTATACATAATTATATACATATATACTTTATATATATATATGTATACATAATTATATACATATATACTTTATATATATATGTATATATAATTATATACATATATACTTTATATATATATATGTATACATAATTATATACATATATACTTTATATATATATATGTATACATAATTATATATATATGTATACATGATTATATACATATATACTTTATATATATATATATGTATACATAATTATATACATATATACTTTATATATATATATATGTATACATAATTATATACATATATACTTTATATATATATATATATATGTATACATAATTATATATATATATATATATATATATGTATACATAATTATATATATATATATATATGTATACATAATTATATATATATATATACATATATAAGCACGCCCTTAAACAATTCGATTTATAGATAAAATTATAGAAATTTGATGACGACAATGTTTCAAATTTCTTTCTTTGTTTATTGATAAGAACTTACAATATCTTTTATTCTGCAAAAAAGGAAACTTGGAAGATTGCTTAAAAAATATCCGCCTTTACACAAGTGTCAATAGATATATTTACTTGCAGAACTATCGGTTGATTGGCCAACACCACATAGCTCGGAGCTCCTCGCTCTTCAAGAAGCATCGCTTTTAATCGCATCTACTGACGTAAAAAGAAGATAAAGTAACAATAATCTCAATAGACGCATCGTATTTAAGATGTGTCCAATGATCGTTAAAAGAAGATCTGCCATTTATGTGGTCTGTCACGCTTAACTTTGAAATTATATTTTCTTTGGTTTGTCACATAGTATTTTCGTGGGTTTACCACGCGTTAGTTGCATTTTTAGATCTGCCCGAACATTTATATATCCGGTTCCATAGTCTCTCTCTCTCTCTCTCTGTCACGCTTAAGTTGTATATGGTATTTTCATTAGTGTACTACGCGTTAAATAGAATCTTTAGATACGTCCAAATATCTCTGCACGCTCGTCAGTCAGTCTATCACGCTTAAGTTACTTATTAAGCGCCAGATACGCACATTACATGGACGCATCATAAAAATAACGGTTCTTTTTTCTAAGTAAAAATAATTCTATTTTATAATCGATTTCAATTTTAATTCGTTCTTGGAGGATTATCGACCTTACACGAAATCGATTTGAAACCCATTTCTCTTTAAAAAGATGTATCGAAAAAAATCTCTTTTCTTTGTTCTTAAAGATTTACACCGAATGAAAAACTCATAATATACTGACTTCATTATCGACTTATTTGAGGAAATGGATTACTATATTATTACTACCACTAGCAATAATAATGATAATAAAAATCATTATCTATATGATAATGTGCCTTTTCCCACGTAAATCATAGCCTCACTGGAATCCTGAGGAGGCTTATTGGCACTAAACTTCAAAAGAAAACCAACGGCCGTCATCAACGATAAATGCATGTCAAATAACTGTTGCGAGAACGCAAAGTGATTTGTAATGGCGATCGTCAGAAGCAGAGGGTACTGCAAATCTGGGGAGACTTGTCATTCGAACTCCGGGGAACACCAGCTGTTCCTGCCAGTGAGCGATCAATTGTAATGGAGCGTTTGATAACTTCTAGCGCGTACACAAGAATATATAAGAACATGAAATGCATGAGTTGTCTCCCCCTGAGATTACTGCAACTTGATTAATGTAGACAAGCATTAACCACGACCTTTGTTGGATGTTCAAAGAAAATAAAACGAGTGTGCTTTTAGATATTTTTCAACCGATCTTCCGAGCTTAACTCTTTCGCCAGTGTTCGCATTTGCTATTTATCTAGATATATTACTGTTAAATAGTGAATGTTACGTCCGCTAGTACTTATTTATGGTTTAAATTTGCAGGAGAAACGTTAACGCGTAAACAGGAAATAAGGGTCAGACAGGGGACAGGTAGCTGGCCTTTAGGGCCATTGTCTTCTGGGAGAACCCGAGCTAGAAGGAATTACGTCATACGAGATAGGATAGTTAAGAGTTTGAAGGGACAGGGCGTTAAAAAACATGACTTAAGAATCGATTATAGATGTAGGGGCCTCATAAATCCGGAACCTTAATATTTCTTTTCCGTCACTACTAACAGAGAGGGGGGCAACATCAACAGCCTAATAAATCGTCTTTCTCCAAATTCAGGGTCTTGTCCTTTTTTGTGTTGTTGTGCCTATTTTGATTCCAGAGCGAGAATGCCACCCCACAGAGAGGCAGCCATTAGGGGACGATAAGAGACGACCTTAGATGAAGTGTCCTCAGTCCGGAGGACCGATGTGGTGGAGCGTTTAAGAGACGCTGCATGCTTATGATGTATTGATTTGCATTCGATAACAAACCTATATTTCTTTTGATCGTCACATACAAAACATTAAGAAGAGCTAATGTAAAATTAATAAAATATTAATATAAACTCATAAAATTACATTCAGCGATTTATAATTTTTTATTCTTATTATCATGACCTATAGAAAAAAAGCACCCACCACAGACTTTTTATTATAGGTCGGATGGTTTCACTCCGAATTCAATTCAGGTGTTGAGGTATATCTGAGGTGGTTATCTGGCTACAAAAAGGCACCTGTTTTACTCTCTTACTTTTTGCGTAATTCAATGAAAGTATATTTATTTATATGCAAATAAATACACATTGGTCTTTATTATAGAATGGAGGATTCCATGTTCTCCGGTGTCTACCACCTTTTAATTCCTACATAACCTTTCCGATTTTATGACACAGCATACAGCATGGGAAATTCGCTTTTTATGGAAATTACTTCAGACAAGGCATGAAGCCACTTTGTGTAAAGAGCTAAAAATACCACTTCAATGTCAAAAACTAGCCAACGATAAGTGTTAGACGGATAGATTCCGACCCCCAAACAGCAATTCTTCCTCCTTTGTCAGAAACATCGCTCATGGAATGTGAGGACTAAAGGACAAAATAAGGGAAGCAAGAGTTACGAGTTACGAATTGAAAACGTGACAGAACAACGGGAATGCCATTTCAAATTAAGGCGTGACACACTGGTGGAAATAATAGTCTAAGCTTACGTGCTAAGTACGGACGGAAATGCTATTTCAAACTTAAGCGGGAAATATCAATTGACGAATCGACCGACCGACCTGCTGAGGGACGGATATATCATTTTATAGAGAAGCTTGCACGCATCTAAAAATAAGAAAATAATGAATAGATGAAAAGAAAGGATCTCATTCGATCTTATAATTGGTCCTTAACATGAAAGAACAAAATGAATTCTCATCACCTGGGATGAGATCTCGTGTGACCAAACGTAGACAAGGCAAGATTAGACGGGACTTATACAGTAATCACCTCCATGAGTGACATTTCCTAAGCCTTCTTGCAGCCAAGAAAGGTTCCAGCAATCTGCTTGTCTGAGTTTCGATTAAGTTTACATTTCCCTCGGGTTTTCTAACGAGAAAGAATAAGCTCTATTTTGTAATGCGTCATTCGGGGGAATAAAACTGCGGCAAAATAGAGAGAAATCACAAATTAATTGAACCACTGAGAAATCACACGTGTTAAATAGAAAGAAGAAGAACGGATATTGTAAATATTCGACCATTCAACATGCGCGGTTAACAAGGAAACGCTTATTTTATACTTAAGTTTCACAGACTAACAAACGACACAATTGGCTTTCATACTTGAGCGTGTCAAATCGGGAAAAAATACTATTTTAAATTTATGTTGAACAGTGTAACCGACCGGTAAGATGAGTTGTCTGCCCTTTCCGCGATCAAGTCGTGGGAAGGTGACGTCAGACTCGGATGAGTGTAACAGTGACTTCTGTTTTTCGACTACCTCTTCCTTTTCCTTCTGGATTTCAGCGAAGTCGAACTCGTTTGCCACGGCTGGTGTCCTGCCCGCTTGTGGGTAACCTATCCGGTACTTCAAGAAGAACAACAGTTCACTGGGTTTTTTTTTCGGGAGAACTTTAATAAACCGTAAGAATGGATGTTCCTTTTTTCTTTAAACGAATTCTTACATATTTACAGCGTGTGCGCTTCGAATTCAAGTGATGAACTGAAGAACCAAGTTACTACTTGACGATCATCACCATCACCGTCATCAGACAAGATTCAAGTCACACCATAGTGTCAAATTGCATGGCGACCCTTAAAATAAACATACAATCAAAAATATACCATATTTTTTCGTGATCATTCTGTTAAACTCCACGGGAATACAAGAAAGTGTAAACATCATTCTCTTTGATCTTTTACTTTTTAGCTTGAAATAACAATTTCGTCGGTCTGTCAGGTTTAAGTTAAAATTATATTCAGTGGTCAGTCAAGCTTAGCCTGTCACTTTCGTCGGTCTCTCAGACGTAAGATTGATATCGCTCAGATCAAATAGAAGCACATTACTAATACCGGATGTTGTCGTTACAATATGATGGACTCTGGCCTAAGGTCAACTGTTCGCGTGACTGTGGCTATTTTGAACTTTATTTCTCCGTCCACAGACATTCGTGTGTTTCGGATTTTACATGGATGGTAAGAAATTCTCTTAATCAATTTCGAGTAATTGCATTTGATCGGATAAAATGTTCGGCTTATAAAAATACCTTTCATTTAATCAGACTTGTCATTTTCATATGACACAGTGGCTGTCCTGACAGGTTTTCGCACACTTATGTATGTGTCAGACAGAGCGGTGACTACTTCTTGCAATTACAACTAAGAATAAATCATTTTCTAGAAGTTATTTCAAGTATTAATCTTATATATATATATATATATATATATATATATATATATATATATATATATATATATATAGAGAGAGAGAGAGAGAGAGAGAGAGAGTGTAAGAGTAGAGGGTAATGCAGCATCAGTGCAGTTCCGACAAGAGAAAAATGTATATTTAAAGAAGTGAGGCTACCAACATTTGGAAAAAACTTTTTTCAACCATTGTTTGTAATTTTATTATTTTATAATTTAAAATTTTCTGATTTTATAACGCGTTTCGAGCCTCGTGCGGCTCTCTTCAGATATATTCTCCATGTTGCAGTTGATGGAATCGGTCCTAATAAAAAGATGCCTAACTTACGCAATTTTCTGATAAAAGTGATTGAAATTTATGTCAAGAAAAAAACAAAAACCTGTGAAACTACTTTAGTACTATTTCATGTATATACACACATATTATATAGTGATATGTTATTATAGATTTTCAACAGTGTTCAATATGTGAGTAGAGGTAAATATTAGACGTAATATGAAAATATGTTAATGTGAAAAAAGGTATACCGAAGCGTCCATGTTTCATTCCCACATGGAACGATCAGGCTAAATGTACGGATTATAGTTAGCGATTGGTTTTATATATCTAAGTAGATTTTTTTGTCTAGTTAACTAACTAATCAATTGTTATTACTTTCCCACGAATTAATTTTTTCATTAGCGAACGGCCGAGCTTCTCTCAAACTAACGCCCGACCGACCTTTATTTGACACCTCTTTCTTTTTTATTGGTTGGGTGTTGGCGTACCTCGTTTGTAATTATGTCTAATTAACGGGTGACTTAATGTTAGCACGTGCTGGATTGAAACAATTTCTTTTCGTATTCATTGTGCTATTCGTTGCTACTTTTGCTGTTGATTTAGTTTAGTTTTTATTCATTAATTGTATTCTAATTATCTGGGATGTATATAGTTATCTTAATGTGAAGTTCATCTATGTCTACCGGTGGTTACCATTTTGCCTCCACAGTTTAATAAGTTTTAGGGATCTTATACATTTTAAATGTCAAGCTTCTCATTCGAACATAATCCACACGGGACGAATACCTATCTACATGTATGGGCCCATCGCAATATTTTCCAGTCGATTATTAACGAACGCCTGATTTCTCCGATCTTCCACTAACCGTTCGTTAGTAATGTTTTGAATCGGTGTGTTTTTTTTATTGAATGCGCATTTATGGTTTTAAAATCAAGCAAATAAAAAAGGTCTTGAATTAAATCAATGGATGTATACTGTGAAAGAAATCGTGTTGTTTGATAATATCGAAAATAAAAATAAATGTACCTTCCTACAATTCGGTATAGTATATCTCTATCAATGTATATTTGAACCCAGATATATTATACTATAGTTCACTGGTCAATTGGGGAGAATAAATGAATGTTATTTAAAACTTTTTCACTAACTCAACGTTTGACAGGTAAACGAAAACTTTAATGAAATGTTCGAATATCTATGTATCTCATATAGAGATCAAGTGTTAGCCCCAGGAAAATCACCCCATAATTTCCGAGAACTTCCATTGAAGTAAAATGAAACAAAAATGACAATTTAGCTATAATAAGCGATTCTAACAAGGTCAAGGTCAACTTAAAATATACGTATAGAAATGAACAGAATACGCCTAAGAGCAGCTGTATGAGCAAACATTAAAATTACAAACTTTTGTTAGGTTTTTTAAGTAAAAAAGATATCCTGTACTACAATATATATATATATATATAGTATTACTATTGTTATAAAGAATTTTATTTGATATGACAATTACCATATCACACGTTAGTCTTAAGGGTAGTATATTATTATTATTTGATTATTATTATTATTATTATTATTATTATTATTATTATTATTTATTTATGTATATATAAGTAAAATTTTAAGCTGAATTATTTCGACACTTTATTATTGGGGAAATGGTAGTTTGATCTGTACCATTTGAGAGCCATGAATATTATAACTGTCCTGTTTTTAAATCTCCGAAACAGTTACATGGTAAACAGCTGATGACCCCCGTGTTATCTGTGAAAGTTAGGCCGAGGAGTTTGAATGATGAACTCTCAGGTAGGATGTTATTTGCCATGACAATCGATGGTTGTAGAGGTTTCTTGTAATTATTGAAGGAAAGTAGCTTTGTCTTTGCGGCAATAAAAGTTACCATCCATTTTTGATCCCATTCACTACAGACTGGAGGTCATTTTATAAGGATTTAGCCATTGCCTCTAATATGAGCGCGTAGGTTTTGCCCATATGACGAGAGTAGAGCATGGTGTCGTCAGCAAATATTCCTATCTCAGTCGCAATGGCATCAGGGAGGTCATTTATGAAAATCAGGAACAGTAGAGGTCCAAGAATAGATCCCTGGGGTACACCAGCATTTATGCCATATTGCTTAGAAGAACGGCCATCGAGTACCACCTGGATCTTTGGTTTGTTAGGAAGGATTTAATTATATTAAATATTTGTCCAGTAATACCATATGAGTGCAGTTTTATGAGAAGCCCTTCATGTCAGACCTTGTCAAAGGCCTTGGATGTATCAAGAGCTACCGCCCTAGCTTCACCTGCTTTGTTCAGTGTATGGTATATGCGTTCATAGATGACCGTTAGGATATCTGCAGTAGATCGTGCTAGTCTAAATCCGTATTGATGATCAGAAAGAAGTTCAGCATTAATTAGATGCCTGACTATCGCTAGATGTATTAATGATTCAAAGATTTTAGCAAAGATCGGGAGTAGACTGCATTGTGCGGTAGTTTAGAGGATCAGTTCTATCTCCAGAATTCTTGAAGACTGGTACCACAGAGGCAATTTTCCAACTATCAGGGAAACAAGATTCAGTAAGGCATTTGTTGTATAGTTTGGAGAGGACAGGGGCCAGCTCAGCAGATCATTTTTTATTACTATTACTGGTATAAGATCAGGCCCACAGGCTTTGGAGGTGCCAAGGGTTTTTATGATGTCTCTCACTTGAGACGGGGTGATGACCAGGTTCTGAAGTGTGGCTTCAGTCCGCAATGGGAATTTGGGGAGGGGTGGTTTGCCGAGTCCAGAGTGGAGTTTAAGGCGAAACGCTGGGCAAGTAGTTCAGCCTTATCAGTTGCCGTGCATACAACATCGTTGTGATTAGATAGCGGGGGAATTGTTGATTGTCCATTGTTCATCACACTATTATAAATTTTCCAGAAATCACGAGTACCGAGTTTCTGTGACTGAATGCGTTTTTGGTTATCTCTCTATACCTTCTCTTTGCTTTATATATCACTACTTTGCAATCATTTCTTGCCTCTACAAAGTTTTGTCTGTTCGCAGTGGACTTATGGCGGCCGAATTTTCGGAATGCCTTCTGACTCTCAGCAATAGCAGCTGCACAATCTGAGGTGAACCATTGAGGAGAGTGGGGTTTGCTGAAGAATTTTCGCTTGGGGACATAAGCATCAATGCCTTCTTTGACCTATTTAGTAAGCTCATTTACACACTGATCAGCAGGGAGTGAGAAGGTTACACCCCATGGGACGTCGCTGATGTGATCCCTGAGGGATTCAAAATTAGTCTGCCCATAGTTTCGCGTCGTTTTAAGCAACGGCTCTTCAGCTTTTGGACGAGCTTTCAAAGTGATATGTATCATTACCATAACGGGAACAGAGTTTCCGAGCAGGCTATGGGCATTCGCCACACAAGCCTCAGGTAGTGATGTCAAGAACAGGTCGAGAAATGAGGCTTGCTGGTCCGTGCGATCCGAAAGGCGGGTTGGAAAAGTGACAGCCTGTGAGAGGTCGTGAGCTGAGGAGAAATTAAAGGTAGAGTTCTCAGCTGCATCAGTAACGCTGGAGAATCCCAACCAGTCTCGGTGGTGTGCATTAAAATCTATAAATACATGTATTTGGGCATTCGAGTCGAGTGAGAGTGCTCTATCTAAGCTTTTAGAGACAGAGTCAAGTAGTGAACAGTCCTGGGTCGAAGGAGAACGATATAAGCAATATATGTAACAAACTCTGTGATGTAAGGTCAATCTAAAGCACATGTAGGCTTTGTCATCTGATTCTAACGTATGTTCTCTAGACAAGGGGAGGGTGTTCCGAACATAAACCCATAGCCTATGCATATGTTTGTCAGAGTCCTTACGGTAGAGTGGGAGGTAGTCAGTCATGTCAAAGTGGTGAGAGGGAATTGAGGATTGAAGGTTCGTTTCACTTACAGCTAGGATATCCGGGGAGTTTGTCAAGAGAAAAGTTTCTACGTCGTTAATGTTGGTTCTAAGTCCCCAGATATTTGTGAATGCGAGCCTCAAGGGCGGAGGCGAAGATGTTTTTTGTTGGGTGTCTTGTTTAGGTTTGATTTTTTTATTTTGTAAATTCATGTTTGTTTTGCGTTAGAGTAGGGAGGGCAAAGTAGGTGCTTGTTTGGTGCCAATAAGCTCACACAACCAGTCTATTAGTCGTGATTTGGTCCTTGGGAGTTGTGGCCTCGGGAAAGCCCACCGGGGATAACTGTAGGGCCCCTTTCCATGCGCGACATGGCACGTACAGTGACCCTCGATATTATGCAACTGTTGACGGAGCAGCCGTTCTTAGCGCTACTTAAGAGTTAGGGCACCTAACTACCAGTCGGAAACAGCAGCCAGATAGGCTGTCTAACCTGTACCCTCAACATGTAGGAACAAGAGCGACCCAGACTAGTCATGTAAGACTTAGGGACAAAACACTTTCCCCAAGTTGGCTGGATAGAAAGAAAGAGAGACGGCGTTCATTGACCTAGTCAGGAAACAAGGCCAAGTACCAGGCGTCTTTAGAGGCGTTCCAGTGCTTGTACCTCTACGGCTGGCTAATAGACAAAGGAGTGCGAACCCCGGGCGATAGGCAAAGCCCATCTAATCCTTAAGCAATTAAAGGTTTGCAAAACGGATACTTTGTTCGATAGTCCAGCTCTAGGAAGTTTGTCGATCATGACTAAGGAGGCCTCCCTCCCCAAGACGTATATGATTGGTAGCCAGGTTTTTTTTTGTCAGAGTTTTCCTTCTCTTAGATGGATGACCTGGCAAGGTCTACGAGTCCAACACTCCGAGAGAGGATAGCCTGCGCCCGTCTACAAGTAGGGTATTTCCGAGCCCCCGCAGGTAAAAAAAAAATATATATATATATTTTCCAATCACATATACACACATCTATAAATATATATATATACATGTATATATGTACATAGAATAGGTCTAGTAACCGGTTTCTAAATATAATGAAGGATTAAAGATACATTTCCCTCACACTATTATCATCAAAATTATGGTGTGTGGGAAGGGTTAATCTACTATGGAGTAGGTCTACCGAAAAGGCACTTTAAGCTATGACCTTACATTATAAAAGGTAATTTTGTGGTTGCACTATGTGGAAAAATATTTTTTAACTAGTCATAGCAACGTAAATATATGCAATTATTTAAGATGAAGACAGTTAAGAAATAGGAACTTAAGAACTTAGTTGTTTTTTCTTTTCTAGAATTTTGCCTGTAAGCTTTAGTTGAATTTGAGGTCTTCATTCCTTGACGGTGGTCGATATAAATGTACTAAAACGTGGCTCTTTACAAAACTAACATGTACATACACATATACTATTATAAGGTGATAAAATATATTGTGTATAATTCAACAGTGCTCAATAAGTGAGTAAATCTTAGTAGTATTAGTATTATCAATGTGAACGAAATCCGGCTAAGTAAATTTATATAATTATTATTTTTCCCCTGTTTTATCACGGTTTTAATTACATACTCTCATAAAATAAAAATGTCCCAAATATCTATATTCCTTCTTGTAATATATATATATATATATATATATATATATATATATATATATATATATATATATATATCTTTATATATATATATATATATATATATATATATATATATCTTTATATATATATATATATATATATATATATATATATATATATATATATATATATATATATATATATATATACTAGTAGAATAACCATCTCAGTTATAAGTAATTATAGAATTAGTTTAAAATTAGTGTTTATTGTTCGTTCTTTAGAGAGTATTGTACGGTTTTGGTTTCACCCCACCCTGAATAGTATGGTTTTAAAAAATTATGTGTGCATGGTACCTACTCTGTTGCCTTAAATGGATATTCTATAATTTCCAATAATAAGTTTAATAATTTAGGATTTTATTCAGCACATACATATAATAGACGTTCGAGCGAGCACCGACTGTTTTAAAATGTATTATTTAATATAACTAAAAATTTGATGTATATCAATTCTTTTTTTTTCTATTAAATTTTTGTATCTAACTTATGTGAACATTTTTCAAAGTTTTGGTGCGTGCACCTTTCTAAATAGACAAGTTTATAAACTAATAATGTGTCTATGTTATTCAGCGTGTTGCCGAAAACATAGATTTCGAAATTCATATATATATATGCACCGCATGAATGTTAACATGACATAATAATGTGCCCATGTTCAAATTAAAATAAGGCGATAGAAAATCTTACTTAAAATGAAACAAAATAAGAAAATCAAGAAAAAGACTTTGTATCACTTTTGTTACATCCTCCAGTCTGTTGCATTTTCTGTCTGTCTCTCTCTCCCTCACATTATATGTATATATATATATATATATATATATATATATATATATATATATATATATATATATATGTTTGTACATATATATTTGTACATTGTGTACATATATATATATATGTACATTATGTACATATATATATATGTACATTATGTACATATATATATATATATATATATATATATATATATATATATATATATATATATATATATATATATGTACATATATATATTTAAATTCCCGAAACAGTTTTTCATGGTAAACAACTGATGATCCCTTAAAATAAAGTTAGAATAAAACTAAAATAATAACTGTAAAAAATAAATTGATTTACATGAGTGTTTTTCCACTGAAAGACTTGGGACTAAAAGTTTTTTGAAATTTTTTTAATATATTTTTTTTATTTTTTATTTTTTTTATATAGTTTTAATGGTTGAGAAACTTCCGAGACTATATATATACATATATACATATATATGTACATATATATATATATATATACATGTATGTACATATATATATAAACATATATATATATATACACACATAGATATATATACATATATATACACATATATATATATATGTACATGTATAAATGTACATATATATAAACATATATATACACATATATATATATGTACATATATATACATATATATATATACATATATATATATACATACTTATATATACATATATATATACATATATATATATACATATATATACATATATATAGATATACATATATATATACATATATATGTATATATACATATATATACATATATATATACATACATATATATATATGTACATATATATACACATATATATACACATATATACACATATATATACACATATATATATATACACATATATACACATATATATACACATATGTATACACATATATATATATATACATATATACATACATATATATATATATATGTACATATATATGTACATATATATACATATATATATACACATATATATATGTGTGTGTGTATGTATGTGTGTGTATGTGTGAGGGTATGTTGAAAAGAAATCAATAACGTGATTGATCTTCAGAATGCGAGAGCTAAAATACAAATAATTTATTTAAAAACTATGCATTAGTTTCCAGAGATGTATTACATGTTTAATTGACAAGAATACTGTTTTGAAAAGGCCGTTAAAACTAGTCTCAAATCCTCAGTGTCTCACAGAAAGAAGACAATCAGAATTTGTCTTGTATATATACATGTATAACCGTGTATAAAGGAAAGAATGCTGCCTAATTATACAAAAATATATATATTTGTATTATTAGGTAGCATTCTTTCTTTTATACACGTTTGATTGAACAGGAGTGCTAGCTTCTATTTATTCATTTTCTGATTCATTTTTTCCAGTCGTCGAACGACCGATTTTGTGTTGATATCCATGGTGTGTAAAAATTCCTCATATTTTTGGCGAACGTTTTCGACTGACATCGACGAACAAATAAAATTAAGGATTAGAAACTTAGACAATACTTATATTAATCAACTCAATAATTCCCACTAGATAAATCTATTCTACTGTAACCAAATGCATCCGAACTTTAAATTGGATGAAAAAGCTATTAAAAATATAATACATTGCTGCATAACCCCATCAACTCTGCTTATAAAATAAAATTCATCATTTATTACAAAAAATGAAAACATCGAACCAAAATACATTAGAGAGAACCAATGTAATATATCAGTTTCAATGCCCCATGGGAGAATATATCCCCGACTATAACAATAAAACTAACTCTTACATCGGTTTCACAGCCAAAATACTTTCCCGAAGATAAACATTACATCTCTTAGATACTAGCTCCATTTGCCAACACATTGAAAAACATGACAAAATATAGACACATACTAGTTAATACTAAAATAATACACCACGATACTAACACCAAAAGATTAAAAATTCTTGAAGCCCTCTACATAAAAACTAAACATCCCACAATCAATAATGTGAATTATGAAACTAGTCATGATATTTTAAAGTGTCTAGCATAGTAATAAATGTTTCCAAATTCTTAGCCATTAAGCAATTATACGTTTGAATCTTGAACGCGCTCAGAACGTGATCAAATTCTTAACAGTGAAGCAATCACACTTTTGAATCTTGCACGCTTTTACAACGTAATCACGCTCTCATGTAGCATCTCAATATTATAGACGCTCATTTTAAGTTGAAAATTACTGGCCGTTATAATAACAAAAAAACTCAACAGTAAAGACATATTTTTCTAAGAAACCAAAATTAACACCGCCTGAAGATGATTTGACGAATCAAATCGAAAGTACTCGCAAAAAAGGAAATAAAATGGAATAGGAAACATATGAAACTTACATCAATTTGTACTGAAGCACTAAAGAGAGAGAGTTTGCCTAAATATATATATATAGGGAATGTCTATTGGGACTAGATTTAATCAGTCTCTAAGATTCATCCTTTATTGTACATATAACATAACGCTATTTTATTTTCTGTACTCTCTTTTCACCCCGTTTTTTTTAAATCCCTCGATACAGCTTTCGTTAAGAGAGGGCGAAACCGGTCGGCTGGCATTATTTTTATTTTTTAAAAACTTTTTTTCCCTCTTGATTAACTTTTAATCATGAACGATAGAATTCATCTTCCCTTCATGCTTGCAATAATAAAGTTTGGTACTCCCCAAAAAATCATGAATATATATATATATATATATATATATATATATATATATATATATATATATATATATATATATATTGTCGCAATTCAAATATTTTAAAAGAAATTATAAGTCGAGGCTTAAAGAATATCTAAACATTGCACAGAATTAATAATTTTTTCTTCTTATTTACGGGTTATAAAACTCACGCTTACATGTTTAGTACGCATTGCTTTCGTTCTTTCTGTTGTTTTGCAAGATTAACAGATTTTTAGAATTGAAGCATTTTTGGAACCCTTCTTTAAGTATAAACTCTGGCTAAACGAGATCCTGTTCTTACAAACTTTGTCGTTTTTAAATCACCGAAACAATAGGTAATTGTTGATTAAACCACATGTGCAACAACCATTTCCTGTACTCATGAAAATGTCCGGCGGCACGACGGAAAACGCCGGCAGACATCTTCAGTTATTTGAACAACTTTGACATTCTTTAGTTTCACACAGACATTTTCTTGTGTAAGCAAGAAATACTTTACATAAAACTAATATATGCTACCGTGTCAGGCCTACTTTAACAAATGTTTCGAACACACGTATATCAGAGGAATATGTAGACGATCCGATTAGATTATGTTTGAGTGAGAAACTAAGAAAAATACAATTTCAAAAATTCGAAGTAATAATTAACTATAGACACAAAATCCACTTTACTTTGCAATCACTAATACACATAATAAAAATATAAAACTAAAGAAACAACCACTTGAATAACAAACCATACATAAATAAATAAGCTCTGTACATTAAATTATAATCATAAAAGAAATCCACGGCCAAAATGTAAAATGCATCAGATTTAACCCACTTAACACCGAGAGGCGGCCAAATCACTTTCCAACAAAAGGAGTGAAATTCATTGGCTGATAAGAAATTAATACGTTAGGAAGAGTAATGAAAAAATAATTCTGTTATTTTCAGCTAAGTAAGATTTAGTTAGCTATAAACAGGTGTCTGTGTAGCTTACCTGTCGTAAATATATGTATATTTTTACAGACATATATATATATATATATATATATATATATATATATATATATATATATATATATATACGTATTTATATATATATGTTTATACATAGGCCAACACACTAATATATACTTACATACATATATGTTTTTATATGTATATTGTGTGTGTTGTAATACTTATGAATAACTACTTACCAAGGCCAGAATTCTCTCGAGGATAACGTTTAATGAGGGGATTGAAAATGATGTATAGAATGGGGAAATAATTTGATTGCTTAAGTGGACGGCATAACAAGAATATTTTTATATTAGCGGCGACCGTATTGTAGTCTGCAGGTATCAGTCGCGTGGTAATGTGTTCCAATCATGGCAAGCTATTCAAAAGAAAATCTGTCCGTGGACACTTTGTTGGGTTATATAGACAGAGAGACAGAACAGAGAATTCTTGAAAATGATGGTATTAAAACGTGTTCTTGCCGTGAATCTGTCATAGCAAACAACCAGATATTAAAGCCCAGCCGAGCAGCTGTCATAGAAATAAATATATAGAAAAAACAATCAACTTATATCCTGAAGAAAAAAACAGACCGCAGAAACGTAAAGAGACTACCCCCACTATATTGTGAAGTCAGTGTTGTACTTTGACAATACTAGAAAGAGTACTTCTCCAGATGTAACAGCAGCACTCCATCTTAATTTGTACTTGACTTTTATATATGTTTATATATACACATGTACATATATATACACATGTATATATACACTTGCACATATATACATATTTATATATATACACATGTATATATATGCATATATATACATATTTATATATACACATGTATATATATACACATGTATATATATACATATACACATGTATATATATACACATGTATATATATACATATACACATGTATATATATACATATATACATGTATATATATACATATATACATGTATATATATACATATATACATGTATATATATACACATGTATATATATATACACATGTATATATGCATATATACATGTATATATATACACACGTATATATATACATATATATATGTATATTCACATGTATATATATATATACATATATATATGTATATATATACACATGTATATATATACATATATACATGTATATATATACACATGTATATATATACATATATACATGTATATATATACACATGTATATATATATATACATATATACATGTATATATACACATGTATATATATACATATATACATGTAAATATACACATGTATATATATACATATATACATGTATATATATACATGTATATATATATACATATATACATGTATATATAGACGTTTGCATATATATGTGTTTATACATAGCCCAAGAAACACATATTAATATATATATAAGTATGAATAAGAGAAAAGAAAAAAACAAATTAAACGTGAGATTTACTTGTTTCGTTCGGATCAATGAACTTCTTCAGAAAAAGTGAAGATTTAAAAATAGTTAATCATTGTTATTCAATGAATTTAAAATCGCATTTTCTGAAGAACTTTGATCAAAACGACACCGGTAAATCTTGCGTCTATTTGTTTTTCCATTTGTATTTATCATACATATTGTCTCTATGGCAGTTTATTTTATGATGTATCATGCATTCTATCCTCATATATATATATATATGAATATATATGTATATGTTTATATATATGTATATATATGTGTATGTTTATATATATGTATATATATATGTATATGTGTATATATATGTATGTATATGTGCATATATAAGTATATATATGTGTATGTATATATGTATATATATATGTATATATACATGTGTATATATATGCATATATATGTGTATATATGTGTATATATGTGTATATAT
This sequence comes from Sepiola atlantica, assembly GCA_963556195.1. NCBI lineage: Eukaryota > Metazoa > Mollusca > Cephalopoda > Sepiida > Sepiolidae > Sepiola > Sepiola atlantica. Next base: position 134,632,216 of record OY744522.1, read on the forward strand.
ATGTATATATCTATATATACGTATATATATGTATTTATATGTGTATATATATGTATATATATGTATATGTGCATATACATGTATATGTGTATATATATGTGTATATATATGTATAGCACAGAAATAAACGTTACCAAATTATTAGCCATTAAGCAATTATACGTTTGAATTTTGAACGCGCTCAGAACATAATCAAATTCTTAACGGTGAAACACTCAAACTTTTGTATCTTGCACGCTCTAAGAACGTAATCACGCGCTCAATATTATAGAGGCTCATTTTAAGTTGTAAATTACTAGCAGTTATAATGATAAAAAAACTCAACAGTAAAGACATATTTTTTAAGAAACCAAAAATAACACCGTCTGAAGATGATTTGACGAATCAAATCGAAAGTACTCGTAAAAAAGGAAAGAAAATTGAATAAGTAACACATGGAACTTTCATACATACATACATCAATTTGACCTAAACACTAAATGGACCATTCGCATAATTAAAAACATAAAAAAGTCTTATCAAGCAAAAGACACTCCGTGTTATTTAATAATGTTTGCCTAAATATATATATATATATATATATGTATATATATATATATATTTATATATATGTATGTGTGTATATATATATGTAGATGTTTATATATATATATATATATATATATATATATATATATATATATATATATATATATATATATACATATTGTGTGTATTTAGACAGCGTTTTCTCATTTATGCAAACATTGTTAAAATAACAGAATTTGCCTGTTTAATTATACCTTCTTTATTTCTTAAGTTAATCTGATGGTCTTTTTTGTATTTAAATTTAAAAAATGTAAATGTTCAGTAGGTTTCACAGGTTTCACTAACGTTCTTATTGACGCCTCGAATAAATCGTTTAACACTTTCACTTATCAAAAACAACAGCTTAAATTCTTGTCTTTTAAATTTCAAGAGTTATTGCCCCTATCGCTACAAAACAGCTATTGTTAAAAATGTATTAAACCTTGCCAAATTAATCTCTTTCTCTAAAAAAACTATTCATTGAATCAAAAAATATAAAACAAGTACTTATTAACAACGAATTCCCTAATTATATCGTCGATGAACAAATACAATTAATGATTCGAAACTTAAAAAAAACACCAGTACAAATAGTAATAATGTTGAACATGACAACTCGAACAATATAAACATATACTATTGTAATCAAATGCAACCAAACTTCAGATTTGAAAAATCCGTTAAAAATATCATACACAGATAAATATCCCTAATTGACAATAACAATATAATTAGACTCATTATTTACTATCAGAAATTAAAAACCCAAAATCTTGTAGTAAAAAAAACAACTCTCCAAATCAATAACCACTAGAAAGAACCAATGTTATTTATAAGTTTAAATGCCCTTTGGGAGAATGTAATAATAATAATAAAGCTTATAGCGACATTAGTTTTACCAGCACTGTCCTATCACGCCGCCTCACCATACATCTTGTAAACTCTAGCTTAACCAATATCTACAAACACATAACTGCTCTCCCTCTGATTTAAGACAAATTCTAGTTTATAACACTAAAATTATACATTTCGAAAGCAAATACTGGAAGTTATCTACATAAGAACACAACAATCTAAAATTAATAACATCACATATGAAACGAGTAATAACATTTTAAAATGCTTAACGTAATGCGATTTTGTTCTGTGATGCCATCCAGCGTTGCTGAATATAAATCGTCAACGACTTCCTGGAACAATGCTAAAAAGTTATCTGCGCGTTTCTCTGCTGTCTTTAAAAAAATTATCTTCTTTCTCCAGCTTATTTGTTCATTTACTTTTGACACCTGATGGTGATTCGAAAAAGAATCGAAAACATTTTTAAAACCTGTTAAACCATTTCTTAATTTAAAAAATTTTAATACAAAAAACACTATCAGTAAAAATTGAAAACAAAAAAAAGATATTAAACAGACGAATTCTGTTATTTTAAACAATGTTTGCATGAATAGATATATGTATATGTATAATCCAGGAATATGGTTATGAAAGTACCGTGCATCGTATTAAAAATTCAGAAATTTTGTCTGAAACTTAGTTCTTTTGGAATACTTTGAAGGACGTGAGATGTTAACTGGAGAATTGCGAATTATCATAGCAGTATATGTCCACCGAACAGAATTCGCCAAGAATCTGCAAATACATTGTTTTACAAGATAAAGGTAAAACAATGTTAACTATAGCCAAAGAGATGTACCATGCACCATGAATAAAGTGTTGACCGCGGATCTACGTCACTTTCCATATAAAAGTTGGAAGGACAAACTTCTCAAATCTAAGCACCAAGAAAACCGATTTACGAAAGTCAAGAAACTCATTAATTAAGTCAAACAGTCGAGCTGGGAATCTTCTGATTCTTCTCACGACAATTTGTACAACGCATAAAATAACAGGTTGGTAATCTAAAGGCTGCACGAAGTCCTGCACGCAATGAAGGCCAAGTTCCTCCAATCTGTAATGGTTCGTGAGTGTCTTTTCAATGAAGGCCACATTATGCCGCCACGCATATTTGGAACAGGACTCCGACTGAATTAAGATGTCCACTCTTGTCACATGTGGAGATGTTGCTTGCGCGAATTGCATACGTATGACAGCAGGACGCAGCTCCGTGTCACATCTTCGGAAGAACTTAGTAGTGGCTCTCAGAGAAATTCCACGACTTTATCAGTCCCAGCATCATCCCCTAAAGTTGTCTGGTTGCAACTCTATCGATTATTATATGTGAGTGACGTAATTGAGAAAGCCACTATCCATATCGCGTGCTACAATAATGACGAACCAAACGAAAGGCTAAAAAATAGTGTTCAGACGTCTATCGAAAGATAGCGTAAAAGGCGCATATTTAAGGATCAGCTCCCACTTGGATGAGCTGTATTCGGCAAAATAAACTCTCTAAAACATGCAATTTGAATTTTTGGAACACATCAATTATTGACCAAGATACCATGTTTTTCTTTCCTTCTCAACAGTGTAAACCATTTAACGAAAAACACACACATATATAAGTAAACCATGGTATTTTAAATTCCAATGTGCAAGTCTCTATTCATTTTTTTGTGACTGAAATTCACATCAATTCAGTGTAACTTGCAAATAATGTACTCGTAACAATTGTCAAGTTACACTGAATTGTTTTGAATTTCGAACAGAAAAACTGAATAGAGACTTGGATATTGGAATTTAACATATCATCATATACTTAAATATGCTCTGTTGTTAAATGTTAATATTAATCGAACTTTTAAATTGAATAGTTTTGCCCAATTAAATGAAAAATATATGCACAAATATGTTTTTCATATATATATATATATATATATATATATATATATATATATATATATATATATATATATATATATATATATACTGATTTCATTCTTTCATATCATGCATCAATTAGACTGAAGGCTCAATAGTAATTAGAATACCAAAGTTCAAAATATGATAAGAAAATAGAGTCAGAGTTGAAGTTTTTTTTAATACAATATTTTAAACTAAAACCTCTGACTCTATTAATTTTTATTCATACACACATGCTTGCATAAATAAAATAATATATCCTATATATATATATATATATATATATATATATATATATATATATATATATATATATATAAATATTATGAGAAGCAAGAGAGAGAGAGAGAGAGAAAGATAGAGAGAGAAAGAGAGAGATAGATAGATAGATCGAGAGAGAAAGAGAGTGAGAGAGAAAAAAGAGAGGAAAAAGTAACATTCGAAATAGTATAAAAGCTTTTGAAAGTTTTACTCTCAAAATGTTTTACTGTACCCTTCGGCGTAGAACTTTTCAAACGCAGTTCATGATGTGCCGTAAATGATTGAAAACGGAGTCGTCGCAGTAATACCTGAAACAACCGGAAATGAGTACCTCACAAACACCGGAAATGGTGTTTCGTGATGACGTCGCACTAGTCATGTTCGACGCTCATCAACAAAAGGGAAGACCGCTACGAAAGAACGCCGTTTAGTTAAAGGCAATGAAATCCTTGATGAGGACAAGACAGATACAGGTAAAACTAATGGAATCAAAAGTCTTCATTTAAATTAGAATAGTATATATATATATATATATATATATATATATATATATATATATATATATATGAATATATGTATATATTCATATATATATGAATATATATATATGTATATATATATAAGTATATATATATAAATATATATATATATGAACATATATATATATATGAATATATATATGAATGTATATATATATATATATGAATATATATATGAATATATATGAATATGTATACATATATGAATATATATATGAATATATATGAATATGGATATATATATATATGAATATATATATATGAATATATATATATATATATGAATATATATATATATATATGAATATATATATGAATATATATGAATATGTATACATATATGAATATATATATGAATATATATGAATATGGATATATATATATGAATATATATATATATATATATATATGAATATACATATATATATGTATATATATATACATATGGATGTATATATGGATATATATACATATGGATATATATATACATATGAATATATATATATATATTTACATATGGATATATATATATGAATATATATATGAATATATATATATGAATATGTAAATATGAATATATATATATTAGTATGTATATATGAATATATATATATATATATATATATATATATATATATATATATATATATATAAACTGTGTTTCTTGCTTCATTGCAGATCATAATATTGTTAATAACTTCAATAATATGAATCGCACGAGTTTGAAATTTTGCACACTGAATGAGTGTACGTATGTAGGTGAGATGCCAAAATATTCTGCAAATCTATACCATATTTCTAAAGTTATAGACGTTTATGCATTTGTTCGCCCCTTTCACTGTTACTCGCTTTATTGCAGGTTTCTACAAATTCCCAATAATCGACGTTTGACAGCTACTGAAAAGCAAAGGGTTGTAGCTTGCCTTGCAGAAGGACTGATACTTATGGCTTTAGCCAAGGAACTGGGAAGGGATAAGAGAACCTTGGTTTCGTTTGTGGAGAAGCCCAACAGTGCACCAAGGAAAGATAAGGGTACGGGAAGGAGCATTCCCCTTCGCAATATGCGAAAAATATGCAGACAGATCATTAGGGAACCAAATGGAACTAGCGCCTCCATTTTTGCAAAACTGGCGTTGTTCCGATGTCCAGGAATACCAGCGTCAACTGATTGTTATGCACGACAATGCTCCATCTCATGCAGCAAAGGCTACGACTACCTACCTCGCAACTCTGGGAATCAAGGGAGAGAGTCTCATGACTTGGCCGCCTTGTTCTCCTCACTTAAACCCGATTGAGCAGCTCTGGTCAATTTAAAAGAGAAAGGTTTATGAAGGAGGACAACAATTTACATAAAAAAATGCTCTCTGGAATAAAATTGTTGATGTTGCTAGTAGCATAACACCTTCCCGAATCAACAGATTGACTTCATCTGTTGATGGGAGACTGCAGAGGGTAATTTCAAGAAATGAGAGATTTGTTGATAAATGATTCAATTTTGTGGTGCATATCTGGTGATTTCTTCCTTACATTTCATTCATATTGTTACTTATTATTTAAATGATTAGAATAATATACCCGGCTAAGTAAATATTTTTATCACCTATGGACTGTATTTTAATATGAAGCGAGACACAGTACAAATAGCTAACAAATACCTAAATGTATATAACTTTATAAATATAGTATAGATTTGCAAAATATGTTGGTATCTTACCTACTTAAGAGAACTTTTTCAGTGCGCAAAATTTCAAACTTGATCAATTTATATCATTGAAGTTCTTAAAAATATTATGATCTGCAATAAAGCAAGATACACAGTTTAGATATATGAATATATATATATATATATATATATGTATATATATATATATACATATATATATATGAATATATAATAAATATATATATATATATGAATATATATATAAACATACATAAATATATATATATATATATATATATATATATATTAATATATATAAATATATATATACACATATATATTTATGAATATATATGAATATATATGAATATATATATAAAAATATATAAATATATATATATATAAATATATATATATATAAATATATATAAGTATAAATATATATATATATGTGAATATATATAAATATCATATCTATATATATATATGTGAATATATATTAATATATATGTATATATATATGATTATGTATAAATATATATATATATATATATATATGAATATATATAAATATATTTATATATATAAATATATATAAATATATATATATATAAATATATATATGATTATATATAAATATATATATATGCATATATATATATAAATATATATAAATATATATATAGATGAATATACATATGAATATAAAAATGTATATGTATATATATGAATATATATATATTAATATATATATTAATATATATATATATATCAATATATACATATATATATATATGACTATATATATATATATATGAATATATATATATATATATGAATAAATAATAATATATATATATAGATAAATATATATACATGTATTCATATATATATAAATATATGTATATAAATATATATATATGAATATATATATATATTTATATGTATGTATATATATGAATATATATATATAAATATATATATATATGAATATATACATATAAATATGTGAATATATGAATATATATGAAATATATATATATAAATATATATATATATATAAATATATATATAAATATATATATGAATATATATATAAATATATATATAGAGAGATATATAAATATTTATATATATAAATATATATATATATATATGAGTATATAAATATATATATGTATATGAATATATATATATATATCTATATGAATATGTATACATATGTATATTAATATATATGAATATATATATATAAATATATATACATATATATTTATATATATAAATATATATATGAATATATATATATATGAATATATTATAATATATATATATATATATGAATATATGTATATTCATATATATATAAATATATATATATATATTCATATATATATATGAATATATATAAATATACATATTGATATACATATATATATTCATAGATATATTTATATATACATTCATATATATATATTTATATATATATATGTTAATAAATATATATATATATATATATATATATGTATATTAATATATATATATATTAATATATATATATACATATATCTATATATTTATATATAATAATGTATATACATATTTATATATATTCATATATATATATTTATATATATAAATATATATATATTTATATATATTGACATATATATATAAATATATATATATATATTAATATATATATATATATATATATATAAATATATATATATATATTAATATATAAATATATATATATATGACTATATATAAATATTGATATATATATATTACTATATATAAATATATATATGACTATATATATAAATATATATATATATATTTATATATATATATATATATATATGAATATATATATATATGATTATATATATGAATATATACATAAATATATATATATATATGTATGAATATATATATATATATATATGAATATATATAAAAATATATATATATGAATATATATATAAATATATATATATATATATTAATATACATATATATATACATGAATATTTATACATATATATTTGACTATATATATATGAATATATATATAAATATATATATATATATATATTAATATATATATATATGAATATATATAAAAAATATATATATATATGAATATATATATAATATATATATAAATATATATATATATATATACATGAATATTTATGCATATATATATATATATGAATATATATAAATATATATATATATACTAATATATATATATATAAATATATATAACCATATATATATAAATTTATATGTTTTTTGCATTTCGTTTTTTTGGATTTCGTTAGTGGTGATTCCCATGCCCGTTTGAACTAAAATTAAAAAAAAAAAAACTCTTTCAAATTTGGAACTTGGACAGTCCTATCCTGTCAACTTATCAATCATAATTTTTCCTCTGATGATAAGATTTTAATCTTTGAAACGCCTGGTTTAAGGAATGAAAGAGAAGAAAAATAAATGTTTTTATTAACTAAACTGCTCTTTGTTTTGAACAACTGAAGATATCGATTTGCTTCCATTTGCAGATCTTATTAATTTTCATTGACGTACTATATTTTTGCTCTATCCAGTATATTGTGCTTTCCTTATTTCACAATAGGTCCAACTCTCTAAAAGTTTACCTTTTAGTTATAATTTCCATACCTATAAACATATATATATATAAACATATATATATATAAATATATATATACATATATATATATATATATATATATATATATATATATATATATATATAAATATATATAAACATATATATATATAAATATATATAAACACATATATAAATATATATATAAACACATATATAAATATAATATATATATAACTATAAATATATATATATATATATAGTAATATGTATATATGTTAATGTATATATTTATTTATATATATATGAATATATATATATATATATGAATATGTATATATTTATGAATATATATATTTATCAATATATATATGTATGTATATATATGTATATATAGGTATATATTTAGGTATATATATATATATATATATATATTGTATATATATATATATTGTACATATATATATATATATATATATATATATATATATATATATATATATATATATATATATATATATATATGAATCTGTATTTTTCGAACTCAAAGTTAGTAAGCGAGTTTAATCTACATTTAATGTTTAGGTTTGCGTGTCTTTACGAGACGCGCTTCGCATTATAGTTGAATGTAGACAAGGTAAAAGAACGCAGAACATTTTGTTAAATATCAATGCAGTTCTGTGTAATTCAACTTATTGTTTGTACTGTTTATTTAGCGGGAGGGTGCTGTGTATGATAATCGCTTTCTTTCATTTTAAAACTTTACTTATGCTTCTCCATTGCACCATGGTTCTATAATATATTTTTCGTGACAGGGTTTCCGATATGTTTTCTTACACAGTAAGCATTCATTTCACGTGTTTGTAAACACTTACATCGAGCTCTCGAACGGTGCATCGAGTGTAGGAGCGATTACAAACCCCGCGGGAAACTTTACTGGTCGCATACAATCTAATGCACATTTCCGTGATGTTTATTGGTCAGTTGCGGAGTATTCACGTATCGTATGTGGGTTGTGGTTCTCATGAAGTCGCCAAGAAGAGCGCGCAACCAATAAGGTAGCGTATGCCATCTAAATCTTTCACACGCCAACGAGAGAACAACCACTGCTTTCCGACAGATTATCCAGAGAGCAGGATTACAAGTATCCTTCGCACACTCAGGGTAAAAGATGAGAATGCTGTGTAAAACTACTATCGATAGATTTTTCGCTCCCAGAAGATTATCCGGATGGCGGCTAATTATGAAGACAGTTGAGTCTTGTTGAGTAGATGACACGTAGTAGTAATTAGTTCCAGCTTCTATTCTTTCTCGTTTCCTTCTTCTTTTTAATAACATATGTCGTTACGGTTATTGATAAAAACAGCACAGCATCATTTGTTTCATGAAAGTCGCTCCAGACAAGGCATGAAGCCACTTGATGTAATGAGCTGAAAAGAAAAAGATGATTATGGCGAAGACGGAATAGAATTTACTGTGGAATACAATGGAAGTAGTCTCGAAGCTCTTCATGATTCTTTATGTGCTAAATATCTACGTGCTCCCACCTCTAAGTGAGTCATGAGATACTTATTCTGGCCATTTTGAGCCCCTTTCAAATCTTGAACTACTTCGTTAACGTTATATACGCGTGACGAAGTAGCATGTGGTAAATCTTGCAAACCAGTCTTGACTCAGCCTAGTTTTAATTGGAAACAACCATCTCTCAGTAATTGTTTTCCAGGAAATTGTAAATCCAGTGATAACGATATATAATCTTAAAGAAAATATGTGAAAGTTTGGAAATCAAGTTCGTTTTGATGGCATAGAATTTCTGCGCTTTGGATAGGATCTCTACTTCATCCGTTTAGTTTCTTTTCTGGTTTAATCCAGTTCTGTTTGTGGAAAATAAACGAGCTGTGTGACGAAGATTTAATCCGATTAAAGCTCTTCTTTCGTATACCGTTAATCCAAAGAAGGGCGCTTGGCGAAGAATGGATTCGTTAATTCCATATGGAACAAAAAACGATCAACTCTTTGTATTAAACCACCTGGAAACCCCAAAGAGAATGATTGACGCAAAGTCAATCCCAATAATTCCTCTACTCCGAGAAAAGAAAAATAAGATTGTCGCTTCGTTTCGGATAATTCCAAATCCAGAAAGAAGTTTCATAAGACTTAAAGAGGCAATTTTTTCCTGGTGAAAGCGAAACTATTCATTGACAAGTTTGAAAAAGAATGGGTTCGTTTCTTTCGCGGTCAAAATAAACAAATCTAGGTATAATATTTTGATATTTGAATGCACCAAAAATGTTGATACGTGCTAACATATGAGAAAGTCAATAAATGAATTGTTTAAAATACATATCGCGATTCGGCATTAAATAAAAGATTATATATATATATATATATATATATATATATATATATATATAGAGAGAGAGAGAGAGAGAGAGAGAGAGAGATAGAGAGAGAGTAGAGAGTAATGCAGATGAAGTGAGATAATTTATTGAGTATACATATTTTCAGTGATTATTTCAACAGTGTTCAATACACGTGTAGTGCTTTATAGTAGCATAACATAATATTTATGACAAGTAAGCTTCAAATACACGTTAATATTTCATTCGGGAATGGAACATAAATGTTAATATAGAGCTTACATGCCACAAATATATGTTCATACTGTGTATCTCTCTCTCTCTCTCTCTCTCTCTATATATATATATATATATATATATATATATATATATATACAGAGAGAGAGAGAGAGAGAGAGAGAGAGAGAGAGAGAGAGAGAGAGTGAGAGAGAGAGTGATAGAGAGAGGGGGAAAAACAGTAATAAGAAAAATGTAAAGTAGCATACTTTACAAGAATATTATATTCAAATATTTAAACAAAGAATGGTTTATACAAAAGTCTTTAAACCCATGAAGTTTCAAAGGAATGCATTCTGTCCCCAGAAGGAAAAAATCAATCAATTATTAAGTATTGGTAAATATTATTAATTTGAAAAAAAATCAGTCAATTACGAGTTCTGTAAGAAGCAAAAATATCATGTATGAAAGAAACAGAAGATCATCAGTTGCTAAAATATCATCCAATTGGAAAGTTAGATTACCATGAAAAGGATATTGGGTTCCAATAAAATGTTAAGTAGACAACATTAAATATATTTGAAAATTAATATATATATATATATATATATATATATATATATATATATATATATATATAAATAAATATAAAAATCTATCTATCTAAATAAATGTAACATGCCTCAATTAGTCTTATTTGGCAATTATTTTAAGTGTTATAGGATTAGTTCAAAGTTAAATTAATTATAAAAAAGGAAAAGATGAATAAAAAAAGACAATGGTAAAAGTTAGAAACAAAGAGAAAGATACCAAACAATTAAACAAATATATATATATATAACAGTCTTTTTACAAAAGAAACTATTAATATAAAGTTCGGAAAATCAATAGACTAAATGAAAAATATAAATAAAAAATGTATAAAGTGTTTAAAATTAATACGGTGTTTAGATAAAAATTGAAAGATGAAAAATAAAATTTGTTATGTATATAATAGTGAATAATAAAATTTGGTATTAATTTGACTATTAAGATACAAAACAGTATTCAAAAAATCTTTATATACATTAAACTAGAAAAACGTTTCTTGCTGAATGAGGAAAACTTTTAAAAACCGATATACTAGAATAAGGAAGACTGCTTTAGATTTTTTATTTAAAATTTGAGATTGAAGTAAATATAAGTACTATTATATATTAAATAAGTACAATTGAGAATAATTAAATACATTTTTTATTATTTATTTATCAGAAAATAGTAATAAAGTGCATTACAGAAAGAAGCATATGAGTAAATAAAATAACTTTATTTTTCTATGAGAGCTAAAAAAATAAATAGTATTAATTTTAATCACTAATTAAACACAATATAATATATTAGGGTAAGTGCTGAGAAAAGCATGAATTTCAATATAATATAAAAAAATGATGAAAAAACACCGTTTGCAAGGTATCTACGAAAATTTGATTGTTAAAGTATGTAATGATGAAAAACGAAAATAACTTATATGTTAAAAATTATCATGTTTTATGGGTGAACAATAATAATGAAACAATAGTAATATGCTGCGTATGGAATTAAAATTTTTTATCTTTTAACATTTTTTGTTTGAGAGTTTTAAAGTATCAGCGGTGTTTAAAATAATAAAATAATAAATAAAATTAATCCAAGGGAGGCAACTCTATTTAAACCAGAGTTTAAAAAAGAGAGATGTATAACTAAGGTACAGTTTTATATTAGCTACAATTAGTTAAGTTATATATATATATATATATATATATATATATATATATATATATATATATAATTATTAATCACAATATATGTATTAGCATATACTAACAGTTTCTTTTACTTTGTAGTCTCCTTAAAAGATTCAGCTCAATGAATTCAGCTCAATAATTTTTGGCACAAGACAAATGAAACGGACCGTAAAAAATATATCTCACAACAATGTTATGTTTTTTCGAAATGTGAAAAAATAAAAATAATAAAATAAAACCATGGTTATTAGAATATAATAGGAACTGACCTATATATATATATATATATATATATATATATATATATATATATATATATATATATATATATATATATATATATATGGATAACATTTCGGTGAGTTTCTTTGTACAGTGGTTCATCCAGTGAATTCGTATTGTGCTTATATAATATTGCTAAATAATAAGCAGAGCTGCATATTTATTAGGTATAAATAGTTGTTTTATACAACCATTTTGACTACACTTTGCAAACAAGTTTTACTTCTAGCTAAGAGTCAGCTTAAATTCGCTAGGCCACCTGTATATATATATATATATATATATATATATATAATACATGTATACACATACATACATATATACATATATATACACATATATATATATGTATATATGTATGTATGTGTAATATGTATTATATATATATATATATATAACTATTAATCAATTACACATATTTTCACCGAACGAATCCATAAATTTAATTCGCATAACAAACAGAGTTACTTCCCTCTATATCCTATAGTAAATACATATCACATTAATTCGATAAACTAATTTGACGAAACTCACAATTAATATCACTTCTTGAATATATGATGATCAATAGATTTAATTTAAAAAAAACATCTAGAATATTTAAAATGAGAGATTAATTACTTTACTTTATATTTAAATACGAAAAAAATACGAAGATAAAACACACTGAAAATAAAAAGAAAATAATCAAAATATAAATTAAATAATAAAAAAATATATATATATACAAATATATATATATATGTTATAAAAACTAACAGTTTATCAATCACCATACACTTATCCAATATTACAGATATATTTTTGAACACCAGATTATATACATAACCCTGAAAATCTTTAATTTCCATTCTCTGCGGGACTGGTTTTGCTGCTGTTCTGTCTTTTGGCAACCATTTTGTTTTGTCAGATGCTCTGCACGGTCGGAGATATTCCTCTGGTATTAATTATTTTTGACAAAGGGAAGTTTCTTTTCCCGAAATATTAGATAAATGATTTTATAATCATCCGGACATCACACAAACAGCTAACAACACTCTTGCTGTTATGTGAGATTTAAAGAAAAAATAAATAGTAAGTCATATTCCGTATTCGATTTATTATTTTTGTTCCTTCCAACTTACATCTTACCCGGAATTTACATTGCCCACCGCCTTTTAAAAACATACTACTACTATACCCAGCAATGCTTCAAGCAAACTACCATTCTCTCTCTCTCATATATATATATATATATATATATATATATATATATATATATGTGTATATATGTATCATATTTTAATGTTATTCAAACCACATCAAATGCAGGAACAAACTCAACAATTTCACAAAAAAATTATTTTTTATTTGCAGCATACAATTTTCTCTATATAATAATGTTCCAAGTTTTCAAAGCATTTATTTCTTGGGGACGCGATACACAGTACTCGTAAAAAAAGTGGTGATCCTTCAGGCAGGGAACACCTAAATTGCAATCTGTACTCAATTCAATTGAAAATAATACAGAGAAACTAAATATATTTAAAAAATATATTTAGTTTCTCTATGTATTATTTTCATACCATTTTTAAAAATTATATTGTTAAATATTGTTTACGCTCGTACATGCAAATCGCGACATCAACGCACCGTGTTCTAGTATCCAGAGTCGTTGCTTAAATCAGTAGCCATCGGCATAAATCTTCACCCACAATCACATATGAATTATTTTTACTAAGCGTTATTGTACTGGTATAACCTTTTTTCTTTCGTTTCTTCTAAGCCTTGAACACCATTTTCATTCCTTTTCTATATAATAGTTTCTAAATAGTATATTTTAGTAGTCCCACATACGCATCCGTTTCTTTTCCGCTAAACGTACACACACGTTTCTGTACGATCCGCATTACAAATAATTTAATCTATCATTCTATCCTCAATTAAAATAATATTAATATAGTATGCAATTTTATCTGTCGTCTATATCTTCTAATTGTATATTTTAAATTATTTTTATGCTACAAATAAAATATTACATTTTTAGTGAAATTCATTAGAGTTTGTTCCCTGCATATATGGGGTTTTAATAACATTAAAACATCTCTATTACAGCTCAAGTCCCACACTATTGAGCTGTTGTACGTGCGTGTATGTACATACACAAGGTGTTCAAGATAAAGTTGATAATTTGTTATATTCCTTCATTTCAGAACCATTTTACGTATACGTTAACTGCAACGGATGGCTGTTCATGAATACTAACGATGAGTTTAAGAGCTGGAGACCATGCACGATTAGGAAAGAGAGTGACGTACACCATTAAGAAATCTTAGCTGCAGATCAGTGATTCCTTGAATACCTTGAAGACCGTTAGATGAAAGCTGGATAATTGCGACGGATATGTGGAACAAGTAGCTAGCTAAAACAGTCATACAAGGCGTCCTGACTGTGTCCAAACAACGAAATTCGCTGAGAAGTAGCAAAAAAGTGCGGCAAGACATGGGCAAGGCAATGAGGACGTTCGCATAAGAGAAGGTTGGTCATCAGAGTCGCAACTATGCCGAAACCAGTGAACAGGGATCTTCGCTTCACCTCATAGAAGAGTCGCCGCCAAGACTCACGAAAATCGCTTTACGAAAGGCAAAAATGTCTGCAACATATTCAAACATGCAGTGGAGCCGGGGATGCTCTGGGTCTGTAGAGAAACAGTTCAACAACGCGCAGAACAGAAGGTGGCTACCGTACAGTCCGTAAAAAGACCCTGGAACTTTGATGATCTTTGAGTATGTTTAAAACGAAGGATACGTCTTGCCGCCACACATCTTCAAAAAGAGACTTATCGTATACTCAGATGGTTTACTGAGTGGCTATCCACTGTTGTCAAGCTGGGTTGAGAAGTTTGTTACATCTCCTCGAAAATCCAGAAGCGGCGGGTAGGTACACTTAGTGTATATATATATATATATATATATATATATATATATATATATATATATATATATATATATATATATATATATATATATATATATAGTAAGTTATGAAATATAAATATATATATTTATGGCATTTTAGCCTGAAGATTAACCCCAGGGATAAAACGCGAGAGCCTCCGTATAGCTTAATTGCCATAAATATATTTTCATAACTTACCCCAGAGCTCTACTTACGTATCGAGCACTGTTGAAGTAAATACTGAAAACTGATACATAAAAAAATATATCTCCTTATAAAATTTTATTTGGATACATACAATATATATATATATATATATATATATATATATATATATATATATATATATATTAATGTTAAAATATAAAAGCCGAATCATTTCAGTAAATTGTCTCCTTAGAAGATATTCTGTCAACTCATATTTATTTGCAGAGTTGTGTTGAACTTGAAGTATAATTTAACCTCACAGTAACATTATACATTCTATGAAATATTTATGATATTCTCCAAACAAAAAAGTTTCAAAGATAATATTGT
>OY744522.1:134653780-134676280 GCA_963556195.1 Sepiola atlantica
CAACCTCTTCAGACTAAAGAAGAGGTGAAGATTACAACCGAAACATGTATGCACCTATGTAAGCAATAATGTTTGGATAAATAAAACAGTATACTTAAGAACAGCTCTACCTGTTATTGAACACTTTTTATAAACACTGGAGTTCTAACGGATTTACATACACAGAAACTAATACAATACGTGTACTCTCTCTCTCTCTCTCTATATATATATATATATATATATATATACATACATATATATACATATATATATATATATATATATATATATATATATATATATATATATATATATATATATATATATATATATATATATATATATGATGGTTTTGCAGTCTGTTCTGATCTACGTATGCATACTCTTATTAATTTCTGTATGTTTGTAATTTTTATCTCTCTCTCTCTCTCTTCTAGCTGCCTATACAGCGGGGATAATATTTCATCTCCATGCTAGTTATTTGACTTTGCCATTTTACAAAAATATGAACAGATTATAATTTTCAGGCTAAGTCGATCTTTGCACTGAGGCAATATACAAAATTATGATCATATTCACTCGTATAAAACTCGTATGAAGGTTTCGAATATTTAAATACAATTAAACTTATATTCACATGTATACAATTCAATCCCAACATGTTTTACACATGTAAATACAGATTTTTACTGATGTTTAATGCATAAAATTTCGTCAGTACGTTTTTACTCATTCAAATATAAATTAATGTCGTATCCAAATGTACGAAATACATGTGCACATTTTTACACATATAATTACACATTTCAAATGATAGTTAAATACATAAAAACTCCTATGAACGTTTTTACTCATTCAAATATAAATTAAATGTCGTATTCCAATGTACGAAATACATGTGCACATTTTTACACATATAATTATACATTTCAACTGATAGTTAAATACATAAAAACTCCCATGAACGTTTGTACACATTTAAATAGGAATTCGCAGTAATATTAAAATACATAAAACCTCACATAAATACATATTTTGAATATAAAGTTAAACTAATATTCGAATGCATAAACATTCGTATGAACGTTTTTACATATATTAATAAAATGTAATATTATGTGAATGTGTGAAATATTTTCTCGTTGGTTTTTGTACATTTAAATACAAACTCCGTGGCTTTTTGGCTAGGAGCAAAGTGTAGTATCTGTCCTGATATCACACCTTTGTTTTGTCCTCTATCGGTGAAAAAGAAATCCTTCTAGACTGAGGCAATTGCAATTTTTGTTCCACTCCAGAGTGCCGCTTTTTGGGGTGCTGTATTTTCCGAACCATAAACATCAATACTAATACTTCAGTTAACTGCTGCTAATTCTCACGTTCGCTTGAATATATATTTCATTACCTGCTTTAATGTTACATGCAAAATAATAGCTATTTATAAGCAGGTATGGAAACTGAACCGCAACGCATATTAATATATTAGAGATTACGAAAAATACTAATGCTCAAGTTAGCTGCTGGCGATACTCGCGTTCGATTGAATATATACTGAATTGCCCCCCCCCCCCTAATTTTAATGCAACGAAAAAGCTATTATGAATTAAAGCTTTTCCCGTACTTTTCTCTCTGTTCTGTAACAAAATGTCTGCTGTATTAATTGACGGAAATAGTTCCAGCAAATCTGCTATATCCACTCATGATTATTTCGGAACATTTCATTAAAAATATCTTCGTCCTCCAATATTCACCAACAGAAGAGATTCATTATATTTTTCTTTGTTTACTTGAAGCAGGCGTTATATCTTGATGGATTGATGCAAATCTTATGTTTCTTATTCGGGAATATATCGTTCGGTTTCGAAAATAGAGACAATTGGGTATAGGCTACTCATTAAGTGTCTTTCTCTGACAGGCATGTCTGCGTCTGAAATTAATAATGATATGATTCAGACCTTAAGGAAGGATTGCCGATTAATCTTCGCCACGTAGACGGATGGCCCACGCGCATCGTATCGTGAAGTAGTAGAGCGCAATACGTAGCAACCAATGTAGAGTTGCGTCTCGCCTCTCTTGTAGTGTCTCTTTCTTTCTCTTTCGTTATAGCAGCACTAAAATAGTTGTTCTCATAATGATATGGTTCAGACCAACCATATGCCGAGGCTAAGTTCGAGGTTCCCGAATTAAAATATACTTTTGCAACATAAAAAATGGAAACATTGCTACAATACAATAGTGAAGCGATATAAAGAAAATGAATGCATGTAAGATATTCTTGTTACATAACAAGGACGTTGTTTGAATGGAAAAGTTTGAATGACAGCTAAAAGGTTAGGGGTGACACCAGGACACAAAAGTAGACGAGACCACGTAACATCCGGGTGCAATGTTCTGTCTCTTAACTATGAGACTTCAAACAGGAATGACGATGGAAGGCGGGCGCACACAATGTAAATAGATATAGCGGAAGGAGATATCCGTCTATCTATATATCTGTCTTCCCTTCTCACGCGTACGAAACGTAACCTGTCTCTAGTGCTTTCTATGACTGTTCTGCTCTTTGTTATAAACCCTATTTTATAAACATCGGCGTCCGATTAGGTTTATAAGCAAACGAATAGAACTTTGGTCTCCGAAATGTGTATAATGGTTTATACACGCATCTGTAAGTGAGAATACAACATTCTCTTACGGAACATGAATGAGTATTTCAAATCTATTTTCAAATTGAAATATTAGACGCGTCCATGCATCTTTATAAGATACCCTTTTGTGGTCCGTTTGTTGGTAAGTCACATTAAACATTTAAAATAGAATTTGAAATGCGCACATTAAATACGCAACTCATATTCAAGATACGTCCACAGATCTCTATAAGATAACATCTACGTATTTATGTCGGTTCGTTTGTCACTCGCTCTGTCACGTTTTGTATTAAATAAATGTTTGATCTGTCTTTTAAACTATTAGCTCACGAGTTATCAATGCCAAAAGCCAATTGATCATATGGATTAATGAGATGGAAATGATTGTCAGCCGCCAGATGAGGAACACTATGGGAGTACTAAAATTGATGAATGGTATGATCTGATTTTGATTACTTTATGAAAGTATTTGCTGACATTTGAATTTGAAGATGACTATGTAGTTACTTACAGGGAAGCAACCTTGCGGTAATGTTTTCAAATATATACGGGAAGCCTTTGCAAAACAGCTCTGCCATAAGAATACCGATTGGCCCAAGAGGGATGCAGGGAGAAAAAAAAGTTTGTTTCTATTCTGGTAGACAGACGAGTTCTTCCTTCTTTGCGTGTCTTTGAAGCATGTGAGCAAACAACAGTTCTTCAATTTGTACGCAGTCTTTTATATTATTGTTGTACTCTGTAAGATCTTTAAAGCTGCACCGGTTTGGAAGTAGAGCGCAGACAACGGTTCTTGCTGTGAATGTCTTGCAAGGAGGAACGAGAGATTGGAGCTAAGTCGAGCATCTTCGATGGAAATAAAGAAAGACTAGCAACGTCTCTTCTGTGAGAAAGGACCTGTACGGATCTGAATAGATCATTTCCCCTACTAGATTTTGGAGTCGATTTTGAACTGTCGAGATAACGAAGAGTGCTCTGTGCATCACCTATCAACATTTGACAGCAGTACTCCATATTAGGACTATCTGCCTCTTATACAGGTAAAGGATTTCATTAAGAGTCAATTACTTTCTGGGGCAGTAGAATGATCCAACCATTTGTACAGCGCCCTTAACAATAAGTTGGATGTAGGTCTTTCATTTCAGATAAGTCCTAGGAGCTTATCAAAGCAAAGGGATTGTCAAGCTTATGTTTGAAATAGCATTTTTGCCTGTCTATTAGGCTTAAGTATGAAATATTGTTGTGTAGATTCGTAAGGTTCTGCCCATCAGTCGTTCTGTCAGACTCAGATTTGAAATGACATTTTACTTGCTAAACGCGCAAGTTAAATTGAATGCATCGTATGCATATCCATTTTAAGTTTGTTTGTTTCTTTTGGTTTGTCGCTGTTTTTTTTAATAAGGCGTGACAAACTATATTGCAAGTAAAAAAAAATAGATAGCGAAACTAGTTCCCGCTTTCAAATTTGCAAGTGAAGTCTATCGTAATAAATCAGTAGGAAAAAAATGAAAGTCGAAAATGAAGATGAGGATGTTCGACTTGGATTGTTTTACAGAAAGGCGCGAACTAATTATCTTGGATTTGGGAGCGACATTCAAAAAAGAAAACGAAGAAAAAGAAGAAGAAGAAGACTTTTACGAAAAGCAAAAAGAAGAAGGCGGAACAGAAAAAGAAGAAATAAAAGATGAGGATGGAGGAGGGGAAGAAAAAGTGGATGGGGGAGGGGAAAAAGAAAAGTAAGAATTCCGTTAAGCGAATGGAGTTTCATAAATTTCGAAACGGAAAAGCGAAACTCGCAGAAGGAAAGAGAGAAAAGATTTTGTATGAGAATTAGACATGTCTTAATGGACCCCTTGATTAGTTATTGACAACGATTGGAAGCGTTTGAGGGATTGTTAGGGGGTAAGGGGGATGTGGATGTGAGTGCATTGTTTCTCAGGTTATTCATTGTCGTTCTCTCTATATACAAAAGGATGGGAGTACGTTTCGCGTGCTTCGACAGCCGGAAGCATTCACACTACTTAATAGAACTTATCTATATACCGATCTGCGTATATATAACAAGAAATCTACGTATGCTTTTGTTGTAATTATTTTAATATTTTGAAATGTTTTTTGTTCTTTGTAGTTTTTTTTATAGCAAAGAACGGATGACTGTTCGAAATAGTACAATGAAAATTATAATAACATCTATATTTTATACTTATTTATATACCGATCTGGGTATGTATAATAAGAAATCTACGTATGCTTTTGTTGTAATTATTTTAATATTTCGAACAGTTCCCTGTTCTGTGTAAAACATTTTTTTAATCTATTTTAATCGCATGAAATACATGCCAAACTATTTCTTAGTTTCGAGATTGAGTTAGGTTTGAAAAATCCATTTTAATTATTACCATTAGACTTTTCAAAATGTACAATTAAAATTATAATAACATCTATATTTTGCATGCTTTTTATTTTTTCCATAATGCTATCTTTTATTTGTCAAATGTGAAGAAATTCATCATTTTAGTCGATAAACACACAGTAAACCAATACTGAGTTAATAAACGTTCAGTTATCTATTTTAATCGCATGAAATACATGCCAAACTATTTCTTAGTTTCGGGATTGAGTTAGGTTTGAAAAATCCATTTTAATTATTACCATTAGCCTTAAATTGCAATTAGCTCATCAATAGACTTATCTCTTAATACTTTTTTGTCTATCTCTTTCTCATTGTTTGCCCCTCCACTCTTATTTACACCGTTTCTAGCACTCCTACTTCTGCCCACCCTTCTATCTCTCTCTTTATCTCCCTCTCATATATACATATACACACATATATATATATATATATATATATATATATATATATATACATATATATACATATATACATACATATGTATATACATATATATATATACATATACACATATATACATACATATGTATATACATATATATATATACATATACATATACATATACACATATACATATATATATACATATACATATAGATATACATATACATATACATGGACTACATGGACTCTCTCCCGTCGATTTTTGACGCATGAATTTACAATTGCAAGGGTTGCGCAATCCCGCAACAACCGCTCTCCTGAGTCGGCATTGCTTGATTCCCATGGCGAGTAGTAATACAGAACGACTGGAAACAATGCCGAGATAAGCAGAGAGCACATACAGCATCTGGTATTCCCAAATAGTCACCCATTTTAGTAATGGCCAGGCTCGACGCCGCTTAACTTCTGTGATCTAACGGGAACCGGTGTGTCAACGTGATTGTGCCGTGGAATCATCGGTAAGCTGAAACGATTGTAGTCACGCCCGATAGGCGTGACTACAATCATTTGATCATTTGATATGATCATTTGATATGAGCGTTTGCCCAAAGTTTAATTTATCAAAACAAATGATGCATATTAAATCAATTTTTATTAAAAAATACAATTTTTGATAAAATACGAACGATGGTTCGAAATATTAAAATTGAAAATTAAACCCATAGGGTGAGATTTTATCTTCCGTTTTATTACTAAAATATTTCATGTTTCTTTCAATTTTGTACAAAAACTACTTGGATATTTGAAAGAATGGGAGAGATAGAGAGAGAAAACAAGTGAGATAAAGGGTGAAAGAGAGAGAAAGAGAAATGACGTAAGCGGGTGGTGTTGGGGTAAGAAAAAAGAAGAAAGAAAAAGACAGAGGACAGAAGAAATCTTCCCTATTTATTGTTCTTACACTTTTTTAAAATGTTGCCCCCCTCCTTTATCTTTTGTGTCTGACAATCTTGTAAAAATTTGAAAATTACTTTTCAAGATTTTATTTCAGAATTAGAAACATGATTTTTTTTACAAAATACAAATTAAGCCAAAATAATTTTCAAATGGTTTTGCAGATTCTTGTAGAAATACATTTCATGCCTTCTCTTGATGTCTTAACATTCTTGACTGTCAGCTTTATTGCAACACGCCATTAAATATTACAAAATGTAATTCAATTCAGTTTGTTGGTATCATTTATATTTCTAATTTCAAAAAATGATATCATCAAAAAACTTTGTCGTACATTTTACTTTAATAAAAGTCACGAATATATTTTCTTTTTCCTCCACCGATCCCTGTTTTTATCACATAGGCTAAGGTATCGACAGAAAACACGCGTTATTTTGTGACGTATCCGCAAGAATATAGATGATATACTTACGATTATAGAACTAGTAATTAATGTTCGCGTTTAGTTGAAACGTTACAACTAGCCTCTATTGGAAAGCTCCAACTTAACTCTTGCGCTAATATCTACATAGATAACATTAAAAAATGTAATTTAAGAAGTAAATACTTTTCTATTTAATTTCAATTACTTTATATTAAACAAAAAACGCACGACATTAAATATTTCTTCTTTTGTCTCGTAATTCCTGAGATTAAGATTGATAATTTGAATTATTTGGATTATTTGGACCCGTAGTGCAACGGATAAAAGTGCTAAGTATAATCAGTTCTAAGTTACAGGCTTCTAGGGGTTGAAGGTTTAATCTCCAGTAAAGACGATAGGAAGAATACAATTAAGAATTACTTAAAACTTCTACCCGGCCATGAGCGACGGAACAAGAACAAGATACCCCTATAGATTTAATAAAAGGTTTTGTTGAAAATTCTATACAGATTTCCGAGTTTGACATAAAGATTCTCGAGTTCGACAAGATGTACATGACGAAAATCGAAAGTTACACCGGTCGAAAAGTTGTGTGAACAACACTTAAAATGAGAATAGTAGTCCGAATAATCCTAATACTACGAAATTCCTGTCTTGCTAATTTGCAGGGAAAACTGGACATTTTCAACGAGGACATTATTTCGCCAAATCGAGAAAAATACATAAATCTTTCTGTATGGAAAACAAATTGCATTGACTTGATACTTAAAAGATTTTAACAGAATCACTATCCACATCAATGCCAACTTTTACTAAAAATTCAAAGTTTAAACAAACCCGCAGTTTCAACTGTCCACGACCTATATGACTGTATGCACATGCATACGAATCAAATGATGCCTTATAATCTAAAGACTACTATTATCGAATTTCCTAAAGAAACGTGGCGTTACTGATTAATAACATTAATTATTTCGACACTAATGAACTCATCCCTCTCCTACTTCTAATTCACCTTACATCTCCCTGCACAATATTAATCGCTAATTGCTTGACACTTTGAATGTCGGTTTTCCACTGATTCATCGAAGGTGTTCATTGGTCAGAAATGGACGGATATTCTGATTAGCTGTTATTAATGCCTCAAATTGATTTTCACGTCATAGTACCGTCGACGGCTAATAAGACTAATGGGGAAATTGCATGAGCGACACCTAAGGATTGCTCTTGTATAAGAGGCTTCGATAATAGGAATTATTCTTCAGAGATTGTCGATTTATAAGGCTTGACTGGCAGAATGAAAGTGCTATTACATGTACCTCAGTAGTACCATGCTTTTGGATTTAAGTGTACTTAGATAAATACAACAGGTTACTTATATATGCATTTTGTTTGTGAGATAGTAGTAAATTGTTACATAATACTTGAGGTAATATATTTTTCAAGTAAAGTACATACATGATTAGACGAATGGATATGATTATTTAAGTATTTATTATGTAACGTTATGTGTCGCGGCGACACGAATTAATAAAACCCGGATGAGGGCAGGTCAGCTCGAATTTTGAAGTGAACTATAATTTACGGTCCAAATGAAATACAAAAATGAAGGCAGAAACATTACTTTGTCCATGACGTCAAAAACAATGAACAAGTCAAAGCAATGTGCTTGGAAATTGGGACGTAAACATAGACGGCGAGAACTGACGGCAATTGACATAAACAATTCTTATTTAACAGGGTCAACTATTGGTCACGGGAGTGTCTGGGAGACAGACAGACAGGTCTGAGGTGAAGGTTACGCAAATATGGTTGATACTGTTTGTTCATTTGCGAAAGAAATGAACGAGAAATAACATCGATTATTTTAAGAAAAAAATCATTAGTCCTGTTATCACTGTCAAGAAAATAACTCTTATCCTGACAAACAAGAAAAGTTAGATTGGATTACGGCCCTTACATAAATAACCCAAAAAGGGTTGATATGCCGTAAAACAAAACTACCAAACCAAAAACGATGATTAAACATTTGAAGATATAAAGAACTTGAAGCATAAAAACTTTTACTATAATGACCAGATTCGGCATTAAATAACCCAAAAAGGGTTGATATGCCGTAAAACAAAACTACCAAACCAAAAACGATGATTAAACATTTGAAGATATAAAGAACTTGAAGCATAAAAACTTTTACTATAATGACCAGATTCGGCATTAAATAACCCAAAAAGGGTTGATATGCCGTAAAACAAAACTACCAAACCAAAAACGATGATTAAACATTTGAAGATATAAAGAACTTGAAGCATAAAAACTTTTACTATAATGACCAGATTCGGCATTAAATAACCCAAAAAGGGTTGATATGCCGTAAAACAAAACTACCAAACCAAAAACGATGATTAAACATTTGAAGATATAAAGAACTTGAAGCATAAAAACTTTTACTATAATGACCAGATTCGGCATTAAATAACCCAAAAAGGGTTGATATGCCGTAAAACAAAACTACCAAACCAAAAACGATGATTAAACATTTGAAGATATAAAGAACTTGAAGCATAAAAACTTTTACTATAATGACCAGATTCGGCATTAAATAACCCAAAAAGGGTTGATATGCCGTAAAACAAAACTACCAAACCAAAAACGATGATTAAACATTTGAAGATATAAAGAACTTGAAGCATAAAAACTTTTACTATAATGACCAGATTCGGCATTAAATAACCCAAAAAGGGTTGATATGCCGTAAAACAAAACTACCAAACCAAAAACGATGATTAAACATTTGAAGATATAAAGAACTTGAAGCATAAAAACTTTTACTATAATGACCAGATTCGGCATTAAATAACCCAAAAAGGGTTGATATGCCGTAAAACAAAACTACCAAACCAAAAACGATGATTAAACATTTGAAGATATAAAGAACTTGAAGCATAAAAACTTTTACTATAATGACCAGATTCGGCATTAAATAACCCAAAAAGGGTTGATATGCCGTAAAACAAAACTACCAAACCAAAAACGATGATTAAACATTTGAAGATATAAAGAACTTGAAGCATAAAAACTTTTACTATAATGACCAGATTCGGCATTAAATAACCCAAAAAGGGTTGATATGCCGTAAAACAAAACTACCATACCTTACATAAACAACTTTGGATTAATCTGACAAACGATAAACTTAGTCTTAATCGTGTTACAGCATTAACAAAGTCTGAACCAATATTCACCCCGTCTTTATGTACGAAGATAGATGCTTGTGTCACACTCTAATAAAGTGATATATAGAGGCATATTTCTAGATTTATTAGGGTTATATATTAACTAGACTTTGGATTGAATGAAGACAGAGTGTAAGCTGCCAGGGAGTTCAAGGTTAACATGTGGGTTGTGTTGGAGTTTGTGATCGTTAGAAGCGGGCGATTTTGTGATCGGTAGCATGAAGTCTATGGAGATCTCTCTTGGAGGTAGGGCGATACATCCGCCTCACAATGTAGGCTTTTAAAATAGCAATAGGTGAGTCTTCTCTCCTTTCTCTCTCTCTCTATATATATTATGCAATAAATACCAAAATGACTTGTTTAAAATTTTCTCCGAGCTGTTTAATAAATTGGTAATTAACAACTACCCGGAAATAGATAGACGACATAATGAAAAATTATCAACAGACCCGCTCAAAACCAAATCAAGTTCTTCATTTTTTCATCGGAGTAACAAGTTTCTTGTTCGTGACGTAACAGCTGGAGTAATCTTGACACGTCGTTGCAGTAGTAGACGTACCAGTAGAGGTTGTCGCTGTTTTTGTTGCCGCTGCTGTCGTGGTTGTTATGTGTGTTGGGTTGTTTCCTTGCTTTTTGTTAAGTTTGGTAGTTATCGTACTAGCAGCGTTAATAATAGGTATTAAGGGTTGACAGAATAACAACAGTACACAGTCTACTTTTTAACATTTTTATCTTTTTATTTACTGTTTTTTTAAATTTGCCCTGAGCATCTTTATAATACTATTACATATTTCCCTTCATCCGACTTCTCCGTGTAGGGATGGAAAAGGGGCTCGGAAAACTCGTTTGTTCTGGTCGACAGATAAGAGCCAAGATTTAACTTTACTTCTAGTGGAAATTTCTACCCAGTTTTAGACTGAAGAGGAAACTGTTACACACACACACACACACACACACACACACACGAAATAACCTTTAGAAACTAATTTGTTTTTTAAAATAAAACCGAATACAAATTTGGTTGGATTTAACTTAACACAATACTTTCTGAAAACAAAACAACGCAATACATGAATAAAAAATGTTTCGATTTTTCTTTCACTGCTTGATTTTGTATTTGGTTCCAAATTCGTTTTAGAATCAGGAATCTACGGGATAAACTAGTGCTATGGATCTGATAGGACTTGACCACGACAGTCTCCGCCAGTATTCACTTCGTCATTAATAATTAAGATTCCGGAGCAATGCCGGCCAGGGTAAAGTAGTTCGACACAGAAAAATATCAGTTTTTACCGCTCAATGCATGTTTTCAGTAGCTAGAGGACCCGTCACAACGATCAAATGCAGTGCAGGGTGATAACGTACGTATGAACATGAAATATTAGACTAGCGGGAGCCGTGGAAATTCCACGATTGTATCGTTCATCTTTTCCATGTTTCTGCTGTGCTTACAATTCTGACGAATTAAAATTATGTAAGACTAGCAGGTCTACCGGATGTTGCCCGGGGTAAAAGTGTAACATGTTTCTATCCAAACTTCTGTTTCTCTCTCATTCCACGTTCTCGCTCTCCCCACCCATTTTATTCTCCACCAACCCCATTATTATCTCTGGACACACACGCACACAACTAGAGGAATGAGTTGACGTAAGGAAATTAACTCCGTGTAAAAAGATCAGAGTTTCTTCCCTTTAGCTAGTGGCTGAAAAAAAGATACCCCTGGCGAAATTTGCGTCAGTTTAGGGTCAAAGAATGAATATTTTATTTATCAATTTCAGATATTATCTTTTTCGTGCGACGCCGATGAAGAATATACCAACTTTGTCGGTCTTTGTTTAGTAGTTTAAAAATGTTAGCCGAACATAAACACATACACAGACAACTGCCCTTTAAAAAAAGAAAGAAAGTGATCGTTGTTAACATAAAAATATGTGACCAAAACAAACATGAGCTCCTAAAGAAAATATTTCAAAGATTATGAAAGATGTACAGGGTGGGCAAAAATAAGGGTCCTATTTTTAAAAATTCATAACTTTTTTATTTATTGATTTAAAAAATTTTTTTTTTTAGAATAAGTGAAGGACCCCTTCCGAAGCAAGCATGAGCCGTATTAGCCCTAAGGAGCGTACCCTCATTTAGAAAACATTATTTTTGCTTAAAAAACTCAAAACAGTGTAAAAAACAATACTTTAGTTTTTGTAAGTTTTAAGAAGTGTTTTTCGGCTAAAATTTGTTTTGTTTATTTCAAAAAATTTCGGAAGGGTCAGTCTACACACACATAAAGTTTGGTGAGTTTAACTTTTATTTTGTGGAAGTTATTCAAATTCAAGTTATTCAAATTTAAAGATAGGACCCTTATTTTGGCCCACCCTGTATAACCTTTGACCAAATCAGGAATTATTTGAAGAAGAAATAGACTTACCGTTTAGATCAATTAACGTCCATTTCGTCAAGGCAGACATCTTGATTTGGAGATTTTACGAGAAATATTTGCATCTAAAAACAAAATAAAACGCCATCATTAATCGATATTAACAATAGTACATTGTGATATATTCTATACTTGGCGTGCATTTGTCTGTTTTTAACCTCTGTCTAGGAATGTGATTGACAATAAAGGAATATACTAGGATCAAAACAAACGTTTTTGCAGGGTAAACCTTTTACGGTCCCGCAATATCCTGCCAAGATAGCCCCTGTCGCATAGCCGCAGTGTTGACCCCGAATGCTTTTTTTCAAGTACTTCCATGGAATATGCTCTGATAAACTTATTGCACCTGTACCCGCAACGTAAATATCACCGACTCACCCGACTAGTTACAAAATCCCACCCCTTCACTGATACCTTATTTCCTCGGATGCTTACCTTTGGAATTCCCTCCGCGCACCCCCATTTTCCTCGACCATACCAACATGCAGAAATTTAAATGTAATGTGAAGAAAATCTTACTGTTCCTTCCACACCCAAATTTAACCTATAATTCTGGTCGCTATCATAGAAAAGAAATCCAATTATGCTATGAAATTCGTGTAAGGATGGTTTTACAATAATATAATGGACTCTATTTATGTCCATATACTACGAATATGTATTATTTAATTTTATTTTATTTCATTTTATTTATTACTTGAAAATTGAGAATTATAAAAATTAAAAACTAATTATAAAAATGGTAACATTCGATTCTCGACTAGAAACAGTAGTACACAGAGATCCCCATTCAATTCCGGGTATCGCTAGATGCCTGCGACTTATTGAATAAGCTTGTCTTTAACTAAATGTAAAATGAAAATTAAAATATGGCAAATAATTATTTGTGTTTATGGTCATGAAGTCGTTGGTGTCTTTGTAAGTCTCATCCAATGACATTTTGCTTGCTTTTATATTCACAACGTTTAGGTTGGTGTAATCTTCGGTCTTCTCAAACGAAGTATTATTACTTACCTCATTCAGACTGTTATCGTCATAATGATTATTAGATTAACAAACTCTCGCCCACTGTATTCTCCGGCCCTCGCGCTAGTAATCGCCTAAGAATCTTAATGTGAATCTTTTAATTAATCACTTTGTGTAACCTGCTCTCGATACGACTTCCCTCCAATTTAGATGCGCCATATCGGTCTATTTGGCATCTGTCTTCATTTACCTCGGCTAGAATTGAACCCACTATCTCTAGGTTTGATTCTCTTGCCGTATTTAGGTGTCCCTTATCGTGGAATACCTAAGTTGATATGTATTCTTGTGCATAAAGGCGTTGGTAAAAATATACCATAGAATGAATATTACTCAGAGGTTTTAAGTTCAAGAATACCGAATTAATAGACGATATCGAAAACTCATGATACACGAACAGAAATCAATCTACCTCAGCGGATTAAATAAAGGGTTCGATTCGAAATTTCTTCAACTTTATCGACTATGTAAAGAGAGCACCCAAAGAAGGTCAAATAGCGCAACAGCTGAAACGTTGTGAACATAACAAGAAGATGTAAACAATATAAATAACGTAATTATCTCAGAAAATTTCTGGAAATAAGTTTTAAGGAGCATTGTTTTAATATCGGTGGTTTTTGTACAGGATTCAGTTAAATTTGCTTTGGAAAAATTACACATTTTAATAAGACAACGTTGTTTCATACATGGACATAGAACTTAAGAATTTAATGGAAGCAAATAAA
Organism: Sepiola atlantica; assembly: GCA_963556195.1. Taxonomy (NCBI): domain Eukaryota; kingdom Metazoa; phylum Mollusca; class Cephalopoda; order Sepiida; family Sepiolidae; genus Sepiola; species Sepiola atlantica. Next base: position 134,667,987 of record OY744522.1, read on the forward strand.
TCCCGAAACAAACATACATCACTATTTATAGATAACATTAAAATAACCATTTCTCTTATTAGACGTGAATTTACAGTATTCAATAAACATAATAACGCGATGTCTGCGTGTGTAAGTGATTTTTTCACGCCCGACCGATCACTACCGAACATGATGTAAATGGTGACGATAAACGACGAATGTGTAAACTAGAAATAGGAAGATGTATTAAACATAAAAGTCTAATAATCTGAAGTCTGTGAGTTCAATCCCTCTGCAAGGCAGTACGGTTTCATTGTCCTTTAATTACAGGCAAAATGCATTAAACTACAAAATAGCCGACAAAAAAAAACTGGTAATGTAAATAGTTCAATGTTTGAATGAAAATAAATGTAATTTAGCAATGCTTAGTCGTTGGTTATAAAACCGGAATTTTTCACGTAAGGTTATATTAAGTAAGAAAAAAGAATTTTCCATTAGAGTCTAAGTCAGAGCTTAGAGTTACGAGTCAGGATATGCACATGAAGTCCGAAGTAACGTGTAGCGAATAAGATAGAAACATCTCTCTAAGCTTTATTTGTGTCTATCCCCGCCCCGGGAGCGAGCAACAAAACGCTTGTGTCTAATAAGTAACTTTGCAGTACTTTAAAATGATAAGGCAATAGAAGAATGTGACGTCACAAAACGAAGCTATTGTTGGTGTTTTTGTAAGTCTCATCCAATTACAGAAGCAAAGGAAAATGGGAGGCAGTGAAACTTCTGCTGCTTTATCTCCACTTCAACAATGACGACAACAACGAAAAAAAATGACAGAAAGAAAGACGATACTGCTACCTGTGCCGACTACCTTAAACATGTCAACGAGATCCTAGCTCTATTTTGCCGATGACACAAGGAACAATTGGTTGTGGTTGAAAGAATTCCTGTTATTTATCTACCTCCCACAAGGTAAGATGTGACACAAGGTCGTGAAAGTGGGATTAGATAAGCCAGCGCTCGAGAGGTGAGCACTCTGGCCATTTAAAAATTGCCTGGGCAGTCCCGTCGGCATTTCCGGGTAGGGGCGCCTCAGACAGTAAGCAATAAACTTACTCCTCCCCAAAGAGGGGAGGCAAAGCCTGGGAGGGTGCACCTCCTAGAGCTGCACAGGACCGGCAACCCCCAATAGACCGGCGTAAATCCAGATCCAAAGGCCCGGACAATACCAGTTTATTAGGCGGGGTAAAAAAAAGAATTCCTAATCTCACCTTACAAACCACTTATTAGTACCACGAAACGTTACAGTCATACTAATATCAACACATTGCCTTTTTTAAAATTATAGTTCGAAAAATATTACATCTCTGTTTTTAACAGAATAGATTATACGGTTGTAAACTATTGCGTAGCCTTGCGCCATGCTAGGCATGTATGAATGTCGAATAACTTTAAAATTGAGTTGAGGAACGAGCGACTGATTTCCGGGTGAGTAATCATCACGCCAGATAAAAATAAGAGGCGGGCTAATTCAGCCTATACGTTCAACAAAGTAAATATTATTTAAAACTTAAGCGTGACCGACCGACTGACGCTAGTAGACGTTTCTAAGGTATTGTGTAAAAGAGCCCCGCCATTAATGGAAACATGAGTCTTGCAAGGAAAATAGCCCCGATTGCCATGGACAGTGCGCTCACGTGCCTTGATATAATTTTCTGTGTCCTGTGTAGATATGCTAAGTGTTCGTTTAGGGTTAGGGATAGGCTGTGCACGATGCAGGATAAATGCCACTGTCGAAACGCATTGCTAAATCGTTTAAATCTGTCTGTGTGAGATCGAATTATAGGATACACGATTACTTTTTATGCAAATACTAAATAAAACTAATGGATTTCATCTTCTTATGCTAATAGTAAAACGTTGTTTTTTTTTACTACAATTTGACAGTTTTAGTGTTGGTGGCAGAGGTATAGGGTGGGGAAATTCTACAGCATCCGCTTCTAAATAAAGATGCGTTCGCGAAATCTGCGAATTTGGCGATTAAAATGCTATTTCAAACTGAAACGTGTCGGACCGACTGACAGACCGCGCATCCCATACATGGATGCCAGACGCAAGTTAATTAACACCAATGAAAGAAGGAACGTATATTTTTATGTGGTCAGAGTAAAAAGAAACAAAGAAAAGTCATTTGTGAGGAGGTCTGTATTTAAAGTCATTCAAATCAATTAACAAAATTGTTAAAATAAAAAAATTAATGAAAAATAAAACAATTAAATATCGTTCTTAAGGCAATTTAACGAGACATTTTTATAAACAGGCCATTGACACAGTGCCCATGATGAATAAAATATTTTATTGACTCATTTAGGCACGTGAGTTTGGATGTTCTTCAGGCTCGAAGCAGCTTCCGTTGCTTTGAGACTCTTGACTGGAAGATGCCAGTCGAGAATCCGTTCTCGACAATCAGTCCGGCAGAAACTGTGCCATTTTGTTGGCCTTTTATCTGTCGGGCTGTAGTGTTGGTCCTGGGTAGTCCTAGAAGTCAACGCCCCCCAGGCCTTGCCTTCCCTCTTTGGGGAGGAGTTAATTTATTGCTGCCTGAGGCGCTTAGAATGCCGACGGGGTTGCCCAGGCAATTTATTAAGAGACAAGACAGCCCCTTCTTCAGAGGCGCTGGCTTGATTCTCTCAACCTCTCGTCCTTGTTCCACATCTTCCCGCGGTTTTAGAGGAAGTAAATACCCATTTTCTTCATAAATTCCTTTTGTACAAGTTTCGGACTATCGTTCTCATCTTCGTTGGTATTATGGTCATGAAGTTTCGAGCTTTGTAATTTCTACGTTCTTCCTGAGAATTTGTTGTAGTCAGTAACTTTCTCAGAATTTCAAACTGAACTCTTTATGTAATCCACTGGTTTTCACTAAGGACGAGCAATGAAAGTGAAAGATATTGGTTTTCTTTTCTTTTAACCAAAAAATGAATTTTACCCCTGACTGAGAACAAAAAAATAATTTTATCCCTAATTGAGAACAAAAAATGGAGTTTACCCCTGATGGAGAACAATCTACGAAAAATCAGATAATTATTTTTGATCTTCTTGACATGCTCAGTATTTATTGATTAATAAATGAATGTAAATATAAAGTATTTATTTTATTAAAAAATCGATAGATACTTTAGGTCACTTAAATTACTTTGCCCAATCCTTCATTTCAAGAACGAGGTACGTCTTATTATGCTTATAGTCGAAACTCAATGACCACCTTTACAAAGAGATAACAGCCTGAAGGTGTGAATGAAATAATTCCTTTAAGTTAGCTAGAATTTAAATATCTTAAGATATTAAATAAATATTTTTTACATGTGGATTCGTAACTAGACGTCATCGATGTAATGCTGGACAAAAAGGCGAGGTGTAAGTTTATGTCAGAGTCTGGATAGGCTAGATTAGTCTTTTAGGAATTTCTGACGCTCTCTACTTGTATGTATGACATAATAACATTGCCACACCGGTTCTCGTCAGATTACCGAAGTTAAGCGACGTAGGGCCTGATCAGTACCCAATTGGTGACCATTCAGGAATATTAGTTGCGACACCCCCTTCAAAAACTAACGTCGTCATCTGCCCTAATATGGATACACCTCCGACTGCGGACTGCTTTTCAATTTGATATTCGATAGAAATCGCCCGAGGTGAATGGCGCACGTGATACTAGACTTTATTCTTGTATGCCTTCTTTCCGTATTTTAACAAACTAGTAACATTTACGTTAAACATGATTCAGATGCCTCCTGATAAATCCTTGAATTGAATTTGAATACCGTATTCTGATATATTATTCATCCTTAGAATAAATGCTTGTTCCGCAACACACTTGACTTCCTCTAAAACACCTGATATTCGATATTTTTTATGTAGAAAGCTTCCAAATGATAGCATAACTCCTATAGCAAGATCATATATAGGTTTCTGGAAAAAGGGTTAAGAACGGTATTTTTACGCAGGTTTACAATTAAGAAGAGGGTGGAACATTCTATTAAAAATCAAGTAAGTGGTTAGGAGTACATATCAGGATATGACGTCACAGACAAGAATCTGAAATGAAACGTGGTTAAAAAGAAAGAAATATCCGCCTCTTTGGGGCTGAGAGCTATGTTCAGACGTGTTCGAAGCTCACGTAATGCTGTACTAAAGAATAAAGCAACACAACACCTGAGCATTTGAATAACGAACGTTGATAAGTGTTTTTTCTTTTATTTTGTAGATTATTAGAGTAACAAGTAGAAAGGAAGATATAAATCTACGCTGCTTGATCAACACTACAATCATCTTAAGAACTAGACGTCATCATCGAATGAACCGTCTACTACGTGTCAACAAGAGAGATGCACCGCTATTTCTGTTGATGAAGAAAACGGCGGACACTCCAGGTGGATCGAAACAATCCCCCACATTATGCTATACTTGTAGTTTTGATACGAATTTGATTAAACCAAAACAACAGTAAATTCAAAAATATTTCAGAAATAAATCTTGCTTACACACTTTATATTTAATTGTTGTTTTTGTTCATTGTTTTTAGACGCTGTTTTCGTGATGTTTTGTTTGCTGAAAGTGACATATATTTACCAAGAATTAACTAAGGTGGACTTTAGTCTCTTTTTAACTATTCATTATGGGACATAATATTATAGTCTAATATATTTGGCCAGGTGTCTGGAGCATGGTAAGACTTTGCTCAGCTTGATGCTCATCACGCAGAAATGAATCAATATAACACATTTTATGTTCTGACCACGATTAGGGTGTGATGAATGTCATATGTTCGAAAGAAGTAAATGTTTGACTTCTCCAACAGTACAAACAGCTAATATTCGGATGATGAACACATTAGGGGAGAACATCCCAGATCACGCTAGGTGTGACCATGCCGAGCAGATAAATGAGATACAACGGCCTGCAAGGAAAGACATTCTAAAGCACAGTATCTGACACTTTATTAAGTAGACTATACACCAGGATTCAAATACATTCGAGATCAGTAGAATGATACGAGCATGTGTTCAGCAAGAAATTCGATATAAGTCATCTATTTTAGATCTGGAGTGAATGTCAGATCTAGGAGCTTATTAAAACAAGATGGTTCCTCAATGAGAACTATCCATTTAAACCGGGGATAAACAAAGATATGTTCAGAAAACAATCTACACCACCCCGTGACGTTTACTATTCTATCCTCATTTTTACACGAACTCAAGTTGAAGACATCTGAAGACGAAACCATTAATAATATACAAACGATTCTTACTTCGTATGAGTATATATCCAAGCAATAACAAGAACAGATATTAAGAAGCTTCCATTCAACTTTAACATTTAGCGATGACAATATTTCGAACTTAATTGTGACAAATTGGCTAATACACTATTTAATACTAAAGCGTGACAGACTGACGAAATCGCCATTTCACACTTAAGCAAGGCAGGTAAACCGAAAGACACGACTTATATAATGCCGCTATTCAATTTGAGCGTTTAGTGGTGAACATCGTACAGTTAGATTAGATATTCTTGTATAGTGATGTAGTAAAGTGAAGGCTAGGCGGTTTACCTATCAAGGTAAAGAAAATAACCCGGTCCTCACTCCATAAGCAAATAGATTCACTAGTCTTCAATCTATTTCCTCCCTAGAAATGAACACCGCAACTACTTGTTTTTTATAAGTTAACGAACTTATTTATTTTTATAATAATATAGTGCATAATAATATGGAATACCTTTTACATCTTTACCTGTTTATCATACTGGTACCAGTTCATTATATAACCGGGATAACATTTTGAGGTTATCTTTAGAAGCTTATTCGCTGAAGTCTTTCCTGTCCCGTTGCTAGGTTCTCGTTGCTAAGTTCTCTTTGCGGAATTCTTTTATCATAACATGACAAAGGGGGGCGACTCTGTTACCATGGACACCTCGTGCTACAATGCTATTTGAAACTAAGGCGTTACTGATCCACCGACTCTAATATGCGAGGTCGCATAAAAAAGACGTTTCACAAAGCTGTTCTGCGTTTTTTTTTGTTGTCATCAACACACTTGATATTTAACGTTAAGTTCATTTGGGAAACAAAAGAGTTAAACGATCGATCAGTCTAGAGTGCTTGGCATTCGTGATTACTTATGAAGTCAGATAGCCAAATCGATTATCATCCGATAAACCAACAACAATCAATAAGGGAGCATGGGCGCACATATTGCTGAAGGTAAAATCAATCGGATTAGGCCTCAAAGGAATCTCTTCGGTTCCTAGCCTTCGGGCGAAAATTAGCCTTCTGGTAAAAAAAAATCAGAGTTATCCTGCACGGTTTAAGGGGAAAACCCCGTAGGCATTAGCCCCTACCAGAAATGGGATGTTTTTATCGTCGCTCGCCCGAGTCGCCCCTACCGGAGAATGTCGACGGGTCCATTTCATTTTCATTCACTTATTTTTATAAAAATATAGATTTTACATGATAGAGTGACGAATGTTTACCCTTAAATACTTTATTTTTTATATTAGTTTCAAAAATGTTTTACTATCAAATATACTGATTACCTATTTAGCGAGTGTGCGGGTGCAACATCATACTAATACCTACTCAAACTTGCCAACACGCTCGTTGCAAATTGTCACATTTTCGTTGAATATCTTATATAAGGATTTTGTCCGTATTTCTGTATGTCCATCCGCCAATCACATTTATTTTAAAACGTAATAAATACATAGCGAAATTTGTCTAATTTCGAAATATCAGAGATCTTAACGACTTTTAGAAATAGAAAAATATGGCATCAATAGTAAATAATAAATTCAAAACGAATGTCATGGCCGAAAATCGAAACCGAAACCTTGAGATCTACAGTCAGACGTTCTGTCACCTGAAGTATTGGCACTTTCTTATAAATAGGTCTTAAAACATTCTCTTAACAAAATAATTATAGCATCAGCGTAACGCCATAGCCTTATGATTAACGTCATGTTTCAAAACATGAATTCAAACATAATCGATAATAAAAGAGAAATAAATAAATAGCGTTGGAAAGTATTTTGAGAAGCCGAAACAATTTATTTAGCTTTAACTATGTATTGGATATAATTTTTTCACAATTATATAATACTAGACAAGTAAATAAGAACAGCGCGCCGACGGCGAGAGAGAATGGTGGTGACCCCGTAGCCTACCAAAAATATGCGACCGGGGTGAACATATTTCTGCTAGTTATATTAAATAGACATTATTTCTGGAATGTGTCATATTTGAAACAACAGCCATTTAAGGGTTAATTCATCGTTTTTAGCTGGGAAATACAATATATATATATATATATATATATATATATATATATATATATATATATATATATATATTATTAGTTGCTCGGACAGATCTGAATGTGGCAAGACGAGAAATTACTAGTAATCGAGTGCTGTGAACCAATGTCTCTAAGGGTAGATAATTCATTTATAATTATCTCACACAAAGTAACTGTTAAAATCGGAACAGAGCCAAATCAAAACAGCAGGCATTACACACACTAATGGCATTTGAGTGAAGCTTAGCAATAAAAATAACAATTATAACCAATTAGAACGGCTTAGCTTAACGTGTTTAATGTTAAGATAAGCCCATTAGTTGTTTAATTTACGATTGCCACTTAGTGTAAATCATTACTCTTCGTCGAAACAGAATTGAGTTCTCAGAGCAGTCAGTAGTTCGAATGTTAACAAATGTAAATACTGTAAATTCTCGTTTTGGTCGCGAACGAAATAGTATAAAGGTAAGATATTCAGACCGTTGACTTACTATAAGGATACGCATTCGACATGGTCGGTAGTTATCACACAATGGAAAAGTGATGCACGAATGAAATATAAAAGATACGATGACACCAAGAAGTCATGTAGAGGACTGATATTTCGCTTACTTTTATTCAAGAAATTGCGAGACCCGTGACGGAGATCCTTGACAAAAAGTGTGCGAAAAGTTTGCGAACTCAGTTGTTTTTTGCTCCCTATACCGACGCTTTTATCTTTCTCTCTGTCTTTATCTCTTTCCTTCCCCTTTGCCCTTTAAGCGATAGGTTAAATAGTATTAATACTTGTGATGCTATTCTTTTCTGGTTAGAGTGGACCTGTTCAATTTTTCTATGCTTACATTTCTTTATTTTATTAGGGGCAGTGAGAGAAAGAGGAAAATAGAGAGGGAGAGATAGATTGAGATAGAGGGAAAGAGACAGGGACAGACATACAGACAGACATACAGACAGACAGACAGACAGACATACAGACAGTGAAGA
>OY744522.1:134681280-134683780 GCA_963556195.1 Sepiola atlantica
AAATGAATTCCTCATATGCATGTATACGACTGAAAATAATGTGAGTTTTATATAAGTGTTTGTTGGTTAAAAAAAAATGTGCTTAATTGTAATAAGATGGAAGCGTGTACGTAGAGCTTCTGTTTGCCATTCGAAAGAACGATTTAACTCCTCCTTCACACACACACCACCACCACCACCACCACCACCACCAATAACAACAACAACAATGACAATAACAATAACAATAATAATAATAATAGGTACCATATCTCTATTAATAATAAGTATTATCAGAATCAGAAAAGATCACTAAAAATAAAAATGCGATCCCACCAGTTCTAAGCGAGTATTTGTAAGTAAGCTGGAAAATTTGACGTTAAAATAAGTAAATTAAAAAACGTACGTTTAGACTTAATGGGGGTCTAAATGTTGAAAATCTTTACGTCGTGTGAAAGAGAATAAAAAAAAACAAGAACATCTTTCTTGCTTGACTGACGGTTTGTTTAAAAAAATATCTTTCAATTATTTTATGGAATTAATTTGTGGTTTCTATTTCTAATTTAATTCATATACTTTTATTTTGATTTTTTATTAATACGTTTTGTCTTTTAATTGATTTGTTTTGTCTTCTGTTGCTTATTGGTTACTTTCGTTTCACTGATTTCAAGTAGTGAATAGGAATTAAATTGCGAAATCATAGCGAGAGGGCGAAACCAGCTAGTAACAGACAACACAACTCGCATAATGATAATAAACAATAATTATATTTAGATACAATAAAAATAATACTTCTATATATTAATAAATAAAAACTATAATAGTAATAATAATAATAATAATAATAATAATAATAATAATAATAATAATAATAACAATAATAACATTAACAACAAAAATAATAAAAATCATAATAAAAATAATAATAATAATAACAACAACACACTTCTACTACTACTACTACTACTACTACTACTACTACTAATAATAATAATAATAATAATAATAATAAACGTCCCTACATGAAAGGCTGGCGCAGAAACTGAGAGGATATTTCAAGAAAACAGACGTACCAGAATGGATGACGAAAGGAATGACAACGCTAATACAAAAGATACCCAAAAAATGAACGATCCATAGCAACTAACCTGTTTACCAACAATGTGGAAAACCCTAACGGTTCAACTGAGAGGACAAACATACCAATTCCTGAACAATCGTGGACTGCTTCCCGAGGAACAAAAAGGATGCTGGAAAGGGGAAAGAGGGAGGCATGATCTGCTATACATGGATTAAACGATCCGGAAGTAAGGAGGTAAAAAGCAGATGGAAGTACATAGCTATGGCATCGATTGACTACAAGAAAACTTACGACAGAATTCCTCAAGCATGAATAATTGAATGCTTAAAAATATACAAAATACCCGACAAGATTATTAATCTTATTAAGAAAGCAATGGAAGCATGGAGACTAGAACTGACAGCTGTAGGACAGCATCCGACTGAGATAAAAATACAGAAAGGCATCTTCTAAGGAGATTCCCTATCACTACTACTATTTATCATAGCCATGATGCCACTCAACTACATACTCAGAAAATGTGATGTCAGATACAAGTTTACAGACACAGAACAAAGAACAAATCACCTCATGTACATGGACCAGCTGAAACTATTTGCAAAAAGCAAAATTTAACTAGAAAATCTGATGAATACGACCAGAATCTTCTATAAGGACATCCAAATGGAATTCGGAATGGAAAAATGTGCATTACTAGGGATGACAAGGGTGAAACTGGAGACGACTGAGAGCATGTAACTGTCTACCCAAGATGAGATGGAGCGTTAGGCGAACAGGAAAGTTATTAATATCTGGGGGTTCTGGAAGAAGACACTATAAAATCTACCCAAATGAAAGAGAAAACTGGAAAAGAATATCTGCAAAGAACAAGAAAACTCTTAGAAACGGAATTATATAGTAGAAATCTAGTAAAATGAATAAACACTTGAGTACTATCATTAATAAGATACTCTGGACCATGGGTATGCTTGACTAAAGAAGAACTAAGGCACCTCGATCAGAGGACTAGAAAATTAATGACAATGCACAACGCACTACACCCCAAAAGACGATACGGACAGACTTTACATGAAAATGAATGAAGGGAGAAGAGGGCTGGTATGTATAGAAGATTGTGTAGAAGATACAAAAAAGAGGTGAAGAAATACATAACCCAGAACACGGAAAGGCTAATCACCGCAGCGAAAGACATCGTCCCAACGAGCAACTCGGGACGCACCAAAACCAGAAACAAATAGACTAGAAAAGTGGAAAGAAAAACAACGACATAGACTTTTATAAGACTTACAAGAGAAGAATCTAACGAAAATAGCTGGGCATGGTTAAGAAAAGGACACTTGAACAAGGAAACCGAATCTTTACTGACGGCTGCACGGAACAATGCGATTAGAACAAACTACATTAAATCTAAAATAGATACAACCTAATAAAAACAGTAAA
>OY744522.1:134688780-134713780 GCA_963556195.1 Sepiola atlantica
ATACATAGAAAACAAAGATTAAATAAAAATTTATTTCTCCCAGAATCAAAAAACACCCCTAAAAAACAACACATTAATAAAAAAAGCAATGCATATACAAATACATTAATAACGGATTCAACTACACCTATCGCCTCCACAATAAAAAAACTATGAAATAACAAATTGATATACAAATATATTAATAAATGATAGATTCAATTACACATTATTTTTTCTCCCGCCAAAACTACAGATCAAAATAACAAAACCCATTAAATAGCAACAAAGTGTAGCAAGATCTAAACAACCACCCCTGGAGACGATCGCGAAGATCAAAAGCGCTTCAGATGGCCGAAAAGAATAACTCTGAAACATGATCCATGAATTACCACGGGAGAAGTGAGAATCCAAGCGTTGCTGGTGAAAAGATAGAAGTTTTGTTTTAGAAGCGTTAAGGAGTAACAAGCTACATTCACCCATTGCACGACATGCTTCAAGTCGGAAGAAAGAGAGTCAGTAAGATCTTGATATTCAATATTCGTCGAAGTGTTGTCATTAATAGTTGTGTCGTTCGCATATATGTGAACGAACGATCTCAAAATATGATTAGGAAGATCATTGATGAAGATCAGGAAGAGGGTTGGCCCTATGATGGATCGTTGAGGAATCCAGGCATTGGTGCTATGTGTGTTCGGACATTTTCCCGTTAACGATTCTTTGTATAGATCTATCGGAGAGGAAGGATTCGATGGTTACGAGGACGTTTCCATATATTACATAGGTAACAAGCTTGTGGAGCAAACCTTTGCGACAGATACTTTCAAATGCCTTTGATATATCAAGAGCTATTGCCATAGAAATAAAGCGGTCGTCGATAGATTCGAGCGTCATCACAATCAGCACATCAGCTGTAAACCTTGCAGGACAAAATCCGTATTGTTTATCACGAAGAAGATTGTTTTCAGTGAAGTGGATGACAACTACTAGATTTATTACGGGTTCAAGTAACTTAATCATGGTGCACAAAAGACTGATCCATCTGTGTCGGGGTGCAGAGGACCGGCCTCCAGCATATTTAAATACTGGGCAGACCAATGAAGTTTTCCAGAGCGATGCCAAGTATTCCTCTTTTAAGCAACGATTGTACAGCTTTTTAAGGATAGGAGCTATTTCACGTTGTAGTTTCTTGATTACTAAGACATGGATATTGTTGGGACTAGTTGCCTTGTTGGGATCGAGGTTCTTGACCAGTTTGGCAACGTCACGGACGATTATTCGGAGGTCGCTTAGAGAATGTTCAATCATGGAGGCGAATTCTGGGGGTAGATGCCCCTGATCGCGAACAGTGGAATTTGCTGCAAAACTATTTGCAAAAGGTTTGGCTTAATCAGATGCTGATTATATCATCTCTGGTTCTTTTCATAATTGTTGGGATGGAGGTCTTGCATCTGTCGAGGGTTGTAACGAGCCCCTCAACATTCCAAGAGAAAACAAAATCTCATCAAGTGCGGATGAATCTACGTGTATGATCAACGATAATAATGCACATAAATATCAACGTGATTACGATCGCTTGTTAGACGGTCCTTTATTGAAATCACATTGTCTGGTTTTCCACTTTCTACTTGATTTTAACTGTATGCAGGTGAAGTGCTTTTTGGATATGCACACACTTATCGGCAATCGAAATGATACCCTTATGCAGGTATCCTCCTTGGCGTTGATAAGACAGGTAGAATGTGGACTGTACACCTAGATAAGAAATCAGTGGAGTAGGACTAGCATCGCTGGATACTACATGTGTAAATAGATGGCTATGTGTGTGGTTGCATGTTTGAAATTCATGTACATTGCAATCACCTCCATTTTTCATAAATACTTTAAAATGACAAAAAAAAAACGAAAACCATCTTAAAATTCGAAAACTATAAAAACGAGATGGCGATTTCGTACATTTAGTTCGAGCGTTTCCAATTTTTTTTTCTTGCTTTAGGAAGTTTTCACGCAATTTTGTTTTATTGATTCGAAAAAAAATCCGATCCCGACTGCACGTGTTTCGCATATTGGAGACAGACAATCGTATCGATCCGCTAATAACGCTTCGTTACTCGATAGAGACACCCGACCGCTATTTATAATCAATGAAAAGCGTGACAAACAACCAACAAATAAACAAACGTATTTTCTTCATGACATGATTGCTTCATCATCGGAAATCTATTCTAATAAAAAAAACATTGATTGTGAAAGAGTTGGCCAATAATGTAAGTTAGTGATTCGATTTTGATTCGAAATTCCCATGATAAAGTATGTGCATTTATTACATATAACTTGCAGTAATATGCTTTGCTATTTAAGTGTAGATATACAAGGTGTCACCAAAAGATTGGCATCATTTGAGATGTGAATATCCGAATAACTACATTCCCTCAGAAAACGAAATTAATTAGGATTCATTTTGCAAAATACAAGATTTATTCCTCGAATTTTGAACGCTGTCGATTTAGAAATTATATGAAACCTCCTGATCTTTCCTATCGAGCTATGTAAGATGAGTGATCTACATCCACCCTCTTCGTACAAGCCCAAGAAGAATCACTAAGGTTAGAAATTGTTACACCAAACATGATGTGTGTGAGAAGTTGGACTACCTACGTGCTGTGTGTCATGACACTGTGTGTGTCCATATTAAAAATTTGCGAAGATTTTTTAAGTAGACTATTATATCTACAGTACTCTGAATTTCTTGTTAAACCTCTGAACAGTACATGTTATATTATCTAACATGAAGGTTATTTAATTTTGTTCGCAGAGAATGTGAGTCTTAAGACAGGTTTTATTCTGATGACCTCAGAGGACTGTTAAATTTGGACAGTATATAGAGATGTGTGCAGATGGGTAGACTTCGATGGTATGGTCACATTGAAAAGAATGGATGACAGTTTTTGGGTTAGTGGAATTGTTGAGGTAGCAGGTTCAGTTCACAAATGGGAAGCCCAAGCAAATCATGGACGAAGAGATCAAAATAGAACCTGAAGGAAAGAGGGGGAAATAAAGACCTGGTCAGAGATAGGTTATTTTTTAAGTCAATTTCTTAAGGCGTCCAACGCATGTAAAACGAACGTTAAACCGAATATGATGATGATAGAATCACCATAGGTTGTCATACAAGACATGTTACAGCATGTTTATCAGAAGCTGGACTTCTTCCTTGACATGTGTTATATCACAGGCGATGTGAATATTAAAGCTGTGTGAAGTCGGCTAGAACATCTAAATTACTATGAATTTATTGGTAGATTTCTGGTAAATATAGGGTGGGCCAAAATAAGGGTCCTATCTTTAAATTTGAATAACTTGAATTTGAATAACTTCCACAAAATAAAAGTTAAACTCACCAAACTTTATGTGTGTGTAGACTGACCCTTCCGAGATTTTTTGAAATAAACAAAACAAATTTTAGCCGAAAAACACTTCTTAAAACTTACAAAAACTAAAGTATTGTTTTTTACACTGTTTTGAGTTTTTTAAGCAAAAATAATGTTTTCTAAATGAGGGTACGTTCCTTAGGGCTAATACGGCTCATGCTTGCTTCGGAAGGGGTCCTTTACTTATTCTAAAAAAAAAATTTTTTAAATCAATAAATAAAAAAGTTATGAATTTTTAAAGATAGGACACTTATTTTTGCCCACCCTGTAGTTTGTCATGTTATTCAACATGAAGTTTATTTTATTTTGTTCGCGTAAGATATATAATTACACAGGTATTTACAAGTCAAATGAAGTCAATTCTTTCGGGACACTCTGTATAATTAACAGAGCTACTTACATAGGTGAGTAGAAAGTGGACCGTGTGTTTATTTCCGGCAGCTTTGTAACTCTTGCTTCCCTCATTTTGACCTTTAGTCTTCACCTTTGATGAGAGATGTTTCTGGCAAAGGGAGAAGAATTGCTGTGTTCGTGGTCGAAATCTATCTTTCTAACACTTATTGTTTGCTGGTTTGTTTACCTAAAAGTAGTATTTTATTAGCTTCTTACATCAAGTGGTTTCGTGCCTTGTCTGGAGTGTTTTACACAAAAAGATATGAATAACAAGCTTTGATCCCGCTCCATATTCGTGTCTCGCCCGATACAAATGTCCTCTATTGTAACTTTTCTGTCGACCAAAATGTGAACAATAACTGAACCCACCATTTAAGATGTGCTCGTAATTCTGTGACGAGTTTCATATTACTTTGATGTTCTTCAAACAATTTTGAACATCACATATTATTTTGCAAATGCAAGATTGTTTGCGCCTACCAACCTCTGCATATTTGATGATAAACTTATGTTCAAGCTTAGAACACCGTGTTGATTTACCGCCATTTTGAATAGCCAACAATCAAATATGTCTGCAAGTTTAAAATAACGTTTGCTATAAAAATTAATAAACTATGAAGAATTTACATGTTTGTAAAAACAATCTTTAAAAAAAGTCTGTTTTTCTTTTTGACAAAAGAATTCAGCTCAATTACAAGAGTACCTCTTATACAATACATTTAGAAAACACTGCATGATTTACAATGATATGTACACGCATACTATTCACTCTAGATAAGCGGAAATACTTGACGTATACAGTCGTGTATCAGGTTTCGAAGATTTTTATTAAGGCACCCCCCCCCCCAAAAAAAAAGTTAAGATTTCCGTCTCGTTCTTCAACTTTGCTTGGAATTCATCTTCACGAAATAAATTATTCGAAATAATTGAATGATAATTGAATTTTGTTCAAATGATTTTGTTAACGTTTGTTACATGCACACTTCAACCCAAATTATTTGCATACCTAATTCTACATGACAAAAGATTAAAGAGTCATCATAAATAATTCTGCTTATATATTTCGTAAGCGCGACTGTCGTCAACCAAATCAGGTTCGTGGTCTGAACTAAAACAACATCTAGTACGCAAGCCCTAGTTTGGGAGATTTGAGGCGTATAATAACAATTAATTTGCTGTTATTCCAATATCTACTTTGAAACAGAATGATAGAACTTGTCATCTATGACTTGAATAGAATTTGTCCTCAGTACGACAGAAAACTGAATCCGGTTGTTAGGAACACACCTGAAAGCTTTGGGAAGTCTCAAGTCACCCCATAGTTTATATTACCCCCAGGTTCATTCACACAGGGAGTAGTAGTAGCACATGTAAGGGTCCAATCAATGGAAAAATGTAAACGATTCCATTGCAGACTATTTATCTAAACAATATATACTTACAAAACAAATTAATATAAAACACATTCATATTCAAAACATTCGTGTAATTTAAGGATAAAATGACTTAACAAGCTAAACATGTCCGACAACTCACTAACCAACCTGTAACCTCTTAGCTTAAATCAATAAACAAATACATGCGTGAACAGCATTAAAAGATATTGCAAACATGCACACAAATTGTTTATACAAAACAATTTGTATCAAATTATAAAACTATCCCAAACGCGAATATGCGCACAAAAAAAATAATTTTCAATTTTAGATAGATGTGACGGAATTTGTAATAGAATACTTAAGTTAATGATGTTAACGTGAAACGTTGTGGTATTTTAATGCACATTGATTAGGACATGCCGAGGTAACTCTATATCCTTTATATCCAGTCACTCACCGATAGAGTCAACAATCGTGTTAGTTACTGTGTATTTGTTTCTATATTTTTTATCAGTAAAATGCATTATGAAAATCGAACAGCAACATATTTCTGTTATTAATATATTTTAAGACTCATGTAATTTATCAAGTTAAAGGGCATTTCGACAACCTTTAGATAGTATAATCTTACAATTATTTGAACGTTACTTTCTTAGCTTCGTCTTATTTTGTGTATCTATTAAAAGATGGCAGAGTTATGCAGATTGCACAGCCACTTCGTAGGTCTTCTAAATTGTGTGTTGCTTTCAACCTCGAACTTCCCTTACACATTTATACACCAACGATAGTAAGATATATGACGCCCCGCCCCCCTAAATAAAAGTAAATGTCACTCATGGAATCGTTAATAAAATTCACAATCATTTCTGAAATACAATCATATTTGGTACAAATAAACTTTACGCTATGCCTGACTTGCTCACTAAGACAGTCATGAATATCGACCAGTTGACGTTTCATCGCTTTTCAATAATAAGCTGACTTGAATAGACGTGCAAAATTGTCAATAACTCTCACACATTCCTCTTTTGTGACTACTTTCATTTTGGCTGTCGTTTCATCTTCAATTCCGGAATAGTCAAGGGATTGTTTTAATAGATATTATCATTAACATTACCTCACAGATAAAAATGCGGGGTGTTATGATCCGGTGAGTGTAAATCCCAGTAAGGGGCACACTACCTACTGATGAGCCGATCATCAAATTCCCCACGTATCATTGAATGGCGATGAAACAAAGAAAGTTTGGCATTCATGACTGAATCTTGTCCGACCAGTCGGGCATACACTGATGTTTATTTGTAGCAAACATGGTTAGATTGCAAGAAGGATTCTGAATTTTATAAGGGATTTCATGTGTGGCATTTTTTTTCAGGAATACTCTGTAGTATATTAATAAAAGCAATCCGATTATCAGTCCTATTATTTATAGACAAACAATGCAATTGTGTTTGGTCAAAAAGTAGCACGTTGTGAAAACAAATTGACACGATACAAGAAAAAGGAGCGAATTTAGAAATCGATCAATGTTAGTCAATGACAAGTCAAAAGTCAAGCTCAACAAAAACGATGCTAAAAATCGATTCCCAGTTTCATTTGTATACTTGGAAGATTCTTTTTAATACCGAAAGTGTAGAATCAACCGAGGAAAGGCGGATATTGTGCCTATTTTGGATCCAAGTAAATCCTTTGTCTGCGTCGTAGTCTATTCTCGTGAAAAGGCCATTTTTTGCCTCTCCATGAATTAATCTGTCTAGAAATGACGACATAATCGTTTGTATTAGCGCCGAGATGAGCAGATGTTCGTTCTGGCTTTCATGGATTACATCTATTAAACACGAGAGACGCAATCTTCCAACTATAGAAACTCTCCAAGCCGTTACAGATGACAGCGAACCTTTAAATGAACACGTTCAGTTTTTCTGTAAACTTCCTGATCTTAACAATAATCGCGAGGCAACATTAAATCATCATTGATCTTTACAACACCATTTTTTGTAGCATTTTTCGATGTGCAGGTAAAATGTCCAATACGTTTTGACAAATACATTTTCTTATAGGCCGGTGTCTGTATACACGTCTATGGTTAATCAAAAGTCGAATTTGTGTATGTCATTAAACAAACAAACGTTATAACTGCGCCATGTGAAATATGAGCAATAGAGAAATGGCGGATTGTGTTATCAGCTAACATAATCTCCTGAGAGTCTACAACTGTTATCTAAGCTTTCTGCAACAATTTCATTTTTTACAAATGTTCAAATTTTTAAATCTTATCTTCTTCAATGTGACTCTACGCCTACTCATATAACTCTAGTCGTCAGGCTGTTCCTGGTTGAGGAGACGAGATATATACTAGACAAACCTCCCTATGTAGCTGATATTGGTTTATATGAGCTTTATTCACTGTTTTAAAAAAATATTTGTATTATTTTTCTTTTCTGGTAGGCAAATAGTGGAGGGTTTCTAGAAAAAAAATCTTTAAAACAGACTCTGGAAAATAAAATTAAAATTTTTTAAAATTATTTTTCTTTTCTGGTAGGACATTTGGTGGAGGGTTTCTAGAAAAAAGATCTTTAAAACAGACTTTGGAAAATAAAATTTAAAAAATAGTTTTATTATTTTTCTTTTCTGGTAGGACATTTGGTGGAAGGTTTCTAGAAAAAAGATCTTTAAAACAGACTCTGGAAAATAAAATTTAAAAAATATTTTTATTATTTTTCTTTTCTGGTAGGACATTTGGTGGAGGGTTTCTAGAAAAAAGATCTTTAAAACAGACTCTGGAAAATAAAATTTAAAAAAATATTTTTATTATTTTTCTTTTCTGGTAGGCAAATGGTGGAGGGTTTCTAGAAAAAAGATCTTTAAAACAGACTCTGGAAAATATAATTTAAAAAATTAGTTTCTCTTCATGGTTCGAATTCTATTAATCTGCCAATTGAATTCTGAGAGAATTTTCTGTTCTTTTAAACAATTTATATTTTTATTAATATTTTTTATTATTAATTAATTATTTAGCATTTCTTTTTTAGTAATTACTTGCGGTGAGTTCCAATAATAATAAAAATTAAAAAATATTAATAAACACAGTGAATTACATCTATAATGCCATTAACTAGCAAACGGTGGCTGACTAAAGCGGTAAGGCAGTTTTATAATTAAATCTAAAAAAAAAACCCAACAGTTTTCCACCTAAGTACGCTCAGATAAGAAACTTAAGGTACTATGTTGATCTGAACTTTTGTAATATTATAAATACATATTACGCTCTTATTAAATAATCGAGCTCACTATGGATTTAATTCCACCCAACAGAATCAATAATATATATATATATATATATATATATATATATGTGTGTGTGTGTGTGTGTGTGTGTGTGTGTGTGTGTGTGTAATAAGAGTTTTACCTATACAACCATAGCATAGCTACACATTCAGAACGTATTTCAATCTTAGTTTTAATGAGCTCGATTTACGCAGGACAAAAATAATAAGTCATTTAAAAATAAAATCATAGAGAGTGGACTCTTATTTTGGGAGCTTGGGGAAATCGAGCTTATCAAAGCTAGGATTGAAACATGTACTGGATGTGTAGCCATGCTATGTTTGTATAAATAAAACTATTTATATATATACATAGATCTATTTATTATTGAGCACTATTGTATAATCACAGTAAAGATTCAAATTACTAATACATGCAGACATCCTAACGGTCATCTCTGAACGCATGTATCATACTCTCGACAAGGCAGGTGAAGCTAGGGCAGTAGCGCTTGATATATCCAAGGCCTTTGACAAGGTATGGCATAAAGGGCTTCTCCTGAAAATACGCTCATACGGTATTACTGGGCAACTACTAAATATAATTAGATCCTTCCTAAACAAAAGAAAAATCCAGGTTGTCCTCGATGGCCGTTCATCTAAGCAACATGACATAAATGCTGGTGTGCCACAGGGATCTATTCTTGGACCTTTGTTGTTCCTGATCTATATAAACGATCTCCCTGATGACATAGTGTCTGAGATCGGTTTATTTGCTGACGACACCACGCTTTACTCTCGCCATGTTGGCAAAACGGACGCGATCATATCTGAGGCAATGGCTGCATCCTTAGAAAGTGACCTCCAGGCTGTAGTGGATTGGGGCCATAAATGGTTGGTGACTTTTAATGTCGCAAAGACAAAGCTCCTTTTCTTCAACAACTACAAGAAGCCTCTCCAACCACCGATTGCCATGGCAAATAACACCCTACCTGAGAGTTCATCATTCAAACTCCTTGGCCTAACCTTCACAGGTAACATGAATTGGAACACATACATTGAAGACATTGCCAAGGCTGCCGCAAAGAAGGTTGGCTCCCTCTACCGTGCTAGTGGACTCCTTACACCTGACATTATCCTGTATCTCTACAAAGCCACCATTCGCCCATGCATGGAGTATTGTTGCCACATCTGGGCTGGTGCATCATCTACTAGTCTCTCCCTCCTTGACAAAGTTCAAAAAAGAGTAGTCAACCTAATAGGTCCGTCACTGTCAGCTAAGCTCCAGCCCCTGTCCCATCGCCGCAATGTAGCATCCTTGTGTTTGTTTTACAAATACTTCAATGGATTATGCTCCGATGA
This sequence comes from Sepiola atlantica, assembly GCA_963556195.1. Lineage (NCBI taxonomy): Eukaryota > Metazoa > Mollusca > Cephalopoda > Sepiida > Sepiolidae > Sepiola > Sepiola atlantica. Next base: position 134,698,591 of record OY744522.1, read on the forward strand.
GTGTGCTGCTCTGGTGCCCCCTCGACGTAAATTCACTAGACTAACTCGACATTCTACTAAATCTCATTCATTCACTGTGGAGGTCCCCAGATGCCGGAGAGCATTCTACTCAAATAGCTTCTTTCCTCGTGCTGCTGGCCTCTGGAACTCCCTCCCTGCCCCCTGTTTCTCCGACAGTACTGACATGCAGAAATTTAAAACTAATGTAAACAGACACCTCGCTGCTCAGATCCCAATTTAAGCTGAACCACCAATCCTTTCCCCCCCCCTTTTCCTTTTTTCTCAGTAGCCCCTTACGTTTACAGTGGCATCCTGCCTTGTTTGGGGTGAACCATGTAAAAAAAAAAAAAAAAAAAACATTATATATATATATATATATATATATATATATATATATATATATATATATATATATGAAGATGAAATGCACGATACATCATAAAATGAAATGTCGTGAAGAACAATTATTTATTAAACACAAAACACCTAAAGAACACTTCTTCCCTAGCCGGCATTTACAAAATAAAATGTGCATCATGTCTGATGTTTTATGACGGTGAAACGGCCTGAAACAGAAAAAAAAACATCCTGCATTTACGAACACAAACAGGACCTCAAACACAACAATCCCACTAACGCACTAGTCATACACAGAAACACTTTTACCCACAATTTTGACTTTACAAACTGCACCTTCCTCAAGACGGAATACTCTCCCACGCCGCAAATGCATCAAAAGCGATGTAATACTATTCTCTTCACAAGCTAACGTAAACCTCAGACTCGGATCTCATTCCTTAAGCAAACATATGGCAAAAAAACGCATTGAAACAATGCAATATACTCGCCACTTTATTACAGACCCCGATCACGGTTAAAGTAAATATTCATTTATTTTCCTTTTTCTTCTCTTTCTTTTCTTTCTCCTTCTTTTTGCATTCAACGTCTTTACAGCACGCCTTTGCATATTTTTTTCAAATAGTTAAACACGTGCCAGAAACATCTCGTTGTGCGTTTTTCTTTTTTCCTACGTTTGTCCGTTATTCAATAAATTTTAAAATCTACACTTCTGCAGAAGACGTTCGTTAATCCGAACGAAACCGATAAAATTTATAGTTTTTTGATGATGTTTTCCTGTATTTGATTTGTTTTCCTCTTGACTTTTTTACTCACACACACACACACACACACACACACACACACACACACACACACACACACACACATATATATATATATATGCGTGTGTTTGTGTGTATAGATACGCAAAATGGTCGCACAGATTATCAGAATAAGGCATAACAATGAGTACAATAATTAAGGAAACGAATATGGCAATGAGATCTTTGGAAATTCAGATATCTAGCAACAATTTGCATAATCTACGCGAACGTCAGGTTTAAATTGTTCAAGCTTAATTATTGAAAGTAAATGTCAGTATCTTATTATAAGCCATGCCTAATAAAGAAATAATAATAACGATATCTGGACACCGCTTGGGTTTCATCTATTTTTGTCGGTCTGTCACAATTAAGTTTGGCATAGGATGTTCATCAATCTATCTCGCTTGAGTTTTAAATTAGATTTTCCTGTCTGTCATGTTCAAGTTTCGAATGGAATTTTCGTCAGTTTGTAAGGATTAAGTTTTAAATATCATTTTTAAATGCGTCAAAACATATCTATAAGTTCTGTCCATCTGTCGGTCGATCGGTCACTCTTAAGACTGAAATATCATTTTCATTGTTAAACGCGTAGATATGATGGACGCATCTTAAGAATAGTTCCGTTCTTGGTGTACAGTAGATTTCTGTCAAATCGCTGGGAAGCAATTTACCTTTAGATGACGGTGAAAATTGAATTGTTTCAATTAAGTTTTTAATATAATTTTCTACCGGATAATCTGCCTATTAAATTAATCGTTCATCTCATCAAGATAAACGGTTTATTGTTGGTTTGTTAGACAAAGTTCACGCTTTGTTAGTTTTTGAAATCACATTTAAAACGTTTTTTTCGTACGCCAGAATACTTTTATAAAATCAGTGAATATTTCAAGTTCATTCAACAACATTATTCCTTTCTTGGCATCAGAATTCTTCCTTCGCATGCCTTTAATCCTGGCTGAGAAGCACTCTGGGTCCAGTGAAAAAACACACTTAACCGTCTGAGAACGGGAATGGGGCGATCACAGATTTCTATGGCAATTTAGGGCTACAAAATCGTCCCATTAAACTGAAAATGTGGAGAAGACCACACGATGCAGCACAGCTGTGTCCGCTGTCTACTGCCTGACCAGTACAGACTGAAATGATTTGTAGCGTACAACAATAACGCAAAGGACTGCGTAAAACAGTAGGAAACTGCCGTCTGACTAGATGATTAAAAGACACGCAAAGAAGAAGGATTTTATTTTTCCAGAGAAATACGTATGCATTTCACGTTAAATAGAGGAAATCAACAATTGTTAAGGGCAACTTTAAATTAATTGGTAACAAAAAACAATACATGCCTAGGTTGAACATCCTACATAAAACTGCCCATGGCTAAAGCAAGGTGAAGTCAAGTTTAGACCAACCACTGCCAATGATTGTCCTTGGGACTTGTTAATTGTCATGGCAAAACACAATTTAACTGGCAACGGAAGCCCTTTAAATTTTATTGCAGAATTCGACGGAATTATGGGTATTCTGGGAAGGAATGTCAGTTTGCCCCTTGCCACACCAGTTAGTATTGCAGCTTCTATCACATGAGGTTGCATGCGTTTAACACACAGTCTCGTTCCATTACATAGCCTTGGAGCATCAAGATTCCGGAGTAACATAATAGGGCATCCAGCTTTCAGCTGTGTGTTGGCATACCAGGCAATTCTAATGAATTTAAAATTCTGTAGGGTATTGTACAGCCTGGTCGTCATCGAGAGTAGAATCCACAGAAGTGAAAGTTTGTTCATCACCTGGAATTTCGTCAAGCAGTTGTTGATTGATGACAGGCACCATGTCATTTTTAGGAGGTAGAATTGCTCTCTCCGTTAGCCATTCAGGATGTACATAGCTTTCGGCTATATTTGGATACACTTTGCTACTACGTTCTGTGAGTGATGAAACAATTGAGCCAATACCTGGAGTAATAACAATCTTGCCATTGTTGGTTGTTGCAAGCTTGCCATCACCTATTTTTAGGAGGAGGGAGGCAAACTCACCAGCCATTGGATCACTATTGAGATGTACACGCATGTTTGTAAATAACGTTACAGTCTTAATGTTCTTCCACAAATATGACAATTTAATGCAAGCATTAAGCTCATCAACGGGACTTCCACGTGGAACAATAGGAAGCGTTTGTCGGAAGTCACCTGATAATAAAAGTGTTATGCCACCCATAACAACATCACGTCTCTTGAGATCACGCAATGTTTTATCTAGAGCCCCGAACGCTTGTTTATGTGCCATTGTACATTCATCCCATACGATGAAGGAACAATTCTGTAAAAATTTGGCTGAATCCGATCCTCTTTCTATTTGACAAATTGGATCAGCATCTTTTGTTAGATAATGGCAACTTAAATGTGGAGTGAGCTGTCCTACCACCAGGAAGAAGAGTGGCTGCAATGCCTGATAATGTCACTGCCACCGCTATTTTGCCTTCTGACCTAACTTTAGCAAGAATTAATTTGGTAACAAATGTCTTTCCTGTACCTCCAGGTGCATCAAGGAATATAAGGCTACCTTGCTGATATTCTACAGTATTAACTACAGTACGAAAAATATGAATTTGCTCATTATTTAGTTGTGCGATACCATCTCGAACAATTGATGCTTGCTCATGAGATTGATAACTAATTTCACGCGTCCATGCAGTAATGACCGGATGTGTATTAGATCGATTAGGTGAGGTAAGACCCAATTTTGTCAGTGTTTTACCATTCATCTTATAAGTAATATCTTCGATATGAACTAAAGCCATATTGAAGATGTCGTCTAAAAATGTTATATCAACTTTAGGCTGTTGATTGTGTTTCCTAAGAAGGAAATCTTCACTAAAAGCTTCTTTGTGTGCATCCCAAAGTCGTTTTGGATGAGACACTGCACATGATGTCAACATGATGGCAAACAAATGTCTCAAATTGTCTGCAGATTCAGATATAGATGCTTCCTGTAATGTAGCATCCCAGTGGTTATCATCCTCAAGTAGTCCATGTGCACTACATGCATCCCTGAATGTAATCATAACTTGACCATTGATCGTTTTTAGGTCATTAAAGCTCTGTGAACCTCTAACATTGTGTAGAAGCAGTTTCAAACAGAAGCAGTCAAATTGATTTGGATGCACGGTGTATACTTTGCCCAAAACTTCTGTTCTTTTAACGCACGGATAGCCTGGAACTGGCTTACCCTGTAATCGTCGCTTGAAGACATTAGTGTTAGTGTTCCAGGTATAATAAAGTGGAACTTCTGAGTACAAAAGTGTACGCGCAAAAAAATCTGTTTGACACAATTTGAAGAAAGCTGTTAGAGTGGTTGAAGGTGGATTTGCAACTCTATCTGCTGCAGTACTTTCAGTAAAGTATATACGCTGTCCATTTTCTAGATGAACTGATAGGTGAATAACTGGGGGATGATGTATATGTATGTGAAAGTTAAGTATTCTCCAAATGGCTTCATTGGTTGATATGTAACGTCCCGTATCGTATCTCTTAACTTCATCATGAGCATTACTTTCAATTGTGAAGATAGCTTGATCACTACCTTTATTTTCATATTTACAAATGTATTTTATTGATTTCATCCTGTTGCAATATTCAACATTGATATGTGCATAAAAAATTCTACAAAGCAGTTTATTATGTGGTACAACCCATCGGTTATCTACAGGAACTGGTATGTTGCCAGGTAGGGTAACTGTCGTCTCAAAACCTGCAGCTAAAGGAGATAGTCGTCGATATTGTGGGTAGCCATTTGTATCCAATTGTGTTTCACTCAAGAAGTGTCTGGGATATCTCTTACTGCAGTGTTCATCTTTGAGACAGAGTGAACATCTGTTTATGTTTCCACATGGTCCATGAATCATATGGTGCCTAATGATATCATGTAAAACCGGATCTGCCACTGTATCTGGAATTTCCGCACTGATAACTGAATCTATGTCAGAGGATCTCAATTTTTATCCTCTTTTCTGCCACTGAACAGTGTACACGTATGCTATGACATATAAGGGTAGCAGTTTTTGTCGCCGCCACTTACTGCCACCAAGCACAATCAAGGATTTGGTTTACCCGACTCAAATAAAACAATAGCAAGCAATTAAAATTAAAGAGGATTGTCTGCATGTAATGTTCTAAGAAATATTTTTTTTACTTATTGTTGTCCCCCCCCCCCTTACACATGGTGGACAGTACATTTGCTCGCCAGAAGGTGAATCGTAACATAAAACGGGCAGCACTTTTCCCGGTTGCCATCGGCATTTGGCTCACGTGACTCAATCGCAGTCATTAAAAAAATAGAGAATAGTCTTCATTATTAAAAAATAAGCATATAATCGTAATTTTATTGCCCCCCATCCGAATACAATTTGTAATGCTCTGCAGCCTACATTAATTATATTTGTGTGTTACAGTGGTGCTCATTTTCCATTTTTCTTTTCAGCCAAAGAAAATGGAATTTATATGCAAAGGTAATAGGGGTGATTTTAATGGGGCTCTGTAGGCCTCTTTAATTTTGCAAGGGCCCCTTATCACAGACAGAGCCGGTGTTTATTAAAAAATAAAAATAACATTTCTGGTGAAATCAAAGTAAATTGCTTTCAGTATATATCGAACAGGCTTCGTTTAACTATATTAATTTTCATATTAATATTATATTCCCCATCGGTGGGTTAGTGGTTACGACGTTACAGTTTTTGGCGTTCGATCCCATTCTACTAAAACGAATTTTTTTTTAATGTTAAACATTTGTCAACACGGTAGCAGGAGGGATTGGGGGACTAATAGGTTTGTTTATGTCTTGTTACTTTTCTCAAGATATTTAATGTTGAAGGGATTTTTCCCAAATAAGTTAATCGATTTCAACAATAGTAATTTTATTTTATTTAGTAACTTTGCATGAATTAAAACTTTCTCAGAAATGTCAACAGTGATTTTTAAACTCAAATTTATCTTGTTAATGAATAGTCAGTGATTTTTTTTATTGTATTAAATTAAAAACTCAGAATAGTCAACAGTGATTTTTTAAACGAAAATTTATCATTTTAATGTAAAGTCAGTGATTTTTCCTATTGCATGAATGAAATCATTTAAATGAGTAGTCATTGATTTTTTTATTGTATGAATTAATATTCTATCAGCATAGTCAATAATGATCGTTTAAAACGAAAATTTATAATTTAAAATGAAAAATTCAGTCTGGCATTACAGGTTGACTCGGTGGAATGAAGTTGTTTTAACTTTATGTAAATAAGGAATACGTAAATGTTTTTATTAATTGTTAGAGTTGATTTTTTTTTAATTATTATAATATGAAAAATCAGAATTATTCAATTTTTTTTGTCGTGTAAGGTTCTAAATCCGTATGTAGAAGTATATCATATTTAATTAGCGACGTTTACAAATTCGTATTTTATTACGTCGGCTTAGTTTTTGTGGGTGGCACGTTAATATGTAGTCGATGTCCGTTACGTGTAATGATGAAGAAAATATAAAATCCCTGTAAATTGAATACATGTCAACCCCCCACCCGCGATATGTATAAGTTTTTTTGTAATTTTGTTTGAATATAACGTAAAGTTATCTGACTGAGGCTTGTGAAGCGCGAAATAACGAAAAAATGTAAATATGGTTGTGTATCGGTTCAAATTATGTAAAACTAAGAAATGTTTTAATTTATGTTTGGAATAAATAGAACGTAAGTGGATTTGTTTAGTTTTCCGGTGATTGTGTGTAAGTGAATTTGTTATTTAATGATTTATTTATTATTACAATTAAGGTGAATAACTGGGCACAGTGTATTTTGTCTGTGTGTTGAATGTACTTTGTGTATGGTTGTGTTCGTATCGTAGCATGTTTTCGATTGTGAAGGTGGTCGGATTAATGTAATCCGTTATTCGATTAGTGGGCAGTGTTACGAAAGAAGAGTAAGGGAATGATATTCGTCTAATCTGTAAGTGCGGTGTTTTGCTATCTTTCTTTTAAAAATGTATCTAATCGGTTTGTTTATTTTGTTACTTGTCTTAAAGTATTTAACGTTGAGGGAATTCTTCCCAAAGAAGTTAATCGATTTCAACAATGTTTTTTTTTATTTAGTAACTTATAAAAACAATTAAAATGTTTTTTGTTATTGTATGAATTAAAATTTTCTCAAAGTAGTCAACAGTGATTCTTAAAACGAAAATTTATAATTTTCATGAATAGTCATTGATTTTTTTATTGTATGATTAAAAAGTTTCTCAAAATAGTCAACAGTGATTTTTTTTATTGTATGAATTAAAATTCTATCAGAAGAGTCAATAGTGATCGTTTAAAACGAAAATTTATAAATTAAAATTAAACATTCAGTCTGGCACTTCCGGTTGACTCGGTGGAATGAATGGAACTCTTCAATTATTAAGTCCAAGTGACGTTTGAAATACAGAAGTATCCTTATTTATTATAATGAAATTCAAGGATCTTTTTTTCTCATAGTCGGTAATTGAAATCCCATTTGTAAAAAGTATTTGCTTAGTTTATAAACGAATTAAAAAACCCCAGTTCGGTTCAAATAGTGTAGAAGTCACATATCTGTTTGTTTTTAAAATAGGTGAAAGGTATAATTATTGGTATATATTGATTCTTGAGTTGTATATTTCGTAACATAAAGAAAACGTAATTTTTGTATCTTATATTTTAGAGTTGAAATCTTTTAATTTTTGAAATAATGAAAAAAATTGAAAAATACGCGTAAACTGAAGCCTTCCCCCCTCCGAAACATAAAAGTTATTTGGAATATTGTTCAGTATGTAATATAATATAATATAATGTTTGATGTGTATTCTTTGTGCAATATAAATTAAACTGTAGTTATATATGTAAATGGCTGTAGTTCGTAATGTACCACCACCAGTATTTCTCAACTCGTTACTAACGTAAACTGATCTGATTGAGGCTTGTGAAGAGTAAACTAATGGAAAAGTAAGTATTACATTTTAAATCGAATAATGAAGGGGAGCGTTCGGTGCAAATTATGTAGAAGGAAGAAATGGTGTACTTTATGTCAGAACTGTACTAATGTATTTATTATTACAATGAAGGTGAATAAATCGTCGTGTTTGCAATTGTCATTGTGTTCAGTTTAATTTAATCTGTTATTCGCTAACGTGAAAATGCTATGAAGGAAGAATAAGGGAATGTAAATAGCTTCATCTGTAACCGGTTTTATTTTCTGAACATATTACGTTAGTATTGTAGCAGCAATGTTAAGGACGGAAGTAGATGAATGTATAACGGAAAGAGCAGAACAGGAACGGTGTATTACCTGAAGAAAAGTTAGATCGGACAGGGGAATCGGTATTATTGTTTAAGTGTAGTGAATCTGGCAGGCGTTTCGTGATCTGTAATTGCTGGTTGAGGCTTAGAGTACAAGATTGCGTAATCTTAATTGGCGGAAGTGACGTAGTCAGATGTTATATTTTCTGTGCAACGTATGCTACTGTGTGGTGAGGTGAAGGTATAGGTAACCTAAATAATAAGGTGTAAATTGTGTGAAAGTATCCGTTGTGTAGTTGTTCCCGGTGTAGACTGGTAGCGTGGGAGGAGTAAAATGTTAGAGAGAAATGTTCTTGCTACTACCTGTATGATGTCTGTTTTGGGGAGAGTGACTGATGGAGGAACGAAAGTAATAATTTGCCCGAGGTGGATGTAAGAGTCTAGAGTTTGCTAAGAACACGCTCGAGCGAATAAGCTTGATGTTGTAGTGATTGTAGTAACCTATTGAGATCGAGTTTATTTTCCTATTCGACGCGAAGGTACAGGGGAAAAACGTCTCTACTTTATATATAAGATAAACATTAATTACTATATGTTCTCCCATGTCTGTTGTAATATTCTAATAAACTAATAGACGAAACAAACGCACATTGATTTCTAAATTGTAACTGTTTCTGTGTTTGTTTAAGAATTAAAACTTTGATTTTGCAAACGAGTCACCTCGAATGAAGGCCCAAAGGTCAGTCGAGGATAAAGGGTTAAATATAGATGACAGGTTGACTGAAACATTGAGGGGATGTGTAACGATGGTTGTAAACTGGTCAGAATTGATGATTTAAGAAGATGGCTTAACAAGAATTTCTTAGCATTGGACTTGAAGATGACAATGTTGTAGTCAACCAGGAAGCAGATCCGTGGTACTGTGTTATCCAGACGAGCAATTATAGGAAATACACTTTTCCTATTGAGGTTTCGTTTAGTTTTAGGCACACACAGAAAGAAAGTGAAATTAGTGAAAAAGGTTGTAGCTAGAAGAGTTTTTGTTTGATGACACGAAGAATGGTCCTTTTCTTTTTAAACTATTCGTCCACGAACATCATTAACGACTGCGAATTGCTCGCGTCGTTGTGTGTGCAGATATGATCAACATTATGTTGTTTAAGGATATGATAATTGATATATGTTCAAGTATCTGTTTCGAGAAGCTTGTTATCTGCCTTCAATAGAATGCGGGAGTGATACGGCAACCCCACCCTATGAAATGGGAGGTCTATAAGCCGACCAGAATCATATAGCTTCATTAGTTGAAAGGTCTTAGTTCGCTTTGTCTCTTCTACCATATGAGAAAGCAAATTATATCGCGTATTTCAGGCTGAAAATAGGATACCTCACCACACACACACACACACACACACATATATATATATATATATATATATATATATATATATATATATATATATATATATATATATACTAGACTAGCAGTGATCTTTTTTTCCATCATAGTTCACCCCAAACAAGGCAGGCCGCCATGTAGACGTAAGGAGCTACTGAGAAAAAGGGTGAAAGTTTTTTTTTTGGGGGGGGGGGTGTCAACCTAAATGGGAGCTGTGCAGCGAGGTGTCTGTTTACATTAGTTTTACATTTCTGCATTCAATCGAGAAGTTTTGCCTTATCCGTTTTATTTACCTGGCATTGCTCCATCCGACTACCATCTTTTCCAGTCGGTATAGCATCACTTAAAAAATAAAATTTATGAAAATGACGACCAGCTAAAAAAATGACCTAAAGTTATTTTTCTCTAAAAAATCAGAGACATTTTTTGATGAAGGCATCAATAAGCTAGTTGATCGTTGGGCAGAAGTCATAGGAAATTATTGTAAAGATTAAAAATGTCCTAATGTGAATGTTTAGATGAAATAAATGTGTTGTACAAAAACGGCATTACTTTCTTTCCAACCTGATATTATGGGTAATAATTAGTTTGGGGACGATTAATCGGTATCGGGAATCAGAAAAAATCAGAACTTTTTGAAGTTTCAGAATAGGTATCGGAATAGGTATCGGAATAGGTATCAGAACAGGTATCGGAATCGCAAAACATTGTGCTTATTTTCTGATGCCAAAAAAATTATTTTAATTATTATTTTTTTTGTTTATTTGTTTAAAAACTAATTTTCTATTGCTTGTACTAATGATAAAATGATAAATATTTAGTGATTTTAAACTATCAGTATAACTGAAATTTATAGATCACCCCCACAAGTTTACATTTGTGAAAATGTATGCACATATTACATGGGTTTTAAGGTAATACACAAATTAAAAAAAAATAACAACTCTATAGCTAAATATTTAGAGATTTAAAAGGAATCAGAATCGGTAATTGTATCGGAATCGGGAATTTAGAACGGAATCGATAATTGTATCATAATCGGGAAAATTATTTGAATCGTCCATCACTAGTAATAATATGCAGTGATAATTCGATTCGTCCTATTGATACCAGCGATTTTTAAAAGTGTGGAAATATGGCTCGTTAGAGTAGGAAAATCAGTCCAGCTTCATCATCAGTCAGCAAAATTATTGCTGTTATTGCTACATAGCTATATAAAACGTATAACAGCTTCACAATAACAATAGAAAATTACATTTTAAAAACTAATGAGATATTATTAATTTGAACATGATTTTATCAGAGTGCTTTGTTTTATAAATTAAAACAGTAAACCAACGCAGATATATTTCTTAAAGTAACAATTTTTCTTATACTTCACATGTCAGGAAGGAACGTAACTCTCTCATTTCATAAGCATTGGTAAAATAATTTTTTTTATAATTCCTATTTATAGTACTTTTTTAATTGGAGTGTTTGGCCACGAATTTAATAGATTCATTTAGTTTGAAAAGAAAACGAAATGGTGTCATTTTCTTCTTTGTTTATTTCGTCTCTGTATTTTTCTTTTCAACTTTTTACTGTTTCATTTTCTTTTCTCTGAATTTTATTTAATTTGTTTTTTTAAAATTCATTTTATTTCTCTTATTTGTTCTTTTACTTCGATTACTATTCTTCTTCATCATCATCATCATCATCATCATCATCATCATCATCATCATCATCATCATCATCATCATCATCATCATCATCATCATCATCATCATCATTATTATTATTATTATTATTATTTCTTTTCATTTAATTCTTTATTCTCTTTCTCTTTATTTATTATTTCCCCCCATTCATTTTCTTAACTTAAATGTCTTTCCTTCCCATCCGCTTTCTCTGTATTTATTTCCTTCTTCATATTTTTCTTTTCTTATATATTTGTTTTCTTATTTCCTTCATCGGATTTTTCTTTTTAGCGTTATTTTGAATTTTTCGAGTTTTATTTCTTCTTCTTCTTCTTCTTCTTCTTCTTCTTCTTCTTCTTCTTCTTCTTCTTCTTCTTCTTCTTCTTCTTCTTCTTCATTTTAACGTTTTTAGTTTTTAAATTTCCTTTTCTCTTCTTCCTTTACCAGATTTTTCTTTCTTTTTTATCTATTTTCTTTCTCACTTTTTTACTTTTTATTAAAAAAAAGTGTTAGCTCCTTGCTTAACGGGGTATACTTTATATTATTTCCTTATTTTTACAACATTATTTCTTTTTGTTTTATCATGGAATTGCTTTTAATTTCGTCATGTATTTCATTCATCCCATCCACATCGATACTTTTCCGTTCCCCCTTACCGAATACAATATATAGCATTTGTCAACGTTTTTGTCGTGAAAAGCATTTCTAGAGCCCATGAAGCAGTCAAACTTTTTTCTCTTCAAAATCACAAGAGATTTTCAGCGCTGTTTTCGGCAAAGAAATAAAAAAACGTTTCCTTTCGCTTTCAATTCGCAGACAATTCGCAATGAATCTATCAAACAAACGAATGGCTAATTCTGTACCGAATCAAAACGGAACAACTGTCATCACTCATCGTAAAAGAAAACATATATATATATATATATATATAGAGAGAGAGAGAGAGAGAGAGAGAGAGTAAGAGAGAGAGAGAGAGAGTGCGAAAGAGGGAGTGGGGTGAGATAAATATATTAGCACATTATTTATATCAGTTCCAATGAATTCAAACACAACGATTATTTGGCGTACGATCGTGTCTAAAACGATTAGGAATATTCTATTTTATACTTGTGATGATTCCAAAAAGGTTTTGTCTTCAGTGCCCCTGATAATATTAGAAATAGAAGTAAAAAAAATCATCAAATATTATTACTTTTATAGTGATATATATCAAGTTATTATAGGATACAAAACATAAAAATATATAATTTTATACTATTCTACTTATATATTTATATATATATATATATATATATATATATATATATATATATATATATATATATATATATATATATATACATACATACATGCTTCTGTTTAATCTCAGGAGTCTATAGTAACACAAAGGTTGTGGAATCTTTACCGACACTTCTGATTAAACCTTGCTTGAGTTCAGTACAAAAAATCAAATGGAAAAAATGTCAAGATAAGCTAACGAAGGATGTGGTTCTTTCGTAGTTTTCTTTCCTAAGCCTAGTGGCACAACCAAGATTTTAGATTCTTGTCTAATCTCTTATCTACTCTATAGCTAGAGGGGAGATATATAGATTCATATCTTTCCCAAGGGTATTTGTGAAACTGTTGCATTTGCCTCGACAGACCTCGAGGCCGGCACTCCAAGTCTATAAACTTTACCTCATGCTATTTCCACACCACACAAAGTAGTACTGACGCGCAGACGCCATAGGCCCATAATATCAATGCCGGCGTACCTTAAGGGTGCATTCTGGGCCATACCATTTTACTTGATCTTCATAAACGATCTTCCAAATCGTATCCTGAGATAATTCGTTTATATCTACGCAGACGACACAACTTTCTATATCAGCACATCGAAGATGATTTGACTCTTTCTCTACCCCTATCTTTCTCTCTTTCTCTCTCTCTCTCTCTCTCTCTCTTACTCTCTCTCTCTCTCTTACTCTTCGGACTTGGAGCACGTGGTGCAATATGGAGAAAATAGCTTGTTACCTTTAACGCCTCTAAAACAAACCTTCTCTCTTTTCACAACCAAAGCTCGAATCTTCATTTCTCCCCAGTTGAAATGAATGCCTCTCTACTCAGGGAAGTCCCTTTCATTGATACACTCCTAGGGCTGACTTTTACCCAAGTACTAAAACGGAAGACTTACATCAAATCTGTTGCTAAGGTCGCTGGAAAAGTGGTTGGATCATTCTATCGCTTCAGAAGGTATCTCACCCCTGACACAATCATCTACCTGTATAAGAGCCAGATCCGTCCCAAGATGGAGTACTGATGTTTAATCTGGGAAAGTTTCGCTCAAAGCACTCTTTCCTGCCATTACAGAGTAGAAAACCGACTTCGCAATCTAGTAGGGGATGATCTCTTATTTTCCTTGCATCCCCTTTCGCACAGAAGAGATGTTGCTTTCTATTGTATCGTTATTTTGATGGTAGGTGCTCGACTGATCTCTAATCTCTTGACCCCCTATAAAACATTCACAGCAAGGACCCGCCTGGCAACAGCAGATCATTTTCCTTCCTTCCTTCCTTTCTCTCGCTCTCTCTCTCTCTCTCTCTCTCTCTCTCTCTCTCTCTATCTCTGTACTAAAGACTAAGCGACACATGCCTGAAAAAGGTTTCTTTGATAAAGCGTTCAATCTGTGGAACAAAATATTGCGAAGCTTCTTCTCAGCCGACAATAACATACAAGTCTAATGTAAACAAATACTCGTTGAGCCATCCTCCATGATAAACAATTTCTCTTAAGAAATCTCCTACCCAATCAACCGGGTTTTTTCCAATCATCGCTTGGTGGCACTCATCGACCAACCGATATCTTTAATCCTTATCCTCGAGTGGCCCCCGGGCCTAGATGAGCGTTGACCTTTTAGTAAGAAAAACACACACACACACTTATATATATATATATATATATATATATATATATATATATTCCATAATAACCCAAACTTTCGAGAAAATTATTAAAATCACAACAAATCTCTTAAAAAACTACTCCTGATGAGGATCACGACGATCGAAAACGCTAGACATGGCTGAAATAAGAACTCTTGAGCCATTTTATACATACTACTACTGAAGGCTCGAAAACTCGAAAACTTGCTTGCCGCATCGAGAACATTACTAATAAAATTAAAAAAACGAAAATTCTGTGATATTCAACCACACTCGCATTATATATATATATATATATATATATATATTTAAGTGGAATTATTATTTTAATCAATGAAACGGGCCGCTAAAAAAAAAGAAAATTGCTACAATTTTCCTTAAGGCCTTATCATCTGACCCTTTAAGAGGAAACGTCAGAAGGATACATTAAAAGCTACGAAAATCGAATTAAATATGAGGGGAAAATTGTTTTAGTTGAGAGAAAACAAGTGAGAGAAAAAAACGGTAAATCTCTCAACGTTATGGTGGATTTGAATCATTAAAGATCTTCAACTGATGCTTCAAAATCTTTTGTCTACACAGGCTAGGTCGAGAATTGTTAATAACTAACGCCTCAATGATATTGAAATGGTAGTTCAACCTAGCACTGTGTAAAACAGAAAACCACTCATCGGAATACTGTTCAGAACAACTATTTGTACCAACCAGGTGATTACCGATGGCAGATTCCTGTGCTTGAAAGTTC
>OY744522.1:134718780-134723780 GCA_963556195.1 Sepiola atlantica
CCACTTAAGCTTAAGCCTTAAATTTGAAACATTGTCTAGAATCTAAATCATGTAATAAATTTTGATTAAAATTGGGAGAATGATTCTAGACATAAGGTTTAATATTATCTGTTGATTTTTGTCTACTAGAGGGGACATACAAGTTTTGTTTATTTATCTGTTCTTTTAAATAAATAAATAAATAAATAAAACTTGCTAACAGATAAATAAATAATAAATAAAACTTGCTAAGGAATTAAATGAAGGCCTCCATTCAGTCTTAGTTAATCACTATCCCACACCGGATTTTTTCGGAGACGCTCTCAGAGATGCACCGCTTTTCTGTCATTGTTAACGCCATTCCCTGTCGGGCGTGACTACAATCATTTCAGCTTGCCGATGATTCCACTGGGCACGGAGATTTACTAAAGATGTCTAAATCTGCCCTTTTGGATGAAACCGCTGTACATTTCTGAAATATGTAATATACAGTATCTAAATAAATTATATTAGCTCTCTTATATGATCGAGCACTTTATTTGATTTCTTTTCATATACAACCTGACACACACTCTCTCTCTATTTATATATATATATATATATATATATATATATATATATATATATATATATATATATGATTAGTTTCATGTACACAGACATGTACAAAACCTGCGACATTGGCATGTCGATGTTATCGATCAACAGCTATTATGAAATGATATCTCATCAGGCAGAGTTAGAATCCGATCTTAACCTTAGATCATATTTCCAAATATGATCTGAGGTTAAGATCGGATTCTAACTCTGCCTGCTGAGATCTCAGTTTATAATAGCTGTTGATCGATAACATCGACATGCCAGTGTCTCAGATTTTGTACATGTCTGTGTAAATAAAAATAATCAATAGAAAAGCTCTATTTGATATTGAGCACTTTTTATGAACCCGGTTGAAATTCTTTGAATTACTATCCTGTGGATGTTGTACCTTGATTATAATATATATATATATATATATATATATATATAAAATATAATAACACGAAATCACATAATTGTCGATGCAATAATTTATTTCAACCGTTCGGTTTTTTCAAGCATCACTCAGACAATTACATTTTTGAGACTGATAGAAAATTGAATTTCCCTACCACAGTTCCAATACAATCATAGATGGTGGTAGTAGCAACCATTTTGATACATCTTTTATAGAGAGGGGGAAAATTTAAAACTTATATTTAACTATGGCGGGCGAAGGGGAGGGATCTTTAAGTTAATCAACTAAAAACTGCCATGTCAAAATTATGACACATACGACTTGGCGATATCAACCATATAGGCAATTTTACTCACGCGCATACACAAAACTAAATACGCACACATCATATGCGCACTCACATACATAATCTCACTCGCACATTATCATAACTAAGCATAATCACATACGCAACTTTTATTCATCTCTAGCCAGAATGCGTCCGGCGAAACTCGTGTTCTCAAATTCGGTTAGAGAAAAGAAAGAAAGAAACAATTAACAGGCACAGAGAAGATATAGACAGACCGCGTGTCATAAATTCTCAGTCCGTCTGGGTTCCAAGGAAGAGAATCTAATTGAAATAAGATTACACGCACATACATATATGTATACATACAAATCCATACGCACATACACACACATATATACACATACACACCCACACATATACATATCTATACACATATACATATACACACATATATACATATATATATATATATATATATATATATATATATATATACATATACATACACGAATACACCTATATATATCTCTGAATCTATTTGAAATATTGACCAAATGCATACGCATGTAGTTGTTCACACATGTAAACATACATACACATACATACACACACACATATATACATATACGCACATATACACACATATACATACGCACACATACATATATATCCACACACCTACACACAATATTTACATAACACTCTATATTCTTACTGATGTAATATGAGTTCTAAAAATTAGTCTTACCTTATTTATATTTTAGATTAATTTGATAATCTATTATTATAAATATCATGCGGGGGGGGGGTTATCGTACCTAATGTTATTCAATTTGGTATCTTCACCGTTGTAATTCTAGAGGCCCATCGGATTACTAATTCAAGTCTAATAATGTCTATTGGTAATATTTGACATTTATACTTATATTAATTCAAAAACTAGTGTATTACCTGCAGAAAAAATTTTCATACCACTATCTTATTTTAAGTAAATAATAAATATCCGCGTACACACAAATACTATATATCACCAAGTCAGTAAATCTGTGTCTATCACAGATATTATTATAAATATTATGGGGGGGGGGTTTACCGTAAGTAATGTTATTCAATTTGGTATCTTCACCGTTATAAGTCTAGAGGTCCATCGGATTACTAATTCAAGTCTAATAATGTCTAGTGGTAATATTTGGCATTTATACTTATATTAATTCAATAACCGCATAATTTTATTTTATTTTAAGTAAATAATCTGAATAAATAAATATTTCAAAATACCATTATATACGCATACACACAAATACTATATATCACCAAGTCGGCAATTCTGTGTCTATAGCAGATATTATTATAACTATTATGTTGGTGGTGGGGGGGGGGTTACCTTAAATAATGTTATTTAATTTGGTATCTTCACCGTTATAAGTCTAGAGGTCCATCGGATTACTAGTCGTTGATTATTTTAAATTTATATTTATGTCTGCACTTAGCCATAAGTTCATCTCGTTTATTCAAGAGGTTATTTCGATCATATTTTAGGATTCTTATTTTTTCTTCTAGACATAAGTTGCATCTTTGTCTAAATCCATCTGGAATATTCGAAAAACATAAGATTGACCACGAAACCACCGGGGACCTGTTCTCATTTTTCAGATGCCACCATTGTTTAGCTAACTCCGTTTTGCTCTTGAGTTCTGGGTTATTGAAAGAGTGTTTGTGGTCATAAAAACGTTGTTTCCAGTTTCCCGCGGAGATGCCGATGTAAACCTTTTTATCCCTGTTGTTATCTTCCGGATGAATAGTGGCCTTATAAACCACACACTCAACTTTACAGTTACCGTCCAGTGGGCAGTTATTTTTCACTTGACAATTACATTTATTTACTGTGACCTTATTCTTACTAGGATTGTTAAGTAATTTACGATTATGGGTGCTGATAATTCTGTCCATGTTCTTGGTGCAAGAGTAGCTGATTTTAATGGTTTTTCTATTAAATATCTTCCTAAGTGGATTATTTATGCTAAAATGTTTATCTACCAGGTTCAAGAATACTCTCCCGATGTTGATGTTAGATAGTTGGCAGTAGGGAGGATTATATATATATATATATATATATATATATATATATATATATATATATATATATATATATATATATATTGCTTTTGATATATACTATTTAAAGTTAGCGGAAAGCGATAAAACATGCGACCACAATAAAAAAATAATTCATTAAAAGAGATCACGACCCAATAAAGATTAAAAATAAACAATCAATGCATATGCAAGCATGAAACAGAAAAAAATAAAAAAGGAGATAAATTTTAAAAAGAAGAACTAAAATTAAAAGAGCAATTTAGAAAATAAACAAACAAGACGATAGACAAATCAATATGGCGGGCAAGGAACGAACACAATGGTTGTTGCATTTAATATTAAAATAAAAATAGAAAAAGACGAGAATGAATATTGTTAAGATGTGCCGATTAAATCTGCGTCCTTAGCGATGAAAAGCCGATGTTATACTTAAACGTGACAGACTACCAATGGACAAAGCTTTTTACATTCAGACGCATCTTAAAATAATATACGTCCCTTCACTTTTGCATGACAGACTAACAAAACGTTATTTTAAACAGAAGAGTGGCAGACTAACGTAATTGATATTTGATATAGAAACGTGACAGACCAACGAAAATGGTATTTAATATAAGTGTGACATACTAACGAAAATGCAATTTGAAACTGAAACGTGACAGACCAACGAAAATGCGCCGAATCGGTCTGCGCGTTTAGAGATTTAAATGCTATTTCAAACAGAAATGTGACCAACCAACGACAAAACCTTTCATAGAGAGACAAAGTCGCATCTAAGAAAATTGAAGAAATCGTATTAAAAATGAATGAACAAGACGATAAAAAATCAATATGGTGGACAAAGAGAGATAAAAAAAAAGTGCTCTTAAACTTAAAATTAAAACCGAACAAAATAAACGAAAAAAACAGACATGGAAAGTGACAAAGGCCATTTTCGTTGATGCACTTCTTTTGATTTGTTTGTTTGTTACCCATTTCGTTTTTGAAGCTCTTATCCGACACTTACTTCTTGTGAAAGTCTAATATCTCGCCTCCTAAACTGGGGCGATGAAGTGATCATCGCTATGTGCAGAATGATTGAGTAGTTGGGGGTTTGCTTTGAAAAAAAAGAGCTTCTCAATGCGGTTAATCATTCCGGGCGATTAGATATATAGCGGGGAGATGGGGGCAGTAGGTTGCAACGTATAAGGGAATGAAAGAATTAATTCTGAAAACGTAAAGGGATTAATTAATTAAGGAAATAGAGAAGAACGAAAGAATAAAGAAAAATACTTTGTTGGTCGCGTTTCTTTTTGATCAAAAGCGAGTGTAAATGGATTTAGCATATTTATTGATTTGCCTACGAACGTATATAAATATATATTATTCTATGATATTGTATATTGCTACTATCACATAATATATCATGTGTACATATGTGTTACATTATTTATTTCAAATATGTTCAATACATTGGTAAAGCTAATAAGCTTATAAATAGTGTGAACATAAGCTTATGGAAATTATATATATATATATATATATATATATATATATATTACATATTTATATCTATTTATATGTATTCATACATATTTATATCTATTTATCCATATTTATATATATATATATATATATAAATTTATATCTACTTGAGAG
>OY744522.1:134738780-134841280 GCA_963556195.1 Sepiola atlantica
TTCAACAAGATGGTGCACCACCACACTGGAGTCTTAGAGTAAGGCAGTTTCTTAACACAAGGCTGCCTGGTAGATGGATTGGGAGATCTGGGCGAGGTGATGACGTTCTCATGCCCTGGCCTCCTAGGTCTCCAGATCTTACCCCGTGTGACTTTTTCCTTTGGGGCTTTGTCAAGCAACAAGTCTATGTGCCGCCCCTTCCAAGAGATATTGACGAACTAAAGGCTCGAGTAACGGCAGTTGTGGGAACCATTGACGTCAAGATGCTGGAACGCGTTTGGCAGGAAATGGACTATCGACTAGATGTCTGCCGTGTGACGAATGGTGCTCATATTGAGCAACTTTAAAGATCTCCACAAAACTTGAAACTTTAACCTTTCCAACGGTACCAATTTCATTTTTCAACTCCTAATAGTTTTTGAGTTATTAAAAATCGTTATGTTCCCAAGACTTTTGAAACACCCTGACAAACATTTGGCGCTTACACATTATGAAATGTTTAGACCATAGCTTTGACAAGTGAGATTTTCTAAGACCAGTAAAAAATATAAGTGTCCGCTCTTTAAGAGTTCATAATCAAAAATGGATGAAAATGAACAAAAACTAACATCCGTAAGAGTCACATGGTTACATTGAAATGATTGTTTTTGGATATGTAAACGGCTAAAATAAGGAGACGATTTACCGAATTCTAAAGTATGTCAGCTGTTGACATTTGGACATACTGTAGGGATGGCATGAGATTTTTTTTATGAATTATTAATTATGTTATTATAACTATAAAATATCTATAACAAGCTAAAGTTAAAGATATATCCCCTCTGTCCATCTCCATAGTATGTCTTCATGTCAACGACTGGCCTATTTTAGAATAGGTTAAATCGAATGCTAGCGAGCCTGTTTGAAACGGGATAACGATATACACATGCAGAATTAATGCCTATAATGCAATTCGTAATTATACCTTTGATAAATGAAAGCGTCAGAATAGTTTGTCATCAATTGTCATTGTCTGGCAATCGAAATAATGCACAAGGATAAACTAAAGATTATGTCGGCAGTACCTCATCTATTTTAGGAAAATGTCAGTTTTTTTATTGACGTAGGACAATGCAAAAATGGCGCACGAACCAGCTGGGAACGACAAAAAGCCCCATGAAACAATGTACAGCATTATACTAGTTTTGTTAAACTAAGTGTATTGTGGTCTTATACATTTCACCGATGGAGTGCAAACTGAGAAAACTACCAACCTCAAACACATCTTCATTTGATACGAGTATGATCTCAGAATTTTATACTTGGATATATAACGAAGTTCTGACGATCTTTGTTGATACTATAAAAAAACAACTCATTTCTTTGATCCCCCTTTTTTTTCTTTATTTCTAATAATACCTCGAATGTGAAAACATTTTTCCTTGGAATTTCAATATCTTAAAAAGTGATATATTATACTGACACGTCATATGGAATTAATAGATTTTTTTGTTCACATGAAAAAACAATTTTAACCTTTTTAATAATATATATATATATATATATATATATATATATATATATATATATATATATATATATATATATATATATATAGTAAAATGCCCTGTTTTGTTTCACTGTTATATACTTGAATTCCCTTTTGTATTTGTAAATTTTCCACCGGTAAGTTTGCTTATGCAAGTGCTAAGTCTTCAATATTTTGGGAATTTAAACTGCATTTTCTGTTTTTGTTTAAAATGACTTAAAGCTTCTTTAGACATTATATATATATATATATATATATATATATATATATATATATATATATATATATATATATATTCTTTACACAATAACAAACACCAATGTGTTTTTATTAGTATATAAATTAAAATAAATCCGTCTTGTCTTATAAATTTAAGCGAGTGTAAAACGTGTCCTTTCCAGCCCCGGACTATACCATTTCAAGTGGTGAGGGGACTCGGGAAAGAAAATCGCAAGTCAGACTACGCTCGCCGTCTAAAATGAATTTTTAAAATAAATCCTCCACCTTATATAAAAAAAGCCAAAAGTTGGTGTATTTGATCTAGGTCAGCAGAAATAATAACTCTTTATACGTGAAGAATCAAATTATTGACGTACTATTATGATGAATATTAGTTCGAACAATGGCGAAGCATAATTTTATCCTACTATATTTTACGGAGAGTGTACAATAGTATATATATATATATATATATATATATATATATATATAAACAGTTATGATTGTGTGTGTATATCTGTGCGTATGCGTTTCTATTGATATGTTCTTCCGTTCGTGAATGAAGTAAATGACCGGCCTTTAATGACCTTTAATCTGACTTTTGAAAAGGCCAATAAATCAACGTGGCCTGCTTTTTCACCTATTGATGAAAGCCCCTCACTCTGATGGCAATGGAGCTACACTGACTCTCGACTCTTAAACAGTGGTTGTGGGTATGCGGTGAACTTCTCTCCCTCTCTTCGTACGTGACATTTTAACGTGCGGCAACTACATTGCCGTAGTTTGTTTAATCCTTTTCCATAAGACGACATGAATAATCCTTTTAACTTTTGTCGATAGAAATCCATGTCCTTTCATAATTAGGAATGGGTTTGCGGTGGGTGCGAGCAGGGATCGAAAGGGATGCAACGGGCGTGTCCGTGTGTGTTTATAACACGGGCGACAAGGCAGGAGAGTACCAAGGCAAGAGAAAGAGGAGGTAGAGAATTATACGGTTAATGTGAGGGCAGAGAGATAGATAGAGAGAGAGAGAGAGAGAGAGGGAGAGAGAGAGAAAGAGAGCGAGAGAGAGAAAGAGAGAGAGAGGGAGAGAGAGAGAGAGAGAGATGGGGGTGACGAAAGAAAAACTCCCTATTTACTTTCTCCCCAAGAAGGTAGTGTTAAACACTATTTCGCTGTGCAATGTGGGAAAATCCAGTTTCTCAAAAAGAGGTACTCTGCATTGGGACAAAAATAAAAATTGCCTCAGTCTAGAAAGATTTCTCCTTCACCAACCGAAAACAAAACAAAATAATTTAGTATCAGCACATATAGTACACGTTGATCTTAGCCAAAAGGCCAGATATAACTATTAGGAGGCATTTAATGCCGAAACACAATACTGATTGTAAACCTTTTATTGACTACATGTTGCTATATTACCCATAGTTAAGAGGTGGCAGTGGTGAACTGGATACCAACGTAGACTGGTGAACTGGGTCTGCCAAGTTTGATTCCCAGACGGTTTGATAGCACCACTTCCACTCATGGATGTTGGCAACCTTCAAATAAGTACTTGTTTCTAGCAAGAAGTTGAGAAACTAATACCCTCAATAAAATCGAACTTCTCAAAAATATCGTACCATGCTGATTCATACTAATGTACTTTTTACCGCATAGTTGTGGAAAAGGTGGGTTAATACCTTTGTGAACGCTGTTACTAGCATTTAAAATCAGCCGATTAAAAAATCAGCGACGGTATCGACTAGACCGATCACGCACCCACATTGTATATCGATATCTTAATGTTGGAACACAAGATCTATTGTAAACGATTCATTGTAAACGATTTTCTATTTTACATCTTGCTGGGACGATGTTGAGATGCCTAACTTTCTCAGCATCGCAGTGCGTAGACGAACACGGTAGTTCCTATAATCTACAGAGGAAATGAGAGATACTATTATGAAATGGATATTACACCATCTATTGAGCCGATAGCAACAATATCGGGTTAAGAATGATACTCCTGCGCAAAAGTATAAACTCTTAATCTCCATCCAGTCATGGATAAAATCGCAATCCTTTGGGATAGGAGTGAAGTTTAGACAACCAGAGATCAGGAGACACGTCATACACATGTGTAGTATTTTGTCTCTGGGCTGTACAGAAAGAAGACGAAATATATTTATGTATAGAAATATAACGGTATGTCTTTATTGTTCGAGCTGCAAAACATGAGTATTGATTTACTCCTCTCCAGGAGTTAGGCACAAGGCCAGTTTTGATCTTACTCCCACAAGTAAGATGTGACCCCAGGTCGGGTCGAGAAAGTGGGATTTAAAAATTGCCTGGGAAGCCCCGTCGGCATTCCCCGGTAGAGGCGCCGCCTCAGGCAGTAAGCAATAAACTTACTCCTCCCCAAAGAGAGGAGGCAAAGCCTGGGAAGGTGGACCTCCCAGAACTGCACAGGACAGACCCATTGACCGGCGTAAATCAAGACCCGAAGGCCAAGGATTGAGATCGAATTTTACAGATGTAGAGTGTGCGAAAATAAATTGACAGGAGTTCAATTCTCGAATTCTTTAGACAGCCGACTTTTCTCTGCTGATAAAAAATCGAACTGGTTTATATAACCTGTTGCAACTGACACGCCCATTCAAAGATCTAGCTGAAGAACCCAGTTTAGCCACCCCTTCCGGTACGTCACCTTTCCGGCTTCCAGTTTTACATTGTTTATTTAGCGAACTGATGTATTTCTTTCAGCTTTTATGCAGGTGCTCTCTACGTCAGCAGCTAGATTATATTCTTCCGACCAACCAGGTGGTATCTCTGTCTTAACCACTCAGATGCAATATACTGTTTATATCAACCTTATTGCGGTCATTGGGGTTAACTAAGAGACGGATATTAAATACGTGTTTATAACGCCGGAAGAAAAGAGAACAGAAGAAAAACAAAAGAGAAAGATGGAGAGGGAGATTTTGATAAAGTTTTTTTTATCTCTATGAGTGGTCGTGTAGTCGGTCCAGTTAGAAGATTTGTTTTTTGTCATAAATCTTAATTGTTTAACAAATTACGTAGTCAAGTTTTGTAGATAAATTGGATTGATTCAACGGGTTTAAAGTTATTTAAAAAAATTGCAATGTACTTTTGTCAGTCATGCTAAAGTTTAAAATATAATTTTAGGTATTCCTTCAAGCATTTAAGTTGGATGTGATTTTTTATGGCTTGTCACACTTCATTTCGAAATAGAAATGTTCAGTTTAAATGGATGCATCTAAAAAAAACATTGTTTCAATAAAACTTAATATTTAAGAAAAAATAACAATACATCTTCATAAACATTTTTTGTGTTGCTTGTGAAAATGGCTCTTAATATAAAAATCTTTCTTCGATTCATTCGAGTGTTTTGTAGTTCTTTTAACAAAAGCGATTTTCTTTGCACCGTCAAGCTTCAGTTTAAAATATCCTTTTTTATCGCTAATCACGCATTTTAAGAATAGCTGTTTTCACGTTTTACAGCATATCAACACTTTTGAAAGTTGATATAATATAGATGTGTGTGTGTGTGTGTGTGTATACATGATTGATCGAAGTTAAAATTAAAGTAAAATGACTTCCGAGTAATTAGAGCGAGTTTTGTTGATTCTGGTTGATATTTTTCAGTGTTTTAACTGCAAAGATATAAACCAGAAACGAGTTCTAAACAAACGATCAACCTAATAAATAGTGGTGCAAGTAAACCCACGAGTATATAAAACGATCAGTTGAAATATAGAGGATATTAAAGCGCAGTAGGGGTGAACTTGCTGACCTAGAGGTTAGGATTACAAAACTGGAGAAAATTAATAGAGACGGATATAACGTCACATAGATCACAGTAAGAATGAGAGAGAGAGAGAGAGAGAGAGAGAGAGAGAGAGAGAGAAGAGAGAGAGAAGCGGTTAGGTGATTGGAAGCACACAAAGTATGAACATGAGAAAGTGCGACGAACTGACAAGATATGATTAAACAGTGATTATCAGTCTATCTATGTCTTCCTCCTCCCACGAGCAAATGATTTAGAACAAAGATCCAATCGAAAAACCTCCCATGTGTTCCATCCGTTTTGTCTGGACTAAGTTCTTTTGAAAGTATAAATAAAAAGCTTTGATTTTAGGACGAAAAGTCTTCAGTCTGGAAAGAACACAGAAAGTGCGTGCAAGAATACGCAGTTAAACCGGTAGAGCTTATAATTGTGAGCGTCAATGTTTTTTTCAAACAATGACAGCAACTTGGTTTTCTGCATGTATGACATCAGGTGGAAATGCAACACATATATCTATTTCTAAACTGTTCAGCATTCATGTGTTTAACATGAAAAGAAAGCTTAATTTATTAATAGAAATTTCGAGATCAGTTCAAACTTTCTTCAAAGTATAATTACATTTTAAGCTGAAGTTTCTAGACGCGTCCGCACCTATCTATGAGATGTTTTATCTTCCCGTCACTCAGTCACGCTTCCATTTTGAAACAACATTTTCATAATTAACGCGCAGATTGAATGGACGCATCTTATATTTAACACGTCCAAGCATCTGTATACGTGACTTAGTACGTCGATTCGTATGGTATGCTTTTGCTTGAAATATAATTATCATTACTAAACGTGCAGATTGAATGGTCGCATATTACGTCTGATGCGTCCATGCATCGCGATGATAGGCTCTGTCTATCGGTAGGTCTGTTGCACTTAAGTTTGAATTAGCACTTTCGTAATTCTCTCATGCTAAGTTTAGAAACAACATGTTTGATGTTTGTCACATTTAAGTTAGAAAACAACATGCCGATGTAATGTTCGGAATTTTCAGGATTCATTCTTCCTGTTCGTAGCGCCATATTGAATTCAGTAGTCAGTGCTCACCTGTCTGACCAGTTGAGCTCAAACTAGAAAAACTGAGATAAAAGCCTAGAAAGTTGGTCGATAAGCAGGCTGAAACGTCCCATTATGCTTAGATGGACAGGCCCGTTTTTTGGATTCTGATTGGTTGCTAGTCCATGCGTGTATAATATAACTTTTGTTTCATTCAAGTACGAATGTTCCTATCAACTACTTGTAGTCCTTTTTGTCAATAAGTGTCAATTTTATTCTACAGTTATCGCGAACCGCTCAGATTGAATGGATGTATCTTAAGTTAGATGCGTCCAAGAAACTTTATACGAGACCCCCCCCCCCCATGGATGGGTTTGATACGTCTAGTAGGCAGGCTCCCAACCTCGAAAACGTTCACTTTCGTCAACTAGGAAGGGGCACCAAATAATATTTTAATAGCGATTCAGATAAAATCACAAAAATTATTCATCTACTTTTCCCACGCGTATTTCGGTAAGGGTAATTAATTATTTATATTTTAATTCTCTAATTTACGTAAACAAATGCATAGCTCCGAAAAATAATATTAGCTAATGATATCGCTTCTCTTATCTGCTAGTAATAATCAGCCAATCCGAATCGCGTTTACGAAATAAATAAATAAAATGGCGACTTGTAGCGCAGACGACTAAATATATGTAAACATTGAAGAAAGCATTGTTTCATGTGCATGTTTTCCTCGGAAAAGAACAACATTTAATCATATTCGGTGAAAATATCGAGTCGTCTATTAAAATATGTAAATAAATGGAAGAGTTTTAAGGTCCACAAACAATAATTGCGAAAGATTACGCAGCCCTTCGCACGTCTCATGCTGCTGAACAAGTGTGTCAATCAACAGGAAAGATTCATTTAGAAAATCAAACATAACATTAGTATTGTAAATGAATTTGCTAATATTTGATTATTTGGTAATATTCATTCTATCCCTGCACTCTATACTAGTTAGAAATTTAGATTCTACTTTGTGTGTGTGTGTGTGTGTGTGTGTGTGTGTGTGTGTGTGTGTGTGTGTGTGTGTGTGTGTGTGTGTGAAAAGGGGTCGATTACACGTAAACAGCATGAAAGACTTATCGGTAAAAATATATAAAACAAACAAAAACATATTTGTGGCTTTAGAATGGTAGATTAGTTTCAAATAAAATTTATCGTACAATGATTACTGATGTCTGGGGCGATGATCGGACATGGAGATTGAGACCATAAATTCGTTTCTGACTTATGTGAAACAGTTGACGGTGGAGATCCTAACTATGCTTAATAGTGACCAAATAATTCGGATAAAAAAAAGCTTATGGTTCACATCATCATCATCATCATCATCATCATCATCATCATCATCATCATCATCATCATCAATTTAATGCCCGTCTTACATGCTGGCATGTGTTTTACAGCTTTTTGAAATTGACTTCCAAACTGACTAGCTCTGGACAGGTCTTTCTGTACACTGGTTGTTAATGTGTACTCTTCCTTTAATTCATCCAGAGATATATAAGCAATGTCTGGAAGGTGCCTTCAGTGTCCAAAGGAGTCATGATGCTTTTGACACAATTTCTTGTGACCAAACGATGGAGCAAACTGCTAACCGAGACTATCAATCAACAGATTGTATTACAGGTTTTATGACTAGCAAGGGTGAAATAAACAGGTAAATATTGTCCCATCATGCTTGGCAGTTGCTAACAACCAGAGGGTAATTGGTACCACAAATCACATATACCAACTGGATCCAGGGCCTGAAGAACACAGTGTGAATCGCCCATTACTGCTGAAAGGCCATGTGAGATTTTCTCTCAACAAACATTTGTATTAAATGCCATCATATTCGTATAAGTTACTATTGTTAGTATGAATTCACTTTTTGAGTCATACATTTTTAAAAGGAGGAAATATGATTCTGCTACATCCCAAGACATTCACCAGTATGTCTAAGATATCCGGCCATAATGTACCTAGAAAATACATCACTTTCAGAGCCGACAGAAACTTTCTAGCAAGATTGGTTGTGATAGGCATATATATATATATATATATATATATATATATATATATATATATATATATATATATATATATATATATATATATATATATATGGCTATCACAACCAATCTTGCTAGGAGGTTTCTGTCGGCTCTGAAAGTGATGTATTTTCGAGACAACAAATAAAACTATATTTAACCTCCCTACACCAAAAAAATCAGACAAAAAAGCACAACAAAAAAGACACTCTTCCCTTGTACTAAAAATTCAAATGCATTCTAACTACAAACTCGACGAAAAAGCTATACTCAACATAATAAAGCGACACACTAAACCCACCGACCAACAACAAAAAATGAAACTAATAATTTACTACACTAAATTCAAAACTTCTAACTTACTAATCAAAAATAATAACACTACTACCCCCCCCCCAAACCAAACAAACGTACTGTATTTGTTCCAATGCCCATTCAAGGAATGTTTCACCAAGACCCAAACAGACAAACATAGTACTTATATTGGCAATACAACTACAACCCTCTCCTGACGCCTTACGCATCACTTAAATGACACTAGTGCCATCCAGCGACACATTACTACACATTAAAAAGCATAAAATCAACTGAACTAAGACAAATATTAACAACACTAAGATCATACATAAAAACAACTGCACCAACAGACTAAAAATCTTCGAAACCCTACACATAAAAAAAATTACAACTCACAATTAATAAATAGCATTCACCACCGGTACTAACACCTTATCAGTCTTCAATAATTAATACACAACAATAATAATAATAATAATAATAATAATAATAATAATAATAATAATAATAATAGATAAAAATAAAATTAATAAAAACAAATTAATAAATAAATAAATTAATAAATAAGTAAATAATATATATATATATGTATATACACATATGCAAATAATTAGATATAACCAAAAATAAAACCATAAATATGGGTCTTTACTAACAATAAGACACAGCCTCCTGAAGACGGTCACGAGACCGAAAGCGCTAAAGAATTAGCCGAAGATACAACATTAGGCGCCATAATCCACCAATTGACACCGGAAACCCGATGAATCGCTCGCCGAGTCGAGAAATTAACCAGAAAGATCGCAAAGAAAGAAAATCCGTGGTCTTCAATAACACATGTATAATAAACGACTTGCTGCTGAAATATACATATATACATTATCTCTCTCTCTCTCTCTCTCTCTCTCTCTCTCTCTCTCTCTCTCTATATATATATATATATATATATATATATATATATATATATATATATATATATATGAAATAAATTTACAAGACCTAATTTCGTATTCACTGCTAATCACAGATTTTCAAGGATAACTAGAAATACCAACCCGGTTAACTTACTTGATGCACTTGAAAGTCTACATAAAAATTCCAATCTAAAACTGAAATTATAGGTGACATATATGTAGTAAATGGCATGACATCGCTACATGAACTTAATGTCAACAATTCACCTTGAGAGATGACATTTTTCTCTTGTAATCTTGAAGCGACTTGTAAACTGAGCAACACACCATAGTTATAAAGGAAATCACTTTGTTACTCACACCTACCAACAGATCTCCACCAATAATCTTGAACGAGTCTACAGAGTAGATAGCGGTTCTCAGATTATTTGAATTCTTGGCTAAACCCTTTTCCCAGCAATAGGATAAGTTTCTCTCAGTTGGGGAGAACAATGAGTCGCTTGTAAACTTCCATTTTAAAACATAGTCCAATGTTTCAACATCATCATTAATAGGAGTGATGGTGTTCCTGGCTCAAAACAGCAAATGCCATTCATTCTTACCTGAAAAGCGTGCAAATCATAAGCTAACCACAGAGAGAAGACTTTGCTATTCACACGAAGGCGCAGATATACGCATATTTTTACAGCTAGTAACAGTACTAACACTAACATCAGCATTGTAAGTCCAGATACTGACGTCTTCATCAATGAAATCGCTATGCAATTCTTTGTTCATGTACGCTTATATTTTCATAAAAGAACATAAAAAAATTCCAATAGACTTGAAAACGATAGACGATTGCATTGGATATGCTATGAGTTGAACATTGATCAGCCTACATTGCTTCACTGGCTGTGATAGTATCAGGGCCTTCTATTGAAAGGAAAAAAGTTCTTAATTTTCCTTTTAAAAAGAAGTAGTTCTGCCATGCCGTCAGCAATCTTAAGCAGCAATTTAATGTGACACCAGGCACAACGGAAGCAGCTCTTGAAGAGTTTGTTTGTAGGTTTTATTAGTACTTATGTCCAAACTATTGTTTTTAATAAACAGAAATTTGTGCATACATGTTTGTTTGTTTTATTCAATTTAAGAAATTTTATTTTAGCAATGAATTGTGAAATAGAATCACTGAGAAAAATTGTCTGAATTGCTTTTTAGGAGATGATGACAATTGTATACTCATAAAATGATGAGGTTTTGAATTCTTGTTTCTGGCTATAATTATATATAACAAATATACATATAGAAGACACATTTTTGGGAAGCGTATAAAATATTTGAATGGTCAATAAATGTTTATTTTCACAAATAATTAAATATACACTAAATAGACAGAGACAATACAGCACACATATACTTGCAAAATGATCGAGTATCTATAACCATGTTTTGTGTTTTAATTTGTCATATCTGACAGATACAAATGTATGATTTATCCTATTAGACACCTGCTATCCCATTTCAAAGAGTAACTAATAATTTAGAATTCTGTGTTGTTTCTAACACGTTTTCCTTATGCTGTGATGAAATAAACTTCTTAAGAATCTTAAATCGCACATACATCACAGTGGAAAATGACTTGTCTGGTGACAAAAATGGAATAACTGAACAGCATTTCGGCTTGAGAAAAATAGTATGATATTCTTGGTGGTCTTGGCTTCTATTTCCTTACCTTTATAATTCAGTGCTCTGACCATGCCAGCAAAATAAAAAATCTAGAGGGCCAATGGTCGGTAGGTTTGAAATACTATTTTTCCCTGTCCGTGAAACCACTCATATGTACTTGCATGGACGAACTGAAACGATACGGCCATGCACAATGTCATCATTTGAGTGGAGTAAAACCATGATTGATCGACAGATTCTACCAGAAGAAAAAGTACACGTGATGTAAAAAGATACTTAGAAACAAAATCAGCTAAGTAGTGATGCTAACAACAAAAACATAATCCTAATCAGCATCTTTCGAGACTCTACTTTATTATTGTCGATACTCTTTTGAAACTAGCGGATCTTGTTAAGGCTTTAAGAACTTTCTATTGTGAGACAATGGCCATTCTCAACTGTCGACCACTCACTTAAACTTCGGGACTACTGACATCAACTCATCTATTGACAATAAAGTAAACGATCATACTAAAATAACATGGACATTTTCAAAGACCAGATTTATACTGTTGAAATGGCTGGCGACAAGTAGAGTGTACCAGCCAGTGAAGAAAAAAATAGCGTTTTTATATTCAACGGATGTTTATTTTTTGCTTGTATCTATTTCCCATAGTCGTCGATACATAGACCATAAGTCATTGTAAACTAAAATAAACATACTAAAGATGACACTATAAACAAGACAAAATATACAAAATTGCATAAAATGAATGGAAAATACACAGAGACGCACAATAAACACATACCAAACTTTTCCACTCTTTCCTATGGTAATTACTTCCAAGTTTTCAACCTGTGCTACTCAATGTTGGCCTTTTGGCTAAGATCAAAGTGTAGTATCTGTTCCGATGGATACTGCACCCTATAGACTGGTATTGTCTTGGCCTTCGGGGCTTGATTTACGCCGGTCTATGGGTCTGTCCTGTGCAGTTCTAGGAGGTTCACCCTCCCAGGCTTCGCCTCCCCTCTTTGGGGAGGAGTAAGTTTATTGCTTACTGTCTGAGGCGCCCCTACCACGGAATGCCGACGGGGCTGCCCAGGCAATTTTTAAACCCCACTTTCCCGACCCGACCTTGGGTCACATCTTACTTGTGGGAGTAAGATAAAAACTGGCCTTGTGCCTAACTCCTGGAGAGGAGTAAATAAATACTCAATGTCACTTTTATAAGACTAGAAGTTCATAAAAGGGATATAACTACTTGAACTTTTAGTTACAGAATTTGGCAAATGAGTTCAGGACTCGCTGGAAAAAAGTTTTCCTTCAGACACTTCAGGAGAGAAGAACATTGTATAGATCTATTGAATATGTCCTAATCAAATAAGATGACTCACCCAAAAATGGATAGCAGTTAGGACGGGTCACTGAAACTATTGTCAGCAGTAATGGTTTTAAACAGCATTTTTCCGATCTGTCCCTATTTAGTGTGGAATAGCATCTTCATCGCTGAACGCGTAGACTGAATGAACATATACAAAATATGTGCTTATTTCGTATGAGCGAAACCTATCAGTTTTAATTTGTTCCGATCAGTTACTAAAAAAATGCGGAAAAATTCTTGACAGTATTACACTCGTAAATGAACATTTTTACATATGAAAAACGTTTTTTGTTACAATTTATCGCCATTGATTTGTGTTTCCGTGCTCATTTTACCTTTCCTGGAGTTTTATTCGTTTACTCTACACGTTCGCGCCATTCGTCTAAATCCGTTATTTTTTACTGACAAATGCTGATTTCTTTCTGAACAGCCGCATCGTAAATTTTGCCGCCATCTTGATAATAGCTTTATTTCTAATTGAAAAACAGAAAATATGCCCGATAAACGAAACGAGATGACGAATGATTTGTGTGCAAAAGAAAGTTGATCTGATAATTCCGACTTGACAATTCTTAGCTGGAATCGGTTGTTAATAAAAGAAAGAAATCAAAGGGGAGAAAGCTGTCGAAATAATTAGTAAAAATCAGATCAACGAAAAACTGGCGCCAGATTTTGTAACCATTTTATGCACGAGAACATTTTCTTTTATTATTTACTCTTTTAAAAGAAGGCCTCATCTCTGTAACTAAGAGAAAATGGTACCACACACACATCTACACACACACAAATATATATATATATATATACATATATATATATATATGTATCTGTATGTTTTTTTAACTATTTTAAATAACTTTCAAATCATATTCAAACAAAAAAGTATACTCGAACTATTTACAGTTTCTCATATCTGTTTCAATATGATGTCATACAAATTTAGATTTTTATGGAAAAGTATACATATCTGTATCGATAACTGGCATGTTCTAATATATGAATATACATATATAAATATACATATATATATATATATCTATATATATATGATTATGTATATATATATATATATAGACATATATATATGTATATATATATATATTGGGATATATATAGATACATATATATAGACATATATATATACATATATATATTGAGATATATATATATACATATATATAGACATATATATTGATATATATATATACATATATATAGACATATATATAAATATATTGATATATATATATATATTGATATATATATATATATATTCATATATATATATTGATATATATATATATATATATATTGATATATATATTGATATATATATTGATATATATATATTGATATATATATCAATATATATATATATATTGATATATATATATATATATATATATATTGATATATATTTAGACATATATATATTTATATATGTATATATATATATATATATATATTGATATATATACATATATATATTGATATATATACATATATATATTGATATATATATATATTGATATATATATATTGACATATATATATTGACATATATATATTGATATATATATATATATATATATATATATTGATATATATATATTGATATATATTGATATATATATATTGATATATATTTATATATATATATATATTTATATATATATATTAATATATATATATATATATTGATATATATATATATATATTGATATATATATATATATTGATATTTATATATATTAATATATATATATATATTGATATATATATATATATATTGATATATATATATATTGATATATATATATATATATATATATATATATATATATATATATATATATATATATATTGATATATATAAATATATATATATATGGGAAATGAATAAGGAAAACCGAAAGCTGTTTTTTATGTTTCAGAAACGTTTTGTTTTTATTTGTAGGACTACCTCAGCATGATAATTTTACATGCCATGTAAGGGATGGGAGTGAATGAAATTACTGTGGATGGCTGTGAGTGAAAAAGTGGAGGGGTAGGGGAAAAGGAGGGGAAGGGGCGGCTCTGTGTTTTTGGTGGGTAGGTTGTGTCATAGAAAAGATTTGAAGAAATGAAGGTTATTTGGAAGTAGGATGGGTGGGTGGCTAAGAGTGTGAAAGAAGTAGTCGAAAGGGTTAAATGGGTGAGGGGGAGAGGGGAAATTTTGTTATTGTAAGGTGTGAAATTTTTGGAGAGTAGGAGTATTTGACCAGCTGGCTATGTCAACAATGTGTGGATATAAGTAAGTTAGAAGGAAAGTGTTGAAATGTGCTGAGAATATGACAATGAGAGACAGGAAAAAAAGAAAAAGATACAAAAGAAAAGTGATAATAATAATTTTGGTGAGGAATGGGTGAAATGTAGTTTTGTGTAGGCATCTCTCCACTTTGTAACTCACAGCTATCCACATTAATTTCATTCCCTGCTACTGACTTCTCTCAGTCCGGACCTCAGTCCTGCGATCCACGTAGTGGTTACTACTTTTTCTCATTAACCCATCATGTCAACCCATTATTTTCCGGTACTTGCATGACATTTTTCTTAAAATTATCATCCTGAGGAAGTTTTACAAATAAAGACGAAACGTGGATGAATGCATAAAAAGTTCTTTTGGTTTTTCTTTTTTCATTCCCCATCACGTCGGATTACCCTAATTCTTCCTTTCTTATAAATATATATATATATATATATATATATATATATATATATATATATATATATATATATGTATATATATATATATATTTATATAAATATATATATGTGAATATATATATAAATATATATGAATATATATATAAATATATATATATAAATATATATATATATATGAATATATATATATATGAATATATATATGTAAATATATATATATGAATATATATATAAATATATATATATATATATATATATATATATATATATATGAATATATATAAATATATATATATATATGAATATATATAAATATATATATATATATATATGAATATATATATATAAATATATATATAAATATAAATATATATATATATAAATATAAATATATATAAATATATACATATATATAAATATATATATATAAATATATATATATATATATAAATATATATATATATGCATATATACATATATATGTAGTAATATATATATAAATATAAATATATAAATATATCTATTAATAATGGCATTTATGTATCTGTCTGTCTCTCTGTCATTCTGTCTGAAGCCGAAACTCCATCAAACTAGTTTGACTATTTACTAAGTCTGCCAGCGTTCGTAATATTTGTATATCTTTAGAATTAGGAAACTATTAATCAGTTAATTTAGATTAGATATCATTAAATAACATTAGTTAGATAACATATAAACAAAGACGAACGAAATTTCAAGACGAGGCTGCGATTAAAACGGAAAACGTGTCAATAATCTTACGTAAACTAATACTTTTTCAACTCCCTTGTATGCTGTTACAAAAAATAAATGTGTAAATGGCACAATCCGTCTAGTGTCGTTCAGACACTAGACGGATTGTTACATTTACATAATACATTCCTTTTAACCTTCAATTAAATTTATATTTACAAATATACATTTATAACTGCTATTATCAAAATTACATATGTATTTACAATATCTTCCGATAAGGTGATATTAATTAAATTTATTCAGAAACCAGCCAGTTTTCTAAACCATACTTTCAATTGCAAAGTCATCCTTTCGAAAGTGACGTCATTTTTAGAGGATTTTTTTCACATTTTAATTCTTCATTTTCATCATGTTGTCAATACGAGGTGTTTTGCTGTAAATTAAAATTAAACAAGGCATATCCCAGCCATTAGTAAATGGGTGACCATTTTAGAAAACTAAATTGTTGACTCATCCTTCCGGTTCTTTCTGAAAGTGACGTCATCGTGAGAGGATTTTTCACAGTTTTCATTCTTTATTTTAATTACGCTCCTAAGACAATGTGTTTTGCTTTAAATTGAAGTTTATGAAGGCATATCCCAGCCATTAGTAAATTGGTGACCATCTTGGAAAAATAAATTGCTGACTCATCCTTCCAGTCCGTCCGGAAGTGACGTCATTGTGAGAGGATTTTTTCACATTATCATTCTTTATATTCATTACGTTGATAAGACAAGGTGTTTTATTGTAAATTGAAATTAAGCAACAAATATCTCGGCCATTACTAAATGGGTAACCATTTTGGAAGAATAACAAAACTGGTTCTTTGATATAATGTAGGCGCCTTCAATATCATATTTAAACATAAGTTCTTTGAAATGACCGAGGCGCCTCCTACTTTTTTAAAACTATGAATGGGGTAAAAAAAAATTTTGTGGGGGGGGGGGGGGAGGGGGGTAAACATTTTTTTTTTTGAACTGAAAATATTAGTATTCATGGGGAAAAAAAATTGGGGGGAGAGGGGGAATTTTTTTTTAACTGAAAATATTAGTATTCATGGAGAAGGTTAAAAAAATTGGAGGGCGGGTTTAAAAATGTTTGTTTTTTCTTTTTTTTTTCAACTTTTATTCATGGGAAAGGGTAAAATATTTTTTTGGGGGGTGGGGGGTAACATTTTTTTTTGTTTCTTCTAACTGAAAATATTAGTATTTATAGGGGAGGGTAAAAAAAAATTGGAGGGAGGTTTAAAATTAAAAAAAGATCTTTTTTTACTGAGAATATTAATATTCATGGGGGAGGGTAAAACAATTGGGGAGGGTAAACAATTTTTTTTTCTTTTTGTAACTAAAAATATTCTTGGTTAGAAACAAAAAAAATCAATGTCTACCCATCCAATAAATATGATTGTGGCTCCCCGGTTTACGGGTGAGCGTTTATTTCTGACGCTGCAACCTAGCAAAAATAGACGTCCGTAGGGCGGCTATTTTAGCTAAGATATATATATATATATATATATATATATATATATATATATATATATCTATTAATAATGGAGTTTATGTATCTGTCTGTCTGTCTGAAGCCGAAACTCAATCAGAGTAGTATGACTATTTAGTAAGTCAACCAACTTCTTTATACTATGAAAAAAACCGCCTTAAACAATATGCGCATTTCTCAAGTAACATAATAAATTCCATTTGAACTTCGAATAAATTAGTATTCGCAAATATACACTCATGATAGTTTTTGCTCGCTAATAATCTTACTTATAAATTATCATTATTGAATCAAATTGTTTAATTAAAATAATAATTGATTTAAAACGTCCAACTGATTGCGTCCGTATTGATTTGACGGAGGGAGGTCGTTTCAATGGACTAACGTTCGCTGTTGAAGCGAACGTTAGTCCACTGAAACGACCTCCCTCCGTCAAATCAATACGGACGCAAGACGAGCGCGTAATTTCAAATGTAACCAAAACGCATATTATATATATATATATATATATATAAATATATATATATATATGAATATATATATAAATATATATGAATATATATATATATATATATATATATATATATATATGAATATATATATATATATATATAAATATTTATGAATATATATTAACATATATATATAAATATATATATAAATATATATATAAATATA
Source organism: Sepiola atlantica (assembly GCA_963556195.1). NCBI lineage: Eukaryota > Metazoa > Mollusca > Cephalopoda > Sepiida > Sepiolidae > Sepiola > Sepiola atlantica. The sequence continues at coordinate 134,757,320 of OY744522.1, forward strand.
TATATATATAAATATATATATTTATAAATATATATATGAATATATATATACATAAATATATATATATAAATATATATATATATAAATATATATATGTATAAATATATATATAAATATATATATGTATATAAATATACATATATATAACTATATATATATAAAAATATATATATGTATAAATATATATATATATATATATATATATAAATAAGTATATATATAAATATATATATATATATAAATATATATAAACATATATATATAAATATATATATATAAATATATATATATATATATAAATATATATATATAAACATATATAAATTTATATATATAAATATATATATGAATATACATATAAATATATATATATAAATATATATATGAATATATATATAAATATATATATAAATATATATAAATATATATATATGTATATATATATATATAAATATATATATATGTATATATATATAAATATATATATATATGCATATATATATAAATATTTATATGTATATATATATGTATATATATATATATATAAATATATATATGTGTATATATATGTATATATATGTGTATATATATGTATATATTTATATATATATATGTATATATATATACAAATATATATATGCATGTATATATATGTGTATATATATATATATATATATATATATATATATATATATATTCACATCTCTTTTGTGGTGCTTGACAAGCTTGTGCTTTAAGCCGGAATCTAAGCTCGACGGTCTAGATGACAGTCGGCGCCTTTAACCTAACATACGTATATATATATATATATATATATATATATATATATATATATATATATAGTTTTCTTAAATGCTATGAGTCTGAAGGCACCATATGGGGAGTGTCTATTGTATAAAATATAATAACCTACTTACACGTGTTTCACCGGTGTTACGGCCTACCATCGTGGTTAAATTAAACTAGATTCGAAACAGGACTACAGTGGTTGTAGTCCAACAACCTTATCTAGCAGCATATAGTAGTATTATCGCATATAATTTAATCATTTCTGTTTGTTGATTTTAGTAGTGTTTTTGACAAATGGACGTATTCATAATTCTACAGTGACGCATTTCTAAAATTCTATTAGCGATAAGTAGTTCTCCTTCACAGTGTGATATCCAAAACTGGGAATCGTTTATCTGATAAAATGTAATTATCGACCAGCAAGTGTTTCGCCGTTATATGGCTCACCGGCTGTAGGCATATATATTTGATGATAAATGCACGATATATCATGAAAGGAAATGACGTAATTAAAAGGATGTGTGAAAAAGACAAACGAAAAAAAAATAAAATACAGGAATAAATCGTCAAGAAACGAGAGATTTAACCGGTTTGTTCGGATCAAAGAACGCTCTCAGAAAAAGTGAAAATTTTAAAATTAATTGATAACGGTAAAAACATAGGAAAAAAGAACGCACAATGCGATGTTATTGGCACGTATTTAACTATTTGAAAAATGAAATAATAGAAAAACGCGACCGGCAGAGACGTTAAAATGGGGAAAGGGGGGGATACAAAAGAGAAGAAAAAGGAAAAGAAATGGAAACATGAATGTAATGTAAAAAGGTTACTTTTATTGGGATCGAAGCTATTAAAGCAGTGGTGTCATATATTGCATTGTTTCAGTGCCCAACAACCCTGTAGCCGGCATTTAAAAAATAAAATGTACCGCTTGTCCGATGTTTTATATCGGTGAAATGGGCAATCATATATTTTCCCAGATTCACGAACACAACCAGGACTTCAAACAACAATTCCACTAACGCATTACTCATGAACACAAACAATTTCATCCACAACTTTGACTTTACAAACTGAACCTCTTCAAGACCGAATACTCTCTCCCACGTCTCAGGTGCATCGGAAGCGCTATAGTACTTCTCTAATCACCACGTAACGTACACTTCAGACTCAGATCTTATTCTTTAAGCAACCATTTGGAAAACAACGCAATGAAATATACTACACCCGCTTCCCAAAAGACTTTTAAAATAAGTGAGATAAAAACCTTTAGGGAAAAATGGTTCTACGTCAAATGTTGAGTAATGCATTTAAAAAAAGATCTAGTGCGCGCGCTTGGGCGTCAACAATATGTATGTGCTTGGTAAAATCCACAACTATTGTACTTATGAGTACATATTTTTGGAAGTTGTATTCTAGGCAACAGGGTGAGTAACGTTGGCACATTTTTCATAAAACTTTACAATTTATGGGACTCCACCGAAACCGTTCCATTCTCCGAAAGAAAGAGAACACATTAAAAATTTACAACTATTCTATATTTATTGCGTACACCCGTTCTGGAACGGGTATTCTAATAATAATTATGATAATGATAATAATAATAATAATAATAATAATAATAATAATAATAATAATAATAATAATAATAATAATTATATATATATATATATATAGTAACCCACAGACAGCTGCTCTTTTCTTCCAACAAGAAAACTAATCTCTAAATATAGAAACAGAATTAGTACAGCTAAACTTAGACAAACAGATAACTTATCGGATATACTAATGTCGATAAATATAAAATATTATTAATATAAATTATTATAAACTATCATAAATTATGATAAAAAATAATAATGAAATGTACATATTTCATAACTTCAGAAGACTACAATCTGCCATAATTTATTATTGATATATATATATATATATATATATATATATATATATATATGTATATATATATATATAATTTTAAATATATTTAAATAAATAATTCTTATAGGCACAACTCTCTCCACAGATTCCAAAATTTCACTGTGTTTCATGCCACTCAGAAACAACCATAGGATGTTGCATCTGCTGAGGTTTAGTTCTCATTTGAATTTTCATTTCAGCATAATAATTCCGGAAGTTTAAAGTTACAGGCATTACTTTCTTCTTTTTGTGAGATAGTGTTCTGTGCTCGTGATACCGTTTCTACTTTATGGTGAGAGGGAGGTAGTGTAGTATCTATTTTGTTGTTATGATAGCATCCTATGAGACATTATCTTTTTTTATTTTGGAAGGTTACTGGAGTATTTGGTCTTTTGGTCATGAGAACATCCTCCCAGGCATTAATTCCTCCTTTTGAAGGTAATTCATTTTCTGTTCTGTTGTAATAAGACGATGCTCTGAGTCATTATTTTCATGGGGTAATGTAGTATATATCGTGGTTCATGATACCATCCTCTCGGGCATTACCTCCTTTTTCGTGGGGAAGATGAGTATTTATTCGTTCGTTATATATAATAGAAACAACATTTTGAGAATACATATAATATTCAGTAAAATAGAGATTATCAACTTCATCATGGCTGCTATATCTGAAATCAGAAATTGCGTACCGATGTGAATCTATAAGAAATCTCCAATTATATTTTAGTCCGGATATTTTTTTTTTCAAATAATAATTTGTTTTAAACAATTGTTTAATTATTAACGAATAATAAAATCAAACTGTTTTATATAATTCAATTTTAAAATAATTAAACTATTTTTCATCAATTAACCAAATCAAACTTGTTTTCTGATTTAAATGTTTTCTTTTTCTTTTAAAAATATATATTTTTAAATAGTTTAATTATTAATTATCAAACAAATACAATTATGTTACAAAGTAATAAAGTATTATTAACAAATAATGAATTCAAACTGTTTTCACGAATGATAAAAATAAAAATTCCGTCAAAACTATGCGGCCTGAAATAAGGGAGATTTTTTATCAACACTGGTTCGCAATTTTCGATTTCTAATACGGCGGCCATGATGAAAGTGGATACTTTCTATTTTACTTGATAATCTTTAGTGAAAATTCGCTGTTAATCCTGATGTGCAAACATCAGAATTTAAAAACATATCAAAACAATTAAAGATTAAATTTGTTTCAAGAAATAGCTTTTAGGAATGCTAAATATATTAAGTTGTGTGAAGTATAAACGAACAGACTAGAATTAAGTTTGGAATTTCATAAACATTTTAGAATGAGATGAGTGATCAGGGAAATAGGAGTTAGAAAGTGAGGAGTGGGGGCCAAGTCGTCGCTCAGTAAATTCTGAGGATGACTGTTCCCCGATTATTTAATGTCGAAGCGAAACTTTACTGCCAAAAGATTTTAATGTCAACCAACCACACGACGTCAATAATGAACCAGGCCAGAGTCGCTAATAAATATTCGGCCATGTTATGCACGCGTCGAGTCAATTTAACGACTATTGCAGCTTATTAATTCTTTTTGAGTATATGGGAAAAGAGTTTGATCAAAAGATCTCCAATAAATGTCGCTGTCAGACCTGTTCGATTATTGGCTTCATCTGGTTGATCGAAAACAGAAACACTTTGATAAAGTTAGTTCGTGAAGTCTGATTTTGCAGCATTATTGATTTGAGAACCTCACAGTTAGTAATCGTTGCATTTAAGAGCACTTGCTAAAAAGCCAATCGAGGTTACCTGTATAGACATTCGAACTGAATAGAAAGTTCAATGCATACTTACACACACACACACACACACACACACACACACATATATATATATATATATATATATATATATATATATATATATATATATATATATATATATATATATATATATATATATATACTGATGGCTTTGAATAGCAACTTTTCGGTTAGGCTCAGAGATTTTTAATTTGCCCTTCTATACAGGACTTGATGCTTTCGCAGACAGGTTTATAGTACTTAAAATAGTTACGTGCTTTCAGTAGGCAATAACCATGTTTTCCCGCTTTTGGCGATCTTCAAATTACCTGAAACAGGTATTTATTTGTAAATTCGTGTCGTGGTATTTATTTGTTTTTTTCTTTATTGTATATTCTACTGTTAGACTTATACGTATCATTTTTCATACCAACCCGAATTTAGCGTAATATAATGGTGAGTTAACGTGACAAGGAAGATATAACTCTAGATACGTTTTTGGGGGAGGTTATGTTATAAAGGAATAGAGAAAGAGGATGATCTATCTACTACATCTTTAAAACATTTATTCAATACTCGTTCTCAAAACGTGAACTGCCTCTAAAACGTATCTAAACTTCTGCGATGATGTCATATGGCTTATATGTCCAACTTACCTCATTGGATCGACTCAACGCCATCCAATATGCAGTATAATAAATACAACAGAAATGGATATATCCTTTGAATAGAATGATTCATGTTTTCATCAGTAGCTTCCTCAGGATTAAGCGAATATTTCCATATACATAAAACCTATAGGGTCGTATAATGCATCGCAGATAAAACATGCTATGGTCGATGTATGTAGCAGCATTTCCACACTGTGTAATATAATCATCAACTAAGCTCGATCGTAGGTGGACGAAAATAGAGAAGCCTTGTGGCAATAAAGGGTCGAACGAAATAACATGAACAGAAGGTAATTTAATAGAAATTATATTAACAGAAAGTACTGAAGTAATGGTTTTACATAAGAGGCTTCTTCTCTGTGCTTCTTAGTTCTACTAATTGTTCATAACGACTATATTAATCAAGTTAGGAAGAGTTCATTCCGTGACGAAATAGGGTAGATCAGCATCACAGTACTATAAACGGAGATAATGAAAACGTTCTATAATCGGAATGAATAATAAGCTTTAACGATTATAACGATTATCCTGACTGTGTGTATGGAACTTCGCGTTACTATTGACTCACAGCCAGATGGATCTTGTTATACAACCTCAATGGAATAGCGGACTTACCTCGGATGAGAGTCTATGTCAACTGCTGCAGTTCGAAAGACAGTTCAAAGATATGATATATATATGGATATTTTTGGATACCGAGTCCCCACATATTACCCCCAAAAATTATACTAGCATCTAAATTGTCGAATTATAGTTGATTTGACACCATCGAACATATATGTCAGTGGGTCAAAAGGCTTTTATGCTTTTCTTTAAAAGTAAACTGATGTTTCGACCGGGCGGTCTTCATTTGTTTTACATTTATTGTATATTCTATTGTCATGTAATTTGCATATATGCTAGTTATGCATGCATGTAAACAATCATATATCTGTGAAAAAGACAAACAAAAAAAATAATTAAATACAGGAAACAATCACCAAAGAACGAGAGATTTTACTGCTTTCGTCTGGACTAACGAACGTCTTGCGAGAAAATGTAAGTGTTAAATTTATTCGATAACGGTAAAAGTATAGTAAACAGAAGAATGCACAAAGAGACGTTATTGGTACACGTTTAACTATTTGATGAAAGAAAGTATAATAAAACGCGTGCAAAGAAAAGTTAAAATGCAAAAAAAGGAGGGAGAAAAAAAAAGGAAAAGAAGTAGAAAAATATTGCTGAATTGTAGTAAAAAAGACTAGTAACTTTAACCGGGATCGCAGTTGCGCAATATATGGCATTGTTGGAGTGCGGTTTTTACCTGATGTTTTTGTAAAGAATAAGATCTGAGTTTGAGCTTTATGTTAGATTGTGATGAGAGAAGTATTATAGCGCTGTCGATGCACTTGCGACGTGGGGGATTTTTTGGTCTGTAGGAGGGTGCAGGTTATTTTTCAAAATCATATATATATATATATATATATATATATATATATATATATATATGTTTATTATTTGTAGTTTAAACCTAATAGTGTTTACGCTCAATCGATATTAATACTTCCAGACAATTTTTTCTTTTAAGGGTAGCTATGCATTTCTTTTGTATCTTCTTTTGAAGAGCTTGATAGAGGAATCAATTATATTTTGAATTGTTTGGTAAAATCAAATATGACGTCGACCTTAGGATGAATACACGTATATTTGAGCAAAACATCGATCTTAAAGATAACTTTCAAAAGTAACTTTCGATTATTCAATATTTTTCTATTTTTCTGCTGAATCATTGTCTAGAAGATTTAAGTTTACGTTGAAGCGTTGTTTGTCTTGACCATTGAAGAAACAGCTTTTAAGAATTAACCTCTTTCTTGAGACTAAAAATATGGTCGCGGGAATCTGTTATATTTATTTTCTCTCCCTCTCTTATATATATATATATATATATATATATATATATATATATATATATATATATATATATAAATTATGACTCAAAATAATGAAAAGTTTATGACATAATCATTATTATGTAATCACCTTCCAAAGATTCAACATCAATAAATTTATTTTTATGTTTACATATGTGTCAGAATCTTAATAAAAATAACTTCTTCAGATTAAAATAACAAAAGAAAACTCCCATAATTGTGTTACAGGTTATATATATATATATATATATATATATATATATATATATATATATATAGCGTTCTTCTATTTTTTTTTATTCTTTTGTTTAGTTGTTTTTACTTTCTGTCGTTTTGATACATTCTGTCTTCGTATTATTTCATTTTATGATTTAGCGTGGATCTTTTAATCATACATATATATATATATATATATATATATATATATATATATATATATATATATATATATATATATATATATATATATATATATTCCTACATTAATTATACAGTCTCACACGACAGTCTTATTAATCCTACCAAAGGTAACGAAATAAAAAGACAAGTAATACAGCATTACATAGCATAGTCCGATTTCGGTTTATTAATTTTAAGAAAAGTAAAATCAAATAAAAGCCATATACAAAAAATAATACCGAAATTAATGGATTCAGATTTAATTAAAGCATGTTGAGAGAAGCAAGGGGTATATCAGCACATGCAGAGACCTAAGGCTGGACAGCAAAAAGAAAGCTGGGAGCCCTAAGAAGATGTGGAAAGAAACCATCAGGTAAGACCGTAAACAGTGGCAAATGGACACAGTCAATTCCCACAATCGTGAGCACTGGAGACTTAGCATTACCTCGGATGCAAATGGTTATACCCAGGTCAAGCGTGAAAATTGAAGGAAGAAACTTGACAATGTATAGAAAATTATTTTCCCTTTCTGACGGATGGTGCATGATGGATTTCAAAGTAACTCTAAAAGGAAGTAGATTACAATCTTCATATGGAAATTGTTTGGCGATACAAACTCAGAAACGCAACCATAAACTGAATGCTCAATACGGCAAACACTGAAGCATTTTGTAAAGCGTATCTAAAGTAGAGTTTGCGCTAAAAGTCTTGTTACTCCAATCAAAAAGTAATATCAAATGAAGAAACAAACATCAAGGCACAATTTCGGGAAAATATTACACAAGTCATTATGACGCATCATTGCTTCGTCGGTGTGTTATTGTGTCAATGAAAGTGAATAAACTGAATCCATTACATGTTCTTTCTAATCACCGTATTGCTTGTGTTTCTATTCCTGTAGTATTGTAAATTTGTTGTATTTTTCTTAAAGTGCATGGACTGCTATTTTTTGGAAGGACTCCTTTTAACTTTGAGCACGCGATAATAGCTGAACATAATGTCGTCGTCCTCAAAAACATTTGCATCTGATTCTGATGTGGATAAACAATAGGTACAACGAGTGATGAGGATGACAAAAACGAAACATGAAAGAAAATCCTTGGAGAGGCAGACGACATAAAATGTAACTCATATAAGTCAATACGTTACGATTTTCAAGCTTGTTTTATTTTGTTTTGTTTTAAGTAGATATAGCCGTATGTTTTAAAATAACGTACTCAGAAGACGGACCAGGAGAAGGTTGCCAATCACGCAAGTCAATGTGACGCTATTGAGCTTATATGACTTGAAGAAAGAACGCCGAGATGTCAGTCTGCGCAAGAGATACATTTCACATCGCGATGACGAAAACTTCTTACAATGGAAACCATACTTTTCAGAAAAGAATAGATAGAAATAAATTAAAAATAATCTTTCTTACCAAATCCACAAGTTCATTTTGTTTGTGATTGATACAATATTTGATTATCTTACCTGAAAATAAAGAAGAATAACGAAAGTTAAAAGCAGAAAAAATAACAAACAAACAAACAAACAAACAAACAAACACACAAAATGAAACAATGATTTATAAAACTTAAAATGAACTAAAAAATATTAAAAACACTTCATTTCCCAATTAGACATGCACAATGTTGTCACGTTATATGGAAACCGGATTTCTGGTGCATTTGTTCGATTCGCCGTTGATGACCTCCGCTGAGATCGAAAGTAGCCGAACCCTTAACTTAAACATTCGCTCAATTTATCATATATTTTTATCGGTGAGTAAAATATTAATTCGATAGGCAAAACTACCTCTGTACCGGATACACCGGAAATAAACAAGCATATCTCTCATTCAATTGAACAATATATATATATATATATATATATATATATATATATATATATATATATATATATATATATATATGTATAATTATGTTTTATTTATACATACATGTAGATAATCTGCGACACTTGCATGTCGATGATATCGATCTACAGATGTTAGAAACTAAGAACTCATCAGACAGAATGAAAATCTGACCCTTCCCTGATGTCATATTGGAAAGAATGAAGTGGAAAAGAAGAAAAGAAAAAAAGACGAAATTCAAAATGTGATGGTCAGTGGTCAGATTTGAAACCGTCGAAAAAGCAAATAAACTCATGTTGAAGGTAGAAAAAATCGGTCGATTACCCGTGGCACATTTTCAAGGTCGTCTAATGTCTAGAAATATATTCAGAGTTTCTTGGGCGGTGTCAATACTATGCGGGGTGTTGGAGGGGGGAGAGGACGAGCTGTCGCCTTCAGTCCGGCTTTATTCGATGGAAGGGCGGGGAGTAGCTGTTAAGTAATTTAAATCTAATTGTGTTATTTTTCACTTTTAATTTTTTAAATTTGTTTTAGTCTTTCACTTTACAGTGAAAATATTTTACTAATTTAAATGCAATATTTTTACATTTTGTAAAATTAATTTGAGCTAAGAGCAGTAAGTTGTTGCGGTAATAAAATAATAATTATTATAATAATAATAATAATAATAATAATAATAATAATAATAATAATAATAATAATAATAATAATAATAATAACAACAATAATAATAACAATAATAATAATAATAATAATTATAATAATAATAATAATAATAATAATAATAATACTAATGATAGGAACATAATGTAAAATTATCTAAAATTAACTAAAAATTTACTAATTTACTGATTTACTGACATAATATAAGGGTGGTAATAACAATAATGATAATAATAATGATAATAATAATAATAATAATAATGATAATAATAATAATAATACTAATAATAATAAAAAATTATTGATGATAATAATAACAATAATAATAATAATAAGCAATGATAATAATAATAGTATTTATAATAACGGGTATGGAATAAATCAATACTAGTGATAGTAATAATCAAATAGAATTAAGAGGATAGGATAAGATTATGGTAATTGAAATAATAATAGTCATAGTTATAATAACAATAATGATGAAAAATAATGATGATGATTCAATGATAGTAAAATATAAATATAAATGAGAAAGTTACACAATTAATTGTTATAGTTGCGGCAATAATAATAATAATAATAATAATAATAATAATAATAATAATCATAATCATAATCATAATCATAATAAAAATTAAAATAATAATCCGCATTAATAATGTTAGATAATGGCCCTATGGGAATGGACGTGTCTGTTGGAGATCGGGTTTGACTTGCGCGATTCGGAGCGGAGTCACCTCGTGCAAGTTGGTGCAATACGTTCTCACGATTTGCGGGGACAGTTGACGAGACCTCGGGGTCGGGGGGTTAGGTCACACTTGTGCGTCGATCACAAGGTTTCGTGACGTCACAATTTTCCCGGTGGGAAAACTAAGTTGAAATTGCGAGTTCTTGACTGGAAGCAAGTCAAGTCAACACGCTTTAGCAATGTAGGGATAACAAGCTAGGCGGATTTTGGTTCCACCGAAATTGAGAGCCAAGCGATGTCCCGCATCTTCTTTCCTTTACAAGTAGCTAAATAGTTAGAAAATTAACTAGCGTAAACCTCTCTTTCTTCTACAACGAACTTGCTCAGTATCGACTAGAAGTATAGAAATAAATGGCTCTAAATTTAAAAGGAGAAGCTTTGTTATATTTTATTTTGCGTGGGGAATTTGATTTCAGCCCACGAAGAAACCGCCGGTATGATTGAAGAAGCGAGCGAAGTTGACGCTCGGTGAAGCGGCAGATGATAGCAGTCACGACACAATGCAGTCGACAACAATGGCAGTGAAGAAAGAGCCACGGTTAGTACAAATAGTTTCTATACAACGGCGAGGCAATGGAGAAAGGAAGGAACCACGGTTAGTACAAATAGTTTCCGGGCTGTTGGGATTCTCGAATCGAAAAACGACATATCGTCCCGTTAGCAGCGACGCCGTTCGTTTCGGGATGAACAGACAAGAGTTCTACCACGACCCCAGAGATGCCGACATCACAACGTGTTAAGAAACGTGTTATTAAGTAACCAGCAATACAACAATAATAATATTAATTGTGTAAATAATCACATTAATAAGGTATTGCAATTATAGTCGTAATAATTACAGAATAATTTAATGTAATAATAATACCGACAATAATACAAAATATTACATGATAAATATATTATATATATATATATATATATATATATATATATATATATATATATATATATTCGCTATATACAAAGTTAAATTCCTCTTTAATTATTAGCTAATTCCCTATGGCCGAGGGGTTAACACTCTTGACTACGAATCAGTGGCGATTTGTGATCGGAGTTCGGGCCCGCCGACCGTGGAGAATTAACTTCCTGCACTGAAGATTGCGTTAGCATGAAACATCGATGTCTGTAGGTAATACATAATTAATATATTAATATATATATATATATATTTATATATATATATTTTAGGTAGATAGCTATATTATCTATTTTTAGTTGGTGGATAGATACTTTCTGTTTTTATTCAATAATAGGGTCCCTAGTGTTGCTGTGTTTTAGGGGGTCAGTATTGCATGGGGGAGGTAAGTAATTCCAGGGAATTTGGTAGAGACTATAGAATAATGGGGTTGGTTTGGGTTAATAGTGTAAGTTTTTATTTTATTTTTTAATGGTAACATTTGTTCAAGAGGTTATATGTAACTTACTAAGATAGTGAATCGATTTGGTCTACAGTTAATTGAGTTTTCTTGTTTTTATGTTTAGAATTTACCTGTATCAATGAATTACACTATATAAAGTTTTTCACTTCAGCACAGGTAACAGGGTGAATTCAGGCAACTACAGGTACTGGTATTTCTGATAGTGTTCAATTGAACTGTTAGTGATTGATTATTATTGGTTTGTTCTCAGTGGTATATAGAGAGTGAAGTTCTTTTTGAAAAGTCACAATTATTGAATGAGTATTTATGAACGGTATACCTTTATTTGAATGTATAACAAGCCATGCCTATATAGTATTTTCTCCTGGGTTAGGTTTTCTTTATTGAAGTTGTAGCCTGGTAGACTATTGGGGTTTAGAGGCAATGGCTGATGGCAACGAATCGTCTTTCTTCCTCCTCCTACATCCCGCATAATATTGACACTGGCGAAAAAGATCTGAATACATATCTAGAAATTAGACGGTCTTGGAAATGTGCCAATGGTAATTGACCTAATTTTTCTATTTTCAATATTACCACGGACCTTCCAATTTTGAAGGTTGGATTTCGTCTTCTTTTCTTTCTCTCGGGTAAAAGTACGTTAATTTCAGCTACTGTCTGTGCGATTTCTCGCGGCCGCGTTGGCATAGACGGTAGATTCGTGATTTTAGACTGAATCTACGAACTGCGTTCGATCTCATGTGACCGCGTGCAACCACCACTCACCACGGCACTGATAATGGTAAAACACCCGAAAATGATATCGTCTGTAAGTTCAAAAACACTTTAATACTTAAAAATATTTACAGTATATATATAAAATATTTACAGTATATATATATATATATATATATATATATATATATATATATATATATATATATATATATAATGAAGGAGAATGGAAAGGAATTAGAAAAAGCAAAAGCCAAATCAAGATTCAATTCAAAAGTTCAAAGCAAGGTATATTCCGCAAAAAGGCAATTTATTCAAGTTAAATTTTCCTTAAATTTTCCTTGAATTGAATCTTGATTTGGCTTTTGCTTTTTCTAATTCCTTTCCATTCTCCTTCATTTCTACCTGCTCTATCCTGGATATTGAGCCGTATACTCTTCACAATGGGGTTTTACCTTTCCTAAATGTTCGCTTTTAGTACACCTCTTTATATATATATATATATATATATATATATATATATATATATATATATATATATATATATATGGCTGTAATTCGGGCTATAATCGCCAAGTTTAAAAAGGTTTTTTGAATTTGTTTTTGTACAATTTCCACTTAGGAGGGCAACACCAAGAAATACATAAATGCATAGGAGCATTTTACAAATATCTTGATGTTAGCCGAAACAATTGTCTGCGAAATAAAAAAAATAAGTTGAAAAAATTGACGCAGAATCTGTCATTTGTGATAATAATGTGGTATTGAACTACATAAAAATACTAAATATATATATATATATATATATATATATATATATATATATATATATATAGTTCGGCAGCAAGTCGTTGTTCACGCAGGCTTCATTGAAGACCACGGATCTCTCTCTATTCACAATCTAACTGTGGAGTATGGCACCTAGCGTTGTGTCGTGGGCCATTCCTCGAGCGCTTTCGGTCTCTCGATACGACAAAACGCTAGGGGCCATACCTCACCGGTTAAGTTCCGAGAACCGTAGAATTGCTCGCCGCGTCGAGAGATTGACACGAAATATTGTGAAAAGAGAAAGCTCCGTGGTCTTCAATGAAGCCTGCATCTATATATATATATATATATATATATATATATATATATATATATATATATATATATATATATATTCCTGCTAGTATGTGTGTAGGAAAAGGGGTCATATATCTTACAATATCGTATAAAGATTACTACAACATATTCTAATCTAAAAAGTCTTTATTTAACTTGCATAACCTTTCGATGTATTATATACTTTCTCCAGATGTGAAAAAATAGTAAAATATGTGAAATGTCATATCTATTGAATAAATACTTTTGTAGATTAAAATAGACGTTCTTGTCATTTTATAGTAAGAGCCTACTTCAAAATGAAACGACAGTGTATTCTCCCGTAAGGGTGCTTACTCGAGAAGTCTATAGTAAATCAATGATAACGTATTCACCAAACTCACCTCCCTGTATCGGTATTTCTCGAATCCAACGGTAAGGAGATATCTAGGACGACTGGAAACAATTCCGTGATAAGCAGAGAAGATTGGTGTAATTTTGGAATATTCCCTCTCCTAGACAAGTTGTACACACACGGTGTAAAGGTATACAGAGTCTAGTATACCCTGTTCTTTAATCCATAGATGGCGTGAAATGATCTGGATTCATCCTCTTTCAAAGTGTGTTAGTGAAAGCAATGTAATGGCAATGAAAATATCGAACTCGGCATGCCGAGACAAGAGTACGCTCTTGTAATCACTACACCTCGCCACTTCCTCGTTTTCTTTCTCATTTTACTTCAGTGTAAGTTCTCAGTAATAAAGGAGCTCTTTCCTAGGGCTTACACTTGATCTATATATGAGATACATATATATTCAAGTGTTCCATTAAATTTCCCCCTTACTTCTCAAACGTTAGTAAAGAAAAGAAGAAAATTAATTTTCTTGTCCAATTAACTATGTTATTGTATATCTTTTTTGTGATTTCTTGGTCTTACCGGATTCCAGGAACATAATTCATCTAGTCTGGTGGAGTATCCAGCTTTGTGTTGTAACTAGATGCAACAACACTCGCAGAAGGAGCACCATTTTTCGTATCATCCAGTGTGTATCCATACCGAGAAGATCTAATTTAGGCTTAGAATACTATGTTTTTTTTAAATATTTGGTCACAGTTTACTTGTAGGAGGAAGTATCCTCATGCTAGGTTGCAATGACAAAACCCTGCAGAGAGAGACCTTAGACACTCGAAGATGGTTTCTAGTAAGCATTCAACTTCCGTAAATGTATTTATGTGTGTGTAATAAGAAAGAGATAAAATGAAAGATAGTGTCTGTTGTAGAAAGGAGTAATGAGCGGCCACACACGTATCTGCACATCGACACACTCAGAAATACATGAATAGAAGTCGAGTTACTCTATCAAAAAGACAATTTTCAGAGATAGAATGTATCGATTGAGTTAAAGTAACGGCACTGCGATAGCAAGAAAAAACGAAAGGGGCTACGGACGAATGAGTGGCTTTATTATTGATGACATAATAACAGGATGGGTTCACTGGCGATCGATGACCCGACCGAGGTCAATTGATGTTTAATACTTGCTACATAGACAAAAATAAAAACAGGTTACTCTTTTCACCAATTCGACATCCGAACTAAAAAAAAGGTTATCTTTGAACCTTTTGTAGTTTTGGGGATATTTGACTTCAAAGATTTGGCCAACCATACCGTCTTCAGGATTTTCCTTTTTTCCCCTAAGACAAAACGATGTGCCAAATTGGACAAAACCCAAGAGTAATCGTTATTGGTTTTTATTTATTTACTAGACGATTACCCATAACTCATAGGACCAACGATGGTACATTGTACATTAGGTAAATATATATACAGATAAAAAGAAGGCAAAAAGGCTAAGCGTATTCAATGGTATCAGTGTTTTAAGAAACCGTAACATAATAAAAAAACACCGACTTTTAGAAATGTTAAATTTTCGCAAAGTCAAAAAATTTCAGAATACATCGTGATGTTAGAATATACTTTTTCTCTTAATTCTTTCTATTTTTCCCGTCTTCCCTCTCTTTTTCAATTTCAATTATTCACATTGTTCCATTCCTCTCATTACATAAATTATCATTCACCTTTTATGCACGCTATTCTCCATCCCCCCCATAAGTTTTTGTCTTATATACTATCTACATATCAATTTAGATTTCAGTATAAGTTTTCTTGGTAGCTAGTGATAACCAGCTGTCCCTAAATTTGCGTATGTATTCTAAGAATAAATACTTCTTCGAGCTGCAGTAGTGTTAATTCTATTGAATACTTATATTTAAAGAGTCGAATTTTATGTCTGCCACATACTTTTATTTCAAAGATACAATGCGGAGTTCAAAGCTATCAAAACAGCGACTTTTGACCATCTTGTCTAAAGTCGGGGTAGCTGCTGGAACCGATATGATGTTGAAGTACTAAACATCGGCAATAAAATCAGTGGATTATTCAAAATCGGCCTTGATTTATCGAAAGAATATATTTGAGGAATATATCTCTTTTAGTACTTTTTCAGATGCTTTTATAACGAATAGAATGTTTTATCAATTTTTATTTATTTAGAAAAAACTAGAACTCGTCTATTTTGTAATAATTAGTCACCGCTAATCGAGCTCCAAAGAGATTAATGTACCTAGCATCACCCATAGATACAGGTTCTTTTCAAGGGCTCCCATCTGTGAAACACATTATCGCTAGACTGCTTCCTTGCATATTACAAGTCGTCTTCAAATCTAATTTCAACAAATGCTTGCTATAAACCGTCCCATTAGTAATCTAACTTAGTTTATTCAATTGATCAAATTTAGTACTCCCATAATGTTCTTCATCTTTCAGTAGATAATCATTCCATCACATTAACCTTCATCCTCGAGTGGCTTTTCGTCTTGATGATCATTCCATCACATTAACCTTCATCTTCAAGTGGATTTTCGTCCTGATATATAGCGACCGAATAGTAAAACAAGAGTTTCTTAAATAAATAACGCTTTTGCGTGGCTGCCTTATTCAAGGCGTATTGTTGGCAAAATCATCACCCTTGATTAAAACCAGTGAAACCCGTTGCAAAAAGAACCCTCCGTTTCGCGAGGGTCGTTCTTGTACGGAGACGCACTCCCGCTAACTTACGAATGAAAGCAATCAAACGATGGCCAAATTAATAAACACGTTTATTTACAAAATATTATTTTACTTTCATTCGCACTTTGGCGCTGAGGCTATAGCAGTTATATTTTGATGAACTCTTTTCTTTCTATGTAAAGTAATGTTCCTTCGTGAAGTGATTTGGTTTGTTATCCAATGAGAACACCTTGCGTGAGATGCACTTTCGCTGATTACTTACACATTTTTCCACGCTTCTAAACCAGTTAGTCTTGAGATATCAACCCAAGTTAACGAGATGCGGGGCCGTCCAACTCATCAACGGCATTGCACCCTTTCAAAACGTTTGACATCAAATCTTTTTTTAACTTTTTTCTTTCGTTTGTTTCGCGAAAACGTGAAATCAACTTGATGAAATATGTTAGAAGAGACTTGTTCGTTAATTTACCGAATGACTAAATATCTCTTTTCTAAAATGGTGAAGTCCGACTTTGAACTACGATGCCTATTTTACAACATGTCCACGTTATATCTACGTTGTTGATTGAAATGAGATCAAATCCAGGTGTATTCGACGCACGATCTTTTAATGACAAACATATTGCTTTACATACTGTTTCTTTTTACCTCCTTCACAATGTTCCACTGTGTTCTTGAAGAGACACGTATGTTTACTGTATATCTACTGCTTGGTGACATGTTTTGCCATCCAGGCCTATCGCCAGGATTATTACTAAAGGCTTTATAAACGTCCATATTTCCAGGTGGCGCATTTACTACAAACAATTAACATTTTTCCTCAGTAACTTCCTGGTGATTAAACGAATATTTCCATATTAAACATGATTGATACTTTTTAGTATTTTGATTTTTAAGACTACTATTCTCATCTTAAATGTTATTCCTACAACGTTTTGACCGATGTAAAATTCGACCTTTATCAGGTGCATTCTGTCGAACGCGTGGCGCAACGGATAAAGTTGTTAAGTTATAATTAGTTCTAAGTAATAGTGTTCTGGATATTGAAGGGATAATTGTCACCAAATGCGGTGATAACAAAGAATAACATCTTAAAAAAATATTGATAATTTCTACCCGGTCGTGGATGACGTAACGAGAACAATCTATTCTCGTGGATTAATAAATGGTTTAGTTCTAAATCTCGTATATATTCTAGGGTTTTACAAGACGCAACTCAGGAAGGTCGGCAGATAAATCGGCCGAAAATTTATTTGAATAACACGCAAAATGTAAATAGTACTTTAAATAACCGAAATACAAATTATTTACTAATATAACAGATTGCCGATAGAACATGATGGTATAGTCGATGAATTAAGCAGTTCTAACGCATTTTATGTAATTTCACCTGCGACTCAGATTTGCAACAGTTGGTTGAAATGTAGTACTACGTGGGAATTATGCTGGCATCGTTGTCTGGTGTAGCTGTCTTGTTAGTTAAAGGTTGTTGTGGCGTCGCAGTGTGTAGAGTTCGTCTGCTTCTCTTTCCCTATATGTTGCAGTCTGCCTCTCTCGCTGTAATAAGAACAATAACATGTGTATGCTGTTGTTCAAGTAAACTCGTCCGTTCGTCTTGCAGATCCAAAGCCAATAGACATACACTATATGTTCTTTTCGCCACATATCACGCGAGACTTCTTGTGGCGTCACTTCTTTCGGACATATTAATTGATTCTCTAGTAAGAATTTTTCATTCTACTTAACAAAGTTTCTAGTTTAAATGTATTTTTCTTCTAAGTAATCCATTCATATGCTACATTTCCACAGAAAATATAGACGAAACGGGCAGAGTACAACACAAAAAATAATGAAAAATCATAGGATCTGAGTGAATCACACAATGTCTTTCATTCTGATAACGGTTACACCTACTGCTGAAGGCTTGTGTGTATGGCACTTTGCGTCAGCATTAGCAACCAACCAAAGGGATCCAATTATATAAACTCAAAGGAATAACGGGAGAGCATCTATATCAACTGCTGCAGAGAGACACATGATTCAAGTAACTATCCCATAAGATATATGAACATTTTAGACAGCAAGTCACCAGAAGCTATCCAAAAAAAAATATATTAAAATCTAAATTTATGTGTAGATTATAATATCGCGGAAAAACTTGTGTCAATTTTATTGCATATCTGTTAAAGCATGAATTTTGGATATTGGAATCCCTCAACAACCCACAGAGTTCTCTTGGAATGTGAGACTCTGAAAATATAAGACACCTAGCGGAAAGACTTTTTCTTCCTTTTAAATAATTATTGAATATTACTGAACAAAAATGTTTTCCTTTTCAGAGAATTCGACTTGGTGGCCTTCGTTTTTTTAAATTGTATATTCTACTGTTGGTGTTATATTCCTTTGCCATAATGTAACGTGCATATATGTTAGATATGCATACATGCAGACAATTATATATATATATATATGTGTGTTTCATTAAATAAATTGCTTGTCTGTTAAATTTCTACTTAAAATAGAATATGGAAGCTACTGTTGTACGGAAATTTTCCAGGGTAAAGCGATTCTAATTTCGAGCTATGACATTAAACTTAAATTATAATTATTCTCAGAATTATAAAAAAACATGTACCAATCGTAGTTTCTGATACCTGATTTTAATGTGCTAAATATATGCATTTTTCTCACATATATATATATATATATATATATATATATATATATATTTCTAAATTCTTTTCGGCGAAATATCGATCTATATATGCCCCTATGTTTACTGCATTGTGTTACACTTGGATATACTTGCTTTATCCTTTGTTTCCATTTTATTTCATATCTACATTTTGTCGGGTTTTCCAACTACATATATCTCTTACGTAAAAACAATACAAGTGTGCTTATTCCAGGAGTATGTGATAGAGAAATAACTCCACATGGTAGACGAAAACTGAGATGCTTTAAATCAGCGTTTTCCAATGTTTGTCTAAATCAAGTGAATAATAGAACCCTACAGAAATTATATTAAAATGTTTTCTCTGTGTAATTCATTACATAAAAACTTCGGGAATTACAAAACTCGATGCGTATTATATTGGTTCGTATTAATCTTGGCACTGAACTGATTCCTTGTTATTCTCTCTGGTATGCGGGTGATATCGATCTCATATCCATAGCAAATGAGACAAGCCCATCTCGTGGAGAATTCGATTTAACTGAAAAAAGCTAGGCTTATCTTTGAAAGCTGGCATGACATATTGTATTCACAATGGTAAGTATATAGGCAGTGTTTTCATAGGTCTTAGAGACGATAGTCTCCAAGGGTCAGATAGGAGAAAGGAATTTCGTGAAGGAAAGAAGAAAGGGCAAAGTTAAAGGAAAACATATAGAACGTTACGGATAAGACGAAATAAATATGAGGAAAAAAAGAAAAAAATGTAACCGTAACAAAGATGAAAAGAAAGAAAGATAACATTGTGAAAAATTATTGAAACCGTTTTTTCTTTTCATTTGAAGTTAGTGATAACGAAGGAACAAGTTGATTGGCTGATGATAGGGAAAAAGAAAGAAAGGAATGAAAAAAAGAAAAGGAAACACATGTAAGATCGAAGAGCAACAATGAAACAAATAAACATAAAAGAGAGGATACGACAAAGGAAATGGATTCTCTAACCAGTTCCCTTCTGCCAGATCAAAAAATTGAACCCGTTAAATAACATGTTGGACAGCCATGCATTCTCAAACTACCGCATCCTTCCCAGCATGTTATCTACGAAAACCCAACCGAATGCAGCAACGCCTTTTGCGGCATGTCGCCTCCGCAAATTCCTGTAGACACGCTCCTTTCCAGTTGTGTATTGTTCATGGACAAACATCTTCATTTCTTTCCGTTTCATGTAGATGGTGTTATCTCAAAACAGTTCCTAAAATTATTTCTGCACAATCATAACCCAAATCAGTTATATCCAGCTGTGCTTGCAACGCATAAGTGCACATAACTGAAAACAATAAAACAAACGCTGTTAGATATTTATGATTGACACTTGGTGGCCAACTCAGGAATATACAGAAGTTTACTTCTATCAAATATAGTTTAATTTAATTTCAGAAACGATTGTGGATTCTTTTTTAAATTCCATGGGTGGATGGCTTTGAATTTAGCCTAACCTGTATTTTATATTCTTGCAAATATGAAGTACATGTCATCATTTGAAACATACATATCGATCTTGAACGATTTGTATATTATTGAAGAGGTAATTGTTTAAAGTTAAACTCCGAGGAAAGTACATTTACTGTAATTGGATCTCGTTATCTTATAAATAGATCCAATTATTATTGATTAATGGTGATTCTAAGCACGTGTGAAGTATGGAATATCCTCGTTGCGTTTGATAAATATTTGCCCTGAAAAAGAGAAGCTAACTTTTCTATTTCTAAATAATGTGAGCATGACCATTTGTTTGTTCGGGCACTTTAAGCAAAATTAATCAATTAGGTAATCTGTTTTACTGCTTGCATTATTCCAAACACAAAAAGCAAAAAGGGAGGAAAAACTGCCGCTATTACGAAGAAGAGACGTTACTCTCCATTGAGCCAATCAATTGCAATATGTCATGGTAAGAAAGCACGTTTTCATTTTCTTGTTCCTTTCATCCGGTCACAAGATGCATTGTGGGTATGTACAACTTATATTAATATCGTTTTTTTTTTCATTTCTTGCGATATAAAAGACAACAGTTTATGAAATCAAAATAAACTCTCTTCCGAAATGATTGAAGAACAATATATATATACACTTACACGGAAAAAAATTAATTAATTACCACATAATTGTTACGAAGAAAGTTTTTATCGAAATCCTCATTTCCTCCGAAGATTTAAGAGAGATAGTTGAAAAGAGAAATAACGTTACTTTCTGCCAAACAGAGAAAAGTAAATTACTGTTATTAGATCTCGTTATCATTTCGTAAAATACATAATCAGATAGAATAAATGTTTTTGATTGAAAATGATTCAAAGTAGGGGAAAGTATAAAATATCTGCATTTCATAAAAATACATAATCAGATAGAATAAATGTTATCGATTGAAAATGATTCAAAGTAGGGGAAAGTATAAAATATCTGCATTTCATAAAAATACATAATCAGATAGAATAAATGTTATTGATTGAAAATGATTCAAAGTAGGGGAAAGTATAAAATATCTGCATTTCATAAAAATACATAATCAGATAGAATAAATGTTATTGATTGAAAATGATTCAAAGTAGGGGAAAGTATAAAATATCTGCATTTCATAAAAATACATAATCAGATAGAATAAATGTTATTGATTGAAAATGATTCAAAGTAGGGGAAAGTATAAAATATCTGCATTTCATAAAAATACATAATCAGATAGAATAAATGTTATCGATTGAAAATGATTCAAAGTAGGGGAAAGTAAAAAATATCTGCATTTCATAAAAATAAATAATCAGATAGAATAAATGTTATCGATTGAAAATGATTCAAAGTAGGGGAAAGTATAAAATATCTGCATTTCATAAAAATACATAATCAGATAGAATAAATGTTATCGATTGAAAATGATTCAAAGTAGGGGAAAGTATAAAAATATCTGCATTATATTTGACAGAGAAAATAACTTGTTAATTTCTAAAGCATAACAAACAAATATTTGTTTGTCGTGGCATTTTTAGCAAGAATAATCGATTGCTTAATCGATCAAGTCTTTGCGATATGCCTTGGCAATAAGCGTTCACATCGAGCAGAAATATTTAAAAATATGCGCAACATAGAAATTCTGTTAATTAAAATTTTTCAATTAAATAATCTCTCAAATGATCTCAAGTAAAGTCTTTAATCCTTATTTTAAATCTCCCCGTCGCACTGTAGTGTTTTACTCTAGTTACTACTTTGTCAGTCTTTTATGTAAACCTTCGAATCTACATATTACATTTCGATGGTTAGATATTGGAGCCAGACACAAGTGTAAATGTAAATATGATACGTTATAATAGCTCCATATATATTTTACACCCGCGTTTGGTTACATTGAAGGCATCCATCTAAACTATCCCATTTCCCTCGATGCAATAAACAGAAAATGATAGTGTCCTTTGAATGGATTATAAATACAATTTCCATATCGCATTTGTACTGTTGTTTCATACATATTCAACTTTTAGATTTCTCTATTTAACATTTAGTACTTTACCTTTGATTACTTATTTCGATCCATTTCTGCATGGCAAGTTAAAAATGAATTGCAAGTTAACAGATGTTTATGTAAAACACCGAAACAGAAATTAAATTAAATATAAATTATCTCTTCATTTAACTGTGGTGAAGTTATGTAACGGTATTTGACGAAGGATATGTAGGTCACACAAAATATGGGTTGGCGATTGGAATGCATCCGGTGAAATTCGGTCGCATTTGGGATTCAAGGTTGATGTCTATTGGCAGTTTGTAATTAGTAAATTCGATAGCTGAAGTATTAACATAAACCTTTGTGCTTTGTTGGTCCGAAAAGGAATTTTTTGATAAACACGGTAAGCTGATCAGAAGAAGATGAGCACGCGTTCTTTGCTTGACGGAACTTTGGTAGGATGCCCGCTGAAGATATATGCATACATGTTGGAGTAAGATGATGTGTTTGTACTATTTGGATTATTCCGACTACTATTCTCATCTTGGATTTTATTTTCGCAACATATCAGCTGATGTCTTGTAATACTCGGAGATCTTTATGTCGAAGTTAGGCATTCATACGGTATCTCGGTATCTGTATATGATTATATATTTGTATGTACTGGATTAAATGCTTAGATTATTTAACTGATCATTTTGAATTTTAAAAAAGAGCTGCTAAGCATAAGGGACTCTAATGTGAGGTATATTTTTTAAATTTACTTTACGCAAATGGGGGAACCGAGAATGGAAGTCTTTTTTTTAAATCTAGTTTTGTGAAAATTTACAATAATTATTAGACATCAATTCATAAATATTTCTCAAATTTAACTCTCATTGGAGTATTTTAAAAGGTTGTCAAGAGTCATAATATTGGCACATCCTCCCTTTCAGATTTGCAATGAATGTATTCCATAGTGATAAGACACCAATTAAGCAAATTTCCATGATTTTCAATTTTTTTCTTAAGACCCTTCATGCTTAAGCCTTAACTTTTAAGTATTTTCTATAATCAAAATCATGTAATAGATTAAAAAAAAATATAGAAATGAAGATTCTAGGCAAAAGGTTTAGTATCATTGCCTCTTGATTTTAATCTTCAGATTTACTCGCGTTGGAACGGGTATTATCATATTTTTCTTTGCGTTAGTCCCGGGCTACGAGGGTGGGTAGACTGTATATTTGCGTTAGAATAGCACATCTGTCACGAGGAATACAGAAGAGAGAAATGCTTTTGTATCGTTCCGGATGAAGTTCAATATTGGGCTTCCATTGTATTATTAATGTTGAATATATACATTTGTTATTTTTTTATTTTTGCCTAAATTACTGATAAAAGTTTTCCGTATATATATATATATATATATATATATATATATATATATATATATTCAGTCAAAATATTTAAATATAGTTACTAAGGTTCTTTACAATAATATTTGGGGCACCTGCTCGTTTTATAAATATCAAAGTTAAGATTTAATTTTATTTAAAAAACTTAAACGGTCAAACCATTAAATAGTAATATGAGGCATAGACATAGGGTGGGAGTTCACATGAGTCAGCATTCATTCCCGTGTAATATTGTACAAAGCATGGATTGTATCGGCAGTATTGGGAGCTCTCAAAGGAGATATTTTTAAAAGGAGTTGATATTGATGAAAGTAATCACAATGCCTTAAGAAATTCGACTATGGAAAACATTTTATGTATAAAGGCGTATTATGAATTTTTCTTCAAAGTGTTTTCGTTATTGATTTGTCAATGGAGAATGCATACGGTGAGCAATAACGAAATCAAAGTCTAAAATGACGAATATTAACAATCTTTCTTTTCACTTATTTAAAAAGATTTATAAACAAATATTTAATAAACAGTCAGTAAATTAATTTTTTATCTATTTATTCTCTCGAGAATTTGGGGGTGATTTTAGTGTATTTCATTGTGTTTTCTAAGGCTTCTTGTCAGCTTTAAATATGTTCGCCAATCTATCTGCTTGTCACGTTTAAACTGTTTTCCCCAGAACCGTACATTGTATGACTATTATTATTATTATTATTATTATTATTATTATTATTATTATTATTATTATTATTATTATTATTATTATTGTTGTTGTTGTTGTTGTTGTTGTTGTTGTCGTCGTTATTATTATTATTATTATTATTATTATATTTGTTGTTGTCTTTGTTGTTGTTGTCGTTATTATTATTATTATTATTATTATTATTATTATTATTATTTGTTGTTGTCTTTGTTGTTGTTGTCGTTATTATTATTATTATTATTATTATTATTATATTTGTTGTTGTCTTTGTTGTTGTTGTCGTTATTATTATTATTATTATTATTATTATTATTATTATTATTATTATTATATTTGTTGTTGTCTTTGTTGTTGTTGTCGTTATTATTATTATTATTATTATTATTATTATTATATTTGTTGTTGTCTTTGTTGTTGTTGTCGTTATTATTATTATTATTATTATTATTTGTTGTTGTCTTTGTTGTTGTTGTCGTTATTATTATTATTATTATTATTATATTTGTTGTTGTCTTTGTTGTTGTTGTCGTTATTATTATTATTATTATTATTATTATTATTATTATTATTATTACCGATAATTAGAAAAATGAAAAGAAAATGAATAAGTGAAGATGCATAGAAAAGAAGTTACTACTAATGGTAAAATGACGGAATATTAATAAATAAACAACAGATAAAGCGCACGAATTATAGAATGAAGAAAGGAATAAAGATACAAAAAGACGAAATGAAGTCAGAATGAAAGATTGATGGCATTAAAGAAGCAAGGGAGAAAGTTAATGGTAAAGGCATAGAAAAAGATGAATGAAAGAATGGAGAAATCAAAAAAAGAAAAGTATGAAGTAAAGAAGATATATACATGTCACATAAAGCAGGAACGAAAGAAAGAAAAGGGAAATAAGGGAGGAATGATAGCAGGAAGGTTCAGATAAATGATGGAAGGTCAACAGATAGAAAAGAAAGAAATGAAAGAAGTCAATATAGAGAACAGAAGGAAGATAGAAACTAAATGAAGAAGTTTGTAAGAAGAGTGAAAGATAGAAGGAAAGAAGGAATAGAAAAGAGGAGGGGGTGTAAAGAAGAAAAGGACAAAGAACGAACATGTATGGAGAACTAAAAAAGTAAGAATAGTTAAAAGTAAAACAAATATGAATGTCATATAAAATACGTCCGTTCAATCTGCGCGTTTATAAATGAAAAAGTGGTTTCTAACTTAAACGTGAAGAACCTCGAGAATGATAGAGTTTAAGTAGACGGATCTAAAAATTCTATTTAAAACTTAAACGTGACAGCCATACAGATTGACGGACAGAGACTCTTACAGAGATTCTCTGATGCACCTAAAACGAATTAAATATAAAACCATAGATCAAGGAATCAATATCTGTTCATTTCAGCTTCGGCTTTCGATATTTACAGCATCGACTCGAAATGGACTCTATTAAAAATCTCTAAAAGAAATAGAATACATTTTTTTTTATTCTGCTTCGTCCTGCTTCATCTTTTTCCTTCTTTGTATTCGGTCTGATTGCATGTCTGTTTATAACACATCAGTGTGGTCTGTTACGATTAAATCTTAATAGTATTTTTATCGGTAACCGGGAAGATTGAATGAAAGGATATTACTTTAGATTTGAAATAGCATTTTCATCGTTTGTGACACTCAGGTTTGAAATATCATTTCTCTTGGTTTGTTACACTTCAAATTGAAATATCATTATCATTGGTTTGTTACATTTAGGATTAAAATATCATGTTCCTTGGTTTGTTAAATGTAGGTTTAAAATAGTATTTCCGTTGGTTTGTTACACTTACAATAACAAATATCATTTTCCTTGGTTTGTCACACTTATGTTTGAAATATAATTTTTCTTTAGTTTGTTACACTTAGGTTAAACATCTAATTTTCCTTCGTTTGTCTCATTTATATTTGAAATAGTGTAACAAACCATGAAAATACCAAGGTTTAAAGCATCATTTTCCTTGCTTTGTCACATTTGTGTTTGAAATATCATTTTCCTTGGTTTGTTACACTTAGAATTTAAATATCATTGTCCTTGGTTTGTCACATGTAGGTTTGAAATAGCATTTTCATGGTTTATCACATTTAGGTTTAGAATAGCATTTTTCCTGTTTTGTCCCATTTATGTTTGAAATATCATTTATCTTCGTTTCTCACACTTGGGCTGGA
Organism: Sepiola atlantica; assembly: GCA_963556195.1. Taxonomy (NCBI): domain Eukaryota; kingdom Metazoa; phylum Mollusca; class Cephalopoda; order Sepiida; family Sepiolidae; genus Sepiola; species Sepiola atlantica. The sequence goes on from OY744522.1 coordinate 134,784,748, forward strand.
AACAACATTTTCCTTAGTTTTTCACCCTAGGATTTGAAACAAAATTCTCATTGATTTACTATATTTAGATTTGAAATGCCATCTTTAATTTGTTTGTTACACTTGCTCTTGAAATAGCATTCTCCTTAGTTTGGCACACTTAGATATGAGATTACATTTTACCTCGGTCTCTGAGGCAATAGTTTTAAAAGGCATTTTTATTAAATCTATCCTGCTTGATTTTTAAATAGCATATACGTTGGTCTGTCATGCAAAACGCGCAGATTGACGGAACACATCTGTTCTTTTGTCCATATGTGTGTCACGGTTCACGTTTTAAATGGAATTTTCATTCATTTGTCTGGCAAGATGCGCACATTAAATGGACGTATCTGTTAGTCGCTCGGTGGGAAACCAGGATGACGTTCCGGCCTAAATGTAGTATAAATATGAATGTTGGCGAATACAATAGTCCGAAGAGAATAAATGCAAGTAATGATAACGCTCTATCCGAAAAAATTCTTTTTTTCTTGATTCAGTTGAAATAGCGTTAAACGCGCAAATTGAAATGACGCATCTCAAGAACTTGTTTTTCTTTTCTTTATATATCATTTGAGTTTCGTTACATCAAAGAAAAGGCGATTCTCATATGGATTAGTTTCAGCGAATCACATCGGAAAGTAGATTTCGACGATTGGAATGTAAGTCATTGTTACTTATACTTTTATCCTCCATAGTCTACCTTCAGATTACTTCCCAGTCCACCCCAGCGAGAGAAGAATGTCCTCATGGTAGTTCCAGGCATGTCAGAGTTTGGCTATTATCGGTTTATCCTTTATCAGCCGATGCCGAGCTGTTTCTTTATCTTTGAAAACCAATACGCAAAGCCGACATGATTTTATTTGCCTCCCCCGCTTCCCTTGGCCGCCATTGTTGGATTGTGTGAATAAAGACGCGGGAAATGAGATCCGAGTTCTTTTTTTCCTTTTCTGATTTTGATTTCGGGCCATTTCTAAACTTCTATAAAAGGTTTATTTACCTTCACCCATTTCTAGGTTTTACTTTATTTCGTCGGTTTTTTGTTTTTGTAGTTTCACACGATCCTCTTTCACACTATTTAGTTTTCTTATTTTTAAACTTGGCGCCATCACATCAACGTTTATAACTTTCTCCTTTGTTGAATACAACGTTTATTTATTTACCTTGATCTCGCTTTTTAGGTACCTCTACATGAAAGTATGGTTCCGTACTTTTAGTTATTAACAGAATTAGCAGATTAAAAGATACTAAGAAATCACGGAATTATTCGATTGCAATTAACTTAGAAGTACTTAATCATTAAATAATTACTGTGTATAACTATTACGTTTTTATTCAAACATTTAAGACATTGTTGATCACTTTGGCAACTCTTTATCTGAACAACATTTTCTAGTCCCAAATATTTTCATTTTTAGAAACACAAAACCTATAAAAATATTTCAAAGTAAGATGGAGTATTTCTGCTGCATTATGGGAAGTGCCGCCCAGATAATTTCTTCCTGTCTTGGCAGAGTATCAAATCGACTTCGCAATCTAGTCGAGGTGATCTCTTCGGTTCTATACTGCTCCTTTATACCAGACGAGATGTTGCTAGGCTTTCTCTACTCTATCGCTATTCGAATTAAAGCGACGTCCTCTAGTTCCTCATTGCAAGACATTCACAACAAAAACGCGAATTTTAACGACAAATAGAATAAATGATATAAGGTTCAACGGCTCTCTGTCTGGTGTTTAAAATGCGGTTAGTGGCGTCCCACAAGACTGAATACTGAGTTCCTTGCTGTCCCTGGTGTTCGTTAATGACCTGTCGTAGGAAATCTCCAAGAAAGTTCTCTTTTTTGCCGACGATGTCAGGATCACTACTCTTAAAAGTGACTCGAAGATCTAAGTAGATGTCTTCATCAAGTCTAGAGATTGTTAAATCTATGGGATTGTATTCTTAATGTCAACAAATAAAGCTACCTTTCAGTCGTTTTTTTACCCTCCGCGCGGCTTGATTTCGAATATGGCACAATGATTCTGAACGAGACGGCTTTTTGTTGTAGTCGATTCCTCTTTTACCCCTACTGCCCAATTCATTCATACAGAAAATAAGACCCGTGATATGCTATTTCATATCTATTGCTCCTTGCTACCACGACAGTCGCCGCCTTTTACCCGCCTTACGTGTCTCTGGTGCGACCCATTCTGATATATAACATTCAAGCTTTATCCCCCTATATTGTTCGGGATATCAAGCATCTAAAGTGAGTTTAGAGGCTAGCGACGTGGATGGTCCACGGCTCTACACAGAACGATTGGAGGCTCGCAAACTGTACTCGCTGGAGTATAGTCGGCTGCGTGGCGACCTTATCCTCACCTTTAACGTTATGTGCGGCAACTAAAATGGGCCAATTGAGCTCTGCACCAGCTCCGCAGAGAGGTTTTCGTAAAAACTCAAATAACCCGTATCTTTGTGGAAACTCAGAGAAGCTGTATATGATGTCTAAAAGATTCTGTTTCGGTTCAAGTCGTTGTACTATGGAACAAGTTGCCAGAAACCGTAGTTAGTTTCCATATGTATCATAGTCGCTGAGCTTTGGATGGTTACCCTTCACTTCAGCAGCAAGGGATGCGAGGGGATCAGATTCTAGCTGATATCTCTATCAACGAGAATTCAAATCAACCTTTCGATGAGTTTTTCACTTCAAAGCCAAGTCGTGGTCTTCACAGAACATTGCAAAAGATTACTATCGTCGCTTTTGTCCCAATAGATAAAAAGCAGAATTGCCTGTCTATGTTTCTGCATCGTGGACCAACCTACCTAAGGACATTGTGACGACGCCTACCATATCCAGGTTTAACGTCGCCTTCGACAAATATTCGGACTGTAGTTGTACATATCATTTCATTGTCCTTTTAATGACTTATCGCATTTTACTATTTTCTGCTACTATATTTGATATGATCTGATTGATTTCAATAATTCATGAGGGAATGGTTATTTCTCGCTTCTCGAGGCTAAGACTACGATATACTTCGAATATTTCTCAGTATGATAACATCTGGAAGATGTGCATACTAAAGACAACAAATTGTAGAGATACAACGGGAATAATCGCCCGCATTTATCCGGAAATTACATGGCAATCCATCTCTTCTAAGTTTTAAAGCAGAAATGTTAAAACATCATTGAAAATCTGACTACATTTAGTCACATGATTAGGCTCAACCATTAAGCCACCTACCTTTATGTGTGAACTAGAAGAATACACGTCCCAAGACTGGTAGTATTAATTCCTCGAACAGAACAGTTTTGCACCACTTTTATGTTTCTTTACGAAAAGTAAAAGCAAGATATAATGCGACTAAACCTTATGTCGAGAATCCTTATTTGAATTTTAATCAAAATCTATTACTTGCTTTTCATTCTAGAAAATATATCATGTTGGGGCTTATGAGGTATTAACAAGAAACTGAAATTTGAATAATATTTATTAAGTGATGTTTAATACCTATTAATAAAGATTCACAAAAATGATAGGTATCTGAATTTACACGAAGAGATTCCACCAGCTGTTTGCATGACACTAAATAAAACTAAATATAGCCAACATTAACCAACCTTTATGCACATCAGTTGTGTTTAAAAATTCAAAATGATAGGTTAATTAGTTTAAGAGTAAATCCTGTTCATACAAATATACAAACATATATATCTTTATATAGAAATATAAAGTAGAACGCTAGAAAGTGCATATGAGTAAGATTTCGTATTTGACAAATAATATTTTAATTTAAAAATAAAGAATATGTAACACTCATTTCAATCTTTAAGGAATTATAATGAGTTACTTCCAAAACGTTTAGATTATGACTATTTGGCCTTCTGGCTAGGATCAAAGTGTAGTATATGTTCTATTCTCGGGCAAAGGAAGAGAAATCATACTTGATTGGGGCACATGTTATTTTTGCCCCAGTCAGAATGCCCTTTAGAGGAGAGCTGGATATTCCCCATATAAAAACAGACATTGCGTCTAACTTTTCCCTCGTGGGAGGCAAGTAAATAGGGACTAGAACAGGAAGAAGGAATCCTAATCTTCAAAAAATTCTAATAATTCTTAACCTCAGAATCCTTGAATTCTGACTATAGCAGCAGAAATAGCAACATTGATTTTATCTTTCAGGAACTTTCTGTTAATTCTTTATATCCGAAATCAAGTGCAAAAATCAACGTTTGTACCATTTAATATTTGATAAATAGTGTCTATTTCTACATGCGTTTCGTCAAAGAACACTAAACCTATGAAATAATAATAATAATAATAATAATAATAATAATAATAATAATAATAATAATAATAATAATAATAATAATAATAATAATGAGCAAATAATAATAATAATAATGCCATATTTGTGGCGTAAAGTTTTCTCGCTACAACTAAGGTGAGACACTGAGTGATAAGGAAGGGAGCGGGTCGTGGACAACTCAATAGTTTTCCCATTCCAATGTAATTACTTTGAAGTGCTGGTAGAAAAACAACAACAAAAAACTTACTTCCGTGTTTCTTTTGCTTTTTTTCTGCTTACAGCGGACGCCAGCGGGCATTTTTACTTTTTACTTTCGTAATGAAGGGACGAATGCAGCGTCTAAAAACAAATAAACAAACAAAACACACAACCGACACGGATAGTCGTTGTCGTCTTGTGCCCCAAAAAGAAAGAAGTAAGAAAAATAAATAAATATAAAGTATCCTCCCCAACTCGACCTATACCTTTCAGTCTTCTTTCTTTCTTATAGAAATCTTCATTCTTCAGATCTCATTTTCTAACTTGTTTAATGCGTTATTCCAATTGGTCAATTGACACAACAGCTCAACCAATAGAATTTCGCCCTGTACGTGTCTTCAACTATCAACATGATGCCGTTGCACATGACAAAAACGACTAAAGATGTATTAATTTCTATCAGCAACCAATCAAAGCATCACCACAAGACAAATCAACACGTATATATTATAACAATAATAAATAATTAATGTTCTTATACATTTGAATAATAGGTAATTTAGGTTTCGGAATCTTTTAGAGGCGGATTGGTAATTTGGGTTATTTTGATTATTCAGACTATTCTTCTCATCTCGATTATTATATACACAAAGTTTCGACCGATGTAACCTCCGACCTTCTTCAGGTGCACCTTCTCGAAACGATGCATCTGAAGAAAGTCGGAGGTTACACCGTTCGAAACTTTGTGAATATAATATGCGAGATGAGAAGAATAGTCTGAATGATTAAATTCATGCAAAGGTTGAATTTGTATTAGCATCTATAAATATCTATTAAATATACAATTAATTAATTTTTAATTATCAAATGTCTCACAAAAACTGCAGTAAAGTGTTCAGATAAGCCACATTTAGTATTTACTAGCAGGGCTACCCGATGTCGCCTGGGATCCTAATTTCCGTAAATTACGTAGATTACAGAATAAAAATAAAGAACTAAAACTAAACAATTAAGATTCCGAGGAACACTTGTTTGCCCTGCTAGTCAGAATAAAAACAACTATGCTAAGGTGAGGCTCGAACTAAAACCATCCGCTCAAATACGGCGTGCTAAACGTTTGAGCCACCGAATCAATTCTGTGTCTCATATGCAAATGTCTCTTAAAGCAAGAGCTGTGTTATGTCTGTCTTTCTATTCCAACAATCAATCAAATGCAACAAAAGAGAGGAGAGAAAGAAATATATTCTTTATGTCTTCCATTTTATCCTGTAAATAAATCGCAAAGAAAGACAGATGGCGATGAAATCGAAAAGAGTAAATAGCGTATTCCTTTCCTCGTTTTTTTCACAGATGAATATTCAAATATATATCCGTTAAAAAATTAGTGCCCAGTTATTTGGGTAGCAGTATCAGGACTTATGACTGCGAGGGTGAAAGATCCGTAAGCCTCTATTTATGGCGAATAAAAATAAAACATTGATTATAACTAAATATTTTAATTCGATGAAATCGATTGAAAATATTTTTTTTTCTTTTTTTACCACACAGATCAATATTTTCTTTATTTAACTAGCACAATAGATTTTATTATCTAACTTTTGTTAATAAAGCTCTACATAACAAGCATAGGAGAAACCGTATTTACTTTGAAAACAAAATTATTATTTAAAATTCTATCTGAAAGGATATCTGGCCCTTTATGTGTGCAATATTTTCTGTCGTAATTCAGATCTGTTTTGCTTTTGAGAAATTACTGCAAATTATATTAACGTTTTCTCAACTTTTTATTAAATATGTTGTGGATAATGTTTCTTGAAATAAGTCTCTCTTCAATTTTTAAAATTGTGAATTTATCAATTAATTATTTTTTTAACTATTGGTTCTCATATTTTTAATTTTCTCCGGCAAAAATATCTGTAATTGTTTAAAAAATTCTCTTTTCCCTATTGTATATTTTATATGCCTGTAATATAAATTGTCTTCATTTTCCTTATTGTGCTTCTTTTATGTTTGATGTAATTGCTTTTTAACTGGTTTAAACTGAATTGTAACTATCATATCATAACCCTCCCCCAACTTCTTGAATAGGTATATAACTGATTAATGTCTGCACTCTAGTTGTGACGCTATGTTTTAACTTCGAACTTGGTGTCTATTCCCTGTGATAATGATGAGACTTGATATCAATCAAAATATTTAAAAAATCCATATCGTCTCAGAAACGATCGTACACAAAATTGTTTTTCATGTTGAATTCGCGGAACTTACGTAAATGAATATGTCATAAATTTATTAACCTCGTATTAATAATATATATATATATATATATATATATATATATATATATATATATATATTAGTACTTCATGTATCCACATAAAATATTATGAGGAGATATAATTTTTTATGTGTCAGTTTTCAGTATTTACTTCAACAGTGCTCGATACGTAAGTAGAGCTAGGTAGTAAGCAATGAAAATATATATGGCAATAAAGTTACACAGAGGCTCCCATGTTTCATCCCCGGGGGGGAATCGTCAGGCTAAATGCATTTAGCCTGACGATTCCCCCCAGGGATGCAACACGGGAGCCTCTGTGTAGCTTGATTGCCATATATATTTTCATTGCTTACTATATATATATATATATATATATATATATATATATATATATATATATATATATATATATACATATTATACTAAAGCTAACAACGATTGTATACCTGAGGCGTTTTCTTTTATATTTTATCCGCATAAAATACATCACCCTGAAGAAGTCTTACAAATAAAGACGAAAAGTTGATGAATACATAAACAAAAACATCTTTCGGTTTTTCCTTTTTCATAAAATACATGATAAAACCTTCCTTAGTTTGGGGAATGAGTTATGTTTGAAAAATCAATTTCAATTGTTCTAATTAGCCGTAATTTGCAGGTAACTTATCAGGTAAGCTATCTCTAACTAAGGTTCTGTCTATTATGCGCTTCCTCTCTCAGTGTACGTTTTCTGAACCCTACTCGTATTTCATACAGTTTCTATCATATTCGCTTTTGTGACTCTCCCCCCATTGTCACTATCTGTGTATATTAACCCTCAAACGCAATAAATAAAAGAGAAAACTACATAAATAAAAATATACCTTGATAAATTAAAGGGGATAACACAACACACCGTAGCCGAGAAGGAAAGAGAGAGATAGAGAGAGAGAGGACCGAGATATAGCGAGAAAAAAACAACAGATTTGGGATTTCGTCTTTTTATTTTTATATGAAACTGGCTTAGCTAACTCAGTTTTTCTTGATTCACACGATCTAACAAGAGCTGACTGGGAGATTCAACGAGTTATATTTTTCTAAGATATTATAAAGTTTTAAATGTATAAAGACATAATTAGTTATGTTATGTTAATAAGAACATAACATATGTTTATCCGTATACTATCATACAATTATGCGCTGTTTATCTATCCGTATGGGATTTTTCCTAAGGTACAGATGGCATATATATATATATATATATATATATATATATATATATATATATTACATAAATTATTTATTTATTTATTCGTTTACAACAATAAATTTAAGATCCTAAATCTTTGAGTAACAATAAAATCTCTCCAAACCTCCCAACATTAGAAATAACCAATTTTATCTATAGGTTCAAATGCCCTTTGAGAGAATGCAACTCCTCCTCCTCCTCCTCCTCCTCCTCCTCCTCCTCCTACTACTACTACTACTACTACTACTACTACTACTACTAATAATAATAATAACAGTAACAATAACTATAAATAAATAAGCTTATAGCTATGTTGGTTTCACCACCACTACCCTTTCTCGTAGGCTCACCATCCCTCTTGTAAATTCTAGTTCAATTTGCCAACATTTAAAAACCATAAGTGGGTCCGGTCTTATTAAAGACAGATTTTAGTAAACAACACGAAAATATTACATTCTAAAGTAGAAGCTATCTTTATAAAACCCAAACGCTACAATAAATAACATTAGGTATGCAACGAGCAATATTTTAATTTTTTTAACGTAAATACAATTTATCCTGTGACGCTTATACAAGTACACCGCTTTGTTGTTTTGACGTTTAACGACTTCACATACGGTGTTCTCATCTGTTTATTTAAATTCTTTTTATCCAGAATTTTATTCATTTGATTTTCTCTTCTTAAGACGATTCAACAAAGAATCGAAAACGCTCGTGATACTTATGGAACTTTTCACACAAAAAGATTATTAGAAAAAAAAAGGTATTATCAAGCATAACATTATGTTATGTTTAACAATGTTTTCTTAAATGAAAGAATGCTGTCTAAATACACACAATTCATCTATGAATATATATATATATATATATATATATATATATATATATATATATATATATATATTCATAGATGAATTGTGTGTATTTAGTCAGCATTCTTTCATTTAAGAAAACATTGTTAAACATAACATAATGTTATGCTTGATAATACCTTTTTTTGTTATATCAAGCGAAATATTAAATAAAAAAGTGAAGTTAAAGAAGTAAAAAAAATGTTTTCATTTTTTATTTGGATTTTAATAAAAAATATCTGCATATAATACATGGTTTCTTATGAATGCATTTTGCCTCTATCTTTATGTTTATAAATATATATATATATATATATATATATATATATATATATATATATATATATATATATATATGTGTGTGTGTGTGTGTGTGCGCATGTGAAAAAGACAAATTGAAAAAACAAATATAAATACAGGACAAAATCACCAAGAAACGAACGTTTTTACCGGTTTCGTTAAGATCAGAAAACGTTTTCTGAAGACGTTCGTTTATCTGAACGAACCGGTAAAATCTATCGTTTCTTGATGATTTTATTCTGTATTAATACTTGTTTTTTTGTTCGTTTATCTTTTTCACACATCTTGTCTATCACGGCATTAAATTTTATGAAATATCGTGCATTTTATCTTCATATATATATATATATATATATATATATATATATATATATATATATATATATATAACTTACAGTTGATTACTGATTCTCTTCGGATACATATATATTGAACGAAAGCAAGAATATGTTCAGACATGAAGAAAACTCAAATAGGAGAAACAATCGAGTAGAAGCGCCTCATCTACCGGACCGTCGTCTGACGATTCTTCCCTTCTAAGTTATATAACACAGCTGTTAAACTCTTACTTCAAATTCTATATCTATCATATCTAGCCATACGATTAACTTAAACTATTAGACAACCACTTGGTCCAATCATAACTAAGTAATATTTTGCTATAAGCGATCATTCTACATTTCATTATTAATATGTATTATGCCATCGATATTCTTCGGGCCTCGGAAAACTCGTGAGTGTCGTTCCGGGCTAAACATCTTGTAAGTAAGTATGATGGGCAAGTGGTTATACATTCAGCAGACCTCATCTCAACGTTGCTGGAATTGGAAATGCACATGTCAGTACACATGCTTCTAGTGACGTCGCAGGAGCTGCCAAAACGTTGCTGTAGACAGCCTTGTATCTTCTTGGAGATTCCGGCTCAGGATTTTTCTCCAGAGTTGACTTCTCAAACATTTCCTATGAGGAATTTTCCTTATTTTAGATGAGCTATATTCTCAGACTGATCATATTCATCTAAGTAAAAGGACTGCTTTTCAGGTCCCAGGTAACCCGCCTGCACTCCTTATACTATCAGTAGTAATAGTTTCGCCTGGATCATATATAATATATTACTGCAAAATAATATGTAACGCCAATTGCAATTATTGCGAAATTTAATAAAGCAATAGCTTTAAATTGGCAGAGTTTGAGTAGATGTTGTTCGTGTAAGCCGAGGATACGTCCTCAGCAATCAGTCTAACAGTGGATTTGTTCCTGTTGGACTGAGCTATGGTTCTGTTTAGTCCTAGGAGCTCGACCCTTTCAGGTTTTACCTTCTCTCCGAGAAGGATTAATTTATTGCTATTCGCTTCCGGAACCCATAACGGGATGCTCAGGCATTTTTTTATTACTAGAGTACACTCCATCTAGTGCGCTCGCTTTTCGCAAATTCCCCTGGCTATGTGTCTAACCTCTTACACAGGAGATAAATAAATATACCGCTAAATTGTGTGATTGTGTCAATAACAGCACATATGACGATAGTAATTCTATCTTAGAGATATCCTGACAATTTCTCATCTCTACAATACTGTCAAGAATTATCGTTTGTCTTGCCATTCAATATTTGATGAATGCTGTCCATTTTCTTAGTGCTTATTCGATATGCAAACATATATTTCATCTTTGACGATGTTCTACATACGCTTCATCAAAGAAAGAGATTACAACTAAAACCAAAAATCATGCCATATTTGTTTCTCAATTTTTGTCGCTACAAACGAGAGAGAAGAGGCGAACACATCGAGTTATAGGTGGAGAGGATGTCGAATAAGACTCAATAGTTTCCTCATTCCAATGTAATTACTTTGAAGTGCCGGTAAAAAATATAATTACTTCCATTTCTTTCTCTTTTTGCTTACGGCCGACGCCGGCAGCCATTTTTATTTGTGTAATGACTGGATGAATGTAGCGTCTCAAAACAAAACGAAAACGAATCTCGAACGAGATTCATTGTCTTCGCGGGTCAAAAAGAAAAAGAAATAAGTAATAACATTATCAAAATTGGAGTAATAAAATAAAACGAATCGTATCATGAATGTATTCGTTGAAATAACTTTCGTTCAATAACTTTAAAGAAATAATTACTTTTGACTTTTTTAGGTTCACTTCGTTTTGTATCGTTTGCTTCTCAATATACAGTTTACTATTTTCATTCTTTCCGTCCTTTTGATCATTCGTTCTTTTGTTTCTTCTTTCATTTTTTCTCCCACCCTTCTTTCTTTGTTTTTCATTTTCTACATTTCGTTACTTTCTTCTTTCCTATTATTCGTTCTTTTGTTCATTCTGTCGTGCGTCCTTTCTTGTTTGTCTTTCCTCTACCATTTCATTGTTTCCTTTAACCTTTCCTATTATTCGTTATGTTTTTCTTTCTTTCTTTAATCTTTGTTTTTCTTTATCCTTGCCTTCTCTCTGTCCTTTCCTCTTTCCTTTTTCTTTCTTTCAACTTCTCTTCCTTGTTCTTCTTTATTGTTTTTCTATCCTTTCCTTCTTTCATACCTTCCTATCGATCTTCTGATTTTGAATCTCTTTCTTCTTATCTTCTGTTTTTAATTACTTTGACTTATGATTCTTTCATTCCCACCTGTTTATTTCCCAACGCCCATTCCTCCCTTTTTGCTGTCTTTGTTTTCTTTTACTTCCTTCCTACAACTCTTCATTGCGAACTTTTCTTGCTTTTCGTCGTTCATTTTCCTCTTTTCCTCTTTCCTTTCTTCTATTTATCAATCTCCCTTCCTTTCTTCATACTTATCTTTTTATCTCTTCCCCTCTACTTCCATTCTGCTTTATTTTATTCACACTTTATTTCTTACACCTATACATTATTCTTACCTCCATTCTCTCCTTTTTTACGTGATACTCTCCTTAACCTTCGGTCCTTTTCTGCATGAGTGTGCGATTTGCCGAATAAATACCATCGCAGAATATTGAACCAGCTACGTGTATTCTGAATCGTATCGGACCTAGTGTCGAAATGTACGCACTAATAAGGATTCACCTAAGCTATGGCTAAAACAGAAATGTTGGTTACATTGATAAACTACTAAGAGGAAGACTCGACGTTACTCCTGATTGAATGAGGATCACAACTCTGTACTTTTTTCATTATGCAAATAACACCATATTGCTTTTTACATTTTTTACTCCCCCCCCTCCCGTTTGTCCTACCCCCAAATATAGTAGGCAGAAGCTGCGATGTGAAAATCTCTCTGAATTACTGTCTTATACATGTGGTTTAAACTTCATTACACTCGGATAAACGTATTTGAAGTTTTAGTGGGGTTCTGTTCCCATGGGTCACGTAGAAATGGGGCCACGAACATATTCGGCACATAGAGGGAAACTTAGAGATTCGAGACTATTTCCATTGTATTTCACGGATAATTTAATCAGAATAAGATATATTTGAAGTTTTAAAGGAGTTTGGACCTCCATAGCTCCCTTAGATTAGGGTTACAATTAGAGATTCGGGACAATATCTATTGTCTTCTATAAAAATACACTTTTATATTAATGTATATTCTCTAACTTTCTTTTCTATAGAGAACAAAAACATACATTGAGTTTTAAATAGAGAGAATATTCTTGAAATGGTATTATAAGAAAGTATCTGTAACACGTTGTGTGTGCAAAGTCTTCTGTCATGCTTCGACTCTGTTTCGATTTTGAGAATTTGATTTTCATGAATTTTCGGATGTTCCCGACATGCACTAATTATAATTCAAGTCACAGCCACTAATTCCGATGCAATTAACTGTTTAGTATTCCGAGTTCTGTAATTGCAAGTATTCTTGGTTTTGTTCGCAATAGCAAGAAAGAAGAGAAAATGGTTTCGACGGGTGGAATAGATTTCGCTTCCAATGAAAAAAGCGAAGAACTAATCGCAACAATTATTCCACTGATAATTCTTTCTTTCCTGGGAACTTTCCAAAAGTCATGTCACGTGAAGGTAGAGATAGGGAATTCTTTCCGCGAAGCTTTTGTCAGCGTTCCAAAAACTTTGCGGAAGAATCGAAGAGCCACAGAAGAATAAAAACTATTGAAATAACAAAACTTGCAGAATCGGTGGGAATTAAAGCTCCATCTGAGATCATGACTTGCAAGTAACAACAATATTAATAATAACAACAACAATAATAATAATAATAATAATAATAATAATAATAATAATAATAATAATAATAATAATAATAATAATAATAAGCTACAAAGGGTAACCAGTCACAAGGAATTTACAACAGAGAGAAAAGAAAACTACACGAAGAACACCGCAACACGAACAAAGGAACAGAAGCTGCAAGAAAAATCACTGCATAATCTCCCCCCGCCCAATAAATTACACCGGCCTCAGCTATCACTACACAAAAATGAACCAAGGAACAGAAATCACAAGAAACACCATAAGCTCCTCATTCTCTTCCCCTATAAAAAAGAAATTAAAAAATTAAAAAATTTTAAAAAATAAAAATTAATTAAATAAAACACATTTTTATTAAATGGTGCGAGCCTAGGCTTCAGTAGACAAAATATCTGTAGAGGGTCGAGGAGGATGAGAAGACCGAGGAAGGACAACACTAACCAGACCTCCACTGGAAAAGTGCGGAGAATGCTGGGACCTTGGTGAGGCTTATTGCCACCCAAATCCCAGAGAAGACCAATGGTTCTTACACGCGAGAAATCAATGGTAATGGGCTGTTCCGATACCGCATCATTATCGAAAAGAGGTGAACAATACTGGGAATCTGGGGAGGCTTGTTGTCACTCAGACTCCAGGAAATACCACTGGTTGTCGGTGAGCAACCACTGAATATGATCTGTGTGAGAACTCCTAGTGAGTACAAATAATAATATTCTTCCCCCTCCCCTCGAAAAAATAGCGTTGGAAATAGCATCCTTTATGACGTAATACATGATCGTTTAACAAAATGATGACGTTATCCATGAAAAAGAACGTTGTTAACTTTACTAGACGAATGATTTTTTTTTCATTTGATGTTTTATTCAATCACAAACAAGCCGCGCATGCATGGTCCCCCTCTGTATGTGACTCGATGTGGCGAGTGTAAAATACAATAAATTTGGGCAATTTGGGGCATTGTTTACCCCCCTCCCTTTGACCCCCTGGGGGCGTGAACCAGAATTTTTCTGAGGTCAAGGATGCTCATTTTATATCCAGAACAATTGCCTCTACATTTTGGACAAGTTTCAGAAAAATTGAATGGATGGATCAAACGTTATGGGAGAAAAGAGTCATTTTTTGCCATTTTGGGGGCTTTTGATCCCCTGGGCGCGCCAACCAGATTTTTTCCAAGGTCAGCGATACTTATTTTCTATTAGGAACAATTGCCTCTATATTTTGGCCAAGTTTCAGAGAAATTGAATGGATGGATGAAAAGTTATGGGGAAAAAGTCATTTTTTGCCATTTCGGGACCTTTTGACCCCTTTGGGGGCTAACAAGATTTTTTTCTCAAAAATCGGAGAATGTCACTTTCTAGCCTGACCAAAGTTACAACTTCATGCAAAATTTCAGAGAAATTCAATGGATGGTTGCGGAGAAAAATCCGGACGGACGGACGGACGGACGGACGGACGGACGTGCCTCAAAACATAAAAAATAAGAAACACATATATTACACTGATCCATTCGGTCAAAAAGTAAACTATAAGATTAATAATTCAATAAATAATTAATAAATGCCTTATTCGTCACTTTGACACTGTTTAGTTCAATATCGAGAAATCTTGATTTCTTATAAATAATTGTATCACAGTTCATAGTTTTCTTCGAATGTCCGGCTGGCTTGGCAGGCCGAGAGCAGACTCAAGGCGTTTCCACGAATAATGGCGATAGAGAGGCGCTCGTAAAGCCAAGACAATTCGCGATTGTCTCCGGTGTTGCGCGTCATTAATAGACCAAGGCTGCCGAAGAAGGCGCGTGTGGCAGAGCCAATCACTCCACTCGTCTCCACAGCGACCGGTCGAAATACAATTCTGTCGAGAAGATTGCCATATTTTGACCGCTGGCGGCTCTCTGCTGACGCTGCTGCATGCCCAGGGGTGGTTGCTGATTCTATCACTGACGAGGGCGCAAAAGTGTCGACACAAGTCACATTCCATATCAGTGACTTACCGTTTGTAAAGGGAAACACCGTCAGGCCAACCGGTTCGAGGATTGACGGGAAACCAGCGATGTCTAGTGCTCGTCGAGCGACATCATTGAGAGCGCTGTGCCTCAGAAATCTGCCGGCACTCCTTCTACATGAAAGGGTATGGAGTCCATATATGTGTACCGGCTTGCCACAACGGCACCTGTGACTGCTGCAAACTTTAGAACCTGTGCGCAGAGCTACAGCGAATCTCAGGCAATCGTCATCAACCAGGTAACGAACAGCCGATGATGGGAAGGCTGTTAGCCATGCACCGCTGTGTGGCGAACTTGCAGCTTAAAGGCAAGCCAGACGGTGTTGGTCAATCTGTTTAATTTACTGTTAATAACACTATTCCTTCGGAAATAATAAATGTATGTCAAAGTCAATACTATTAAGAAAAAACCTGTTTCTTCTCCCGTAAAAATAATTGTAATTGTTAGTATAATATCTTAGATAAATAGAGATGTTATCCACCCGTCAGTCAGAATTTTTGAAACGTAATAAATATATTGCTGATTTTGTCCCATTCTAAAATATCGAAAATCTTAACTACTTTTTAGAAATTGAGGATATTGCATTCATAGTAAATGCATCTTCAACAAACGAAGCGGATGTTATGACCGGAAATCGAAACCGAAACCGTAACCGTGCCATCTTCAGTATAAGGTTCTACTAACTGACCTATTTGGACTTTCTTATAAATAGAGCTTTAAACATTACCATTACAAAATTATTATAGCTTGAAGGATTCTGTCGTAAGCTTTTTTGTAGTCAATCTATGCCATGGGTATGCTCTTTTTTTTCTGTTTTTTACATTTTTCAGGATCTTATGATCGA
Organism: Sepiola atlantica; assembly: GCA_963556195.1. NCBI lineage: Eukaryota > Metazoa > Mollusca > Cephalopoda > Sepiida > Sepiolidae > Sepiola > Sepiola atlantica. The sequence goes on from OY744522.1 coordinate 134,800,946, forward strand.
TGTATAGCAGGTCATGCGCCCCTCTTTTCCCTTTTACGGCACCATCTTTGTTCTTCGGGGAGTAGTTCACGTTTGTTTAGCGATTTGTAGATTTGCTCTCTCAGTTGTGCCGTCATAATTTTCCACATTGTTGGTAAACAGGTTATTGGTCTGTAGTTGCTTAGCGTCGTTCACTTTTTAGCATCTTTTTGTATGAGCATTTTTCTACCTCGGTATGTCTGTTTTGTGGATACATCCTCTCAGTTTCTACGCTAGCCTTTCATGTAGGGTCGTGAATTTTTAAAACCAATATGGGTGTCCTTAATTGTTTCTTCATTAATTTCCGTTTTTGTCCATTCTTTTATTTCCTGTAGTTCATTTTTCATGTTTTTCAACAAGTTGGCATTTTTGTTGTGTTTTTAGGCTTTTCCCATATCTTGCTCCAGAAGTGTTTTGTCTCTGTCGGGTCCGGTTGTTCTGTTATCCGTTCTCCGTAAAACTGGCTTTCATTGTTTTCAAAGGTCCTATTCTGTTTTTGCTGTTCAGATTTGTATCTATATCGTCTCAGTCTTCCTTCTATTGCTGCTATCTCTTGCTTTAATTCTTCACGTTTCTTATTCAGTCTTTCCTTGTGAATCGGATTTCTGCTCTTCCATCCTTTTCTATTCCCTTTCATCCTGTTTACGGTGTTAGCTTCTTCCCGGAGTTTGGTAATTTAGCTTTCCAATCTGATTAACTATCAAGGCTTTGCCGGTCCATTCTTTTGGCAAATCTTCCTTTTTTCTTTTTAGTTTCATACTTACTGATTATGCCCCCGCATATATAAAGTTTTTTTTAGGTCTGTGATAGTGCCTGTTGTACTTTGTTTACTGTCTCTGTTTCCACTTTTAACTTCTTACAATCTTCGTTCCGTAGATATGGGCGATTTGTTTTTTCTCGGACATGCACCGTTTGATTCTCTCCACTTCTCTTGCTTCTTCCTATTTGAGTTCTACTTCGGTGGGTTCTGCGATTTCGTAGGTTTCGACCTCTCTCGTTACAGAGTTTATGTTTTGTCTGCCTTCTTCCTTGGGGGTTTCGTCAAGTGGCGTTTCTTGCTCTGTTCCGCTCTTTTGCTTGATTTTCGTCAGTTCCATCTCCGAGAACCATCATCTCTTGAGGTTCTGTTTTGCTTGGTCTGCTATCCTTTATTCCGTTGTATAGTAGCCATTAGTAGTGTTCCATATTCATTCGCTTCCGGTAGCCACTTTCTGTAGGGTGGTGGCTTTTGTAGTAACATTGCATTATCAGTCTGTTCTGATTTCTGATTCATTTCTTCATATGCTTTTTAGTTTTTTTTAAAATTCCTGTTTTCTTGTGTTTGGTCTGTGTCCTTGTCATACCTGGAATTAGAGGGGTTACTTATCTGTTTTTTGTCCTAATTTTGTTCCTGTATTATTATTATTATTATTATTATTATTATTATTATTATTATTATTATTATTATTATTATTATTATTATTATCATTACTATCATTATTATTATTATTAGTAGTAGTAGTAGTTGTATTAATTATCACTAGGAGTCATCACACAGCTCATCATAATGATTCCTCAGTGATAATAAACGGTGGTGTTCCCTGGAGTCTGAGTTACAACAAGTCTCCCCAGATTTCCAGTAATCTTTACCTTTCGATAACCACTACGAATGACTTTGTGTTATCACAAAAGCCGTTCATCATTGGTTTCTCGCTGGCAACATAATTGGTCTCCTCTGAGAATTGGGTGTCAATAAGCCTCTCCAAAGGTCTCAGTACTATCCCCAATCTTCCAGATAAGGTCAGGGTAGTGCTCCACTTCTTCGGATTCCCATCCTACTTGATCCTTCAAGATAATTTTATGTGGTATCAGCCGAGGCGAATGCCATCCCTTTTCTGTGGTGGGGAGAGTTATTATTATTATTATTATTATTATTATTAGTAGTAGTAGTAGTAGTAGTAGTAGTAGTAATTAGTAGTAGTAGTAGTAGTAGTAGTAGTAGTAGTAGTAGTATAAGTAGTAGTAGTAGTAGTAGTAGTAGTAGTAGTAGTAGTAATATTGATATGTTGGCATCCTGTGAATGCAATAAATTAATCCGGTTAATAATAATGTTGTTCGGCAATAGTTTAAAGAAAAACAGTGTGAATGGTAAACTAAGTATCAAGTCTTCGAATCCATCTTTATTAGATTCAATTTGTTGAGCTGGAAAAATTAAACGAAAACAAAAGGAAAATAAACGAAGAGAACAGATAGTTTTAAAATTAAATCGATTCTTGTGTCTTTTCAATCGCATTTGAAAACCACTTTTGACTTTTGGCTTTTCTCAGAGTCGTAAATAATAATAAGCGAAATAATTAACGAAAGAAGAAACACAAGTTAGGATGAAGGAATGAAATGAAGAATAATCGTTCCAAAGAGAAAGAAAGATAAGAAGGAAGAAAACAGAAATAATAAATGAAATTAAGAAGAAAAGTAAAATAAAAAAGACAGGAAAGATGGAAAATAAAGAATATAATAACAACGAAAAATATGAGAGAGAAAACATAGAAATAAAATAAAAGAAAAATAGGATGAAAAGATAAGAAAGAAAAATTAAATGAAGGAAAGTATTTTAAAAATTAAAAAAGAAAAATAGGAAAGGTGAAAACGAAAGAAAAATAAAAGTAGGAAGGGAGATAAAAGAAAGGAAAAATACAGAAAAATATGAAGGATAAAAATAAATAAAAAGCGAAGAAAAAACAAGAGAAAAATAAAAATATGAGGAATGGGGAAAAAGAAAGAAAATAGAAAGAAAAAAAGAAAAATGGGGAAAAAGGGAGAATGGATTACGTAAACAAAAAAAAGAAGGAAGCTTCTTTAAAGCTGATTAATAAAAAGATGAGATTTTAGTCAATTAGAAAGTAACAATGACAGGAATAATTATGTAACTAGACAAACAGGAAAACCTGGCGGTTCTCGGGATTATATAAGAAACCCTCTATCAGAGACAGAGTTCGTATTATGCCATTTACACAATAGAAAACTTTTTTTATTCTAATTTATATCATTTTATAATATACAATTTGGAAGGTGGGGTAAAATGGTGTATTCAACATTGATCGCACGGTAGTGTGTGTCAGTAATATAACAGTAATTGATATACATATAAATTCATAATCTACTATAGGAAATCCCGTCATTTTCCATGTAAGAAATAAGCACCACTGTGTACCAATACACAAGGCCTTAAATTCTTTTTTTTAATTCTTATATTTTAATTATTTTAATTTCAATTTATATAAACCATTGAATAAAATAAAATATCGTATTTCTTTTTATAGATATCAAGCGCAGCCCTCACAATGATGTACTCCATTTGGTCAGAATGAAATATACTTATTCAAGTATAGTAGGTGATACAGTTTCAGAATATATAGGTGGTATAGGGTTCTATTTCCCAACACCTGGAAGTTCGTGAGAAAAAGTAAGCAGACAGGAACTACAACAATTATATATATATATATATATATATAGATATATATATATATATATAGGTACAGAAAAATCAGAACAACCTTCGTACCGTCGGTGGAAGCACAGAAGGACTTAGCCATCCGGCTCCCTTCAGCTTCTGTTGTCATCTGTTTCGAAAATGTGAAGTCACGTGTCAATCTCGTTTAGACGCGTTATTTGCTTAGAGTGTTATGTATGTTTGTTTTAATTTAGTGTAAGAAAGGTTTAATAAGGTTTGAAAAAAGGGGGAGGGTGAAAAGTAACAGTTGAGATTTAAACTGGAGAAGATTTAAAGAGATATAGAATATAAAAAAAAATATTTCTATATAAGTCCCGTGAGCCAATATTATGAGTATCGTATATTTGGCGGTTACGGTTTTGGGGTTTAATTATGCGTTTTCTAAAGGAATTAGGGAGAGAAAATGGGTTTAAGGATTAAAAAGGTTTAAAGGAACCACGATGTTGTACTAATTTTTCCGTACCAAAATGAATAAATATTACGCTCTTAATTTTTAATTTTTAACTTTAATTCTCAATTAATCGAGCAATCTGCTTGGATTTTCCCCGCTATATTACAAAGAAGTATATATATATATATATATATATATATATATATATATATATATATATATATATATATATATATATATATATATATATATATATACATATATATATATATAATACATATATACATATATATATATATACATATATATATATATATACATATATATATATACATATATATATATATATATATATATATATATATATATATATATATATATATATATTTATATATATATATAACAGGTAAGAATACAAAAGTGAATTTATATACTGCAGATCTATTCAAATAAACATCAATTTTCATGACAACGATGAAGCTCAATAAGTAATGTTCAAAATCTAATTTTCAATAATTTCAAAAGAGTTATGAATAAATAAAGTATTAAATCAAGGTTATATAATTCCATGATTTATTAGTAATTTCGAAACAAAATAACATTTACGAATGTTTCTGGTGTAGTCGGAAGCAATCACAAGTAGATCAGGTTGTTATAAATGATTACTCCTTCATCACAAAGATGGAGTGGCGGGCAAATCCGGGGTAATTTACGAAAATGTGGATGAAAATCATCGAAAAAAATGGCAGATAGGCGATCAGAGATCTTTAGAAACAAAACCGAACATCAGCGGACATCCATCAACAAAACAGACAACTCATATTACCAAAGTGAAAATAAAATATTGTTCGGAATATTATCCAAATTATAAAGAAGACTTTAAAATTCGAAGATCAAATAAAAACAGATAAAGGCAATTTAAAATTTGCGATACGAAAAATTCGCTTCCATTTTTGTAAGATCTTTAGCTTATGTTCTTCTAATCAAAATGGAAGCGAGTTTTTGCTATTGCAAAATTCACATTACTTTTATCTAATTTCAGTGTTCGGACTGACTTCCTCATCTGGGCTGCCATGCTTACAACGTTTCGGCCGTTCTGCCCTCCGGCCTTCATCAGGTGTCCTGTATCTGACTCGGGAACCGTCTGTTTTGACTCTTGAGCCCAATCCATTTATTGTCACGGGGTACCACGCTCGGATTCCATTTTTGGCTCTGAGACACACCAAGCAGCCAAGATGAGAAAGTCAGTCCGAACACTGAAATCCATAATGAAAACCCCTCATATCAGAAATACAAACAATTACTACTTTGATCTAAATTTCGAACTTTAAAGTGCGTTGGTATTACACACAGTGAAGATCTGCATCTTAATGATATCCGGTATTGTTTTCGTGGTTTTTATTTTAGATTAGAAATTTCTTCGAGGATTTATGTTGGTCTTTTTTAGAATGGTTTCTTTACATATTCTTCGTTTCGTTGGGCGTTTTAGAGAATTCACTTTTTTCTTTCCTTCCTGCAATTCTTTCTTTGTAATTCATTTATTCGTTTGTTCCCCGTTCTTTACGATTTAATTATTTTCATCATTGTCAGCCTTTTGACAATTCGTAGAGGACGAACCCCCTCCCTAGTTTCCTTCCACTTTATTTGTTTCCGTCAATCAGGGGACGTGTCATAGTGGCCATCCTAGTCACTGTGGGTCGGCAACGTTAATTGCTCATAGCTAGGTGTCTGCCAACACTGCCTGGTATTCTCAAATGGTCACCTATCTCGTACTGGACAGGCTCAACGTTGATTAACTGGGATGATCTAACGAGAACCAGTGTGTAAGCATAATTAGTATTTTCACTTCTATTTTGTTTCCTTTTTCATTCATACTTTCATTTATGCTTTCTTTTTTATATCTTTATCTTTCTTATTACTTCATTTTTCTTTTTATCTTTCTTTTTTTCTTTCTTTTTGTTACTCTTTTTCGACTTTCTTTCAGTTCATTCTGTAGTTTTTGCTTCCTTTGTTCGTCTTTTATTTCTATGTGACTTAATTCATTTTTATTTCTTTCACTCTATCTTTTTCTTATTTTTCAATTCATTTCTTCATTTCTTCTTTCTATCTCATATCTTCGTCTTTCTTTGTATATTTATTTTGTCTTTGTTTCTTTTTGATTTTTATTTGTCATTTTCTTTTTCTCAGTTTTCTTTATTATATTAGTTTTCATACGTAGTTTTTTCGTTCGTTTCTTTCTCATTTGTGTCTTTACTTTCTTATTCTTTCTCATTTTATTCTTTCAAGTAACTTTCATTGTTTTCATTAGCTACTTAAAATTTGTTTTCTTCCTTTAACTATCTTTGCCCTTCTTTTCTTCTTTCATTTCTCTGTACCCTTCTGCATTAATAAATTAATATTACCAACATTCTATGGCATTCATAGTCATCAAGTTATACCCAACCATTTTCCAACTATGAACAATGAAATGCAATATGGCTGTATGGTTGATACGTGGGAAACACAGATAAAGCTATCACGGATAGTCGAATTTAAAACAATTTCGTTATTCTAGAATTTGGTATATATACTGTTCTCATCTTGGGTGTATTTATCACAACGTTTCGGTCGATGTAACCTCCGACCTTCTTCAGGTGTACCTTGTCGAACTCTCAAATTTTCCTGTCGAACTCGGTAATCTGGACGGAATTTCGAACGGAACCCTTTATTAAATCAACGGGGGTAGCATGCTCTCATTTCATCTGCCACGACTGGGAAGAAGTCTTCAGTAATGCGTAATTCTTCGTATCCCCCAGACTGAGGAATTGAACCTTCAACCTTCAGATGGCTGTCACTTAGAACTAAATTTTACTTAGTATTATATCCACTGCGCCACGGGTCCGAGAACATGCTACCCCCATGGATTTATAAAGGGTTTCGTTCAAAATTCCGTTCAGATTCCCGAGTTCAGCAGAAAAATTCCTGAGTTCGACAAGGTACACCTGAAAAAGGTTGGAGGTTACATTGGCCGAAACGTTGTGATAAAAAACACCCAATATAAGAACAGTAGTCAGAATATACCAAATTCTACAAATTATCAACCATCATCTAAAAAAAATTCGAAATATAATTTTGGTTATTTTCATTGAGAATGTGAACCTTAATATAAAGAGACATATAAGTGTTAACTATTGTATATACATATGTCAGATAGTAATCATTTAGGGATTTATATTCGCAATGAGATGGTTGTCAAGTTAGGCAGGATGTAGGATTTGGAAAGGATTCAAGCAGCAAATTGAGGCCATCGCTTTCCGTGAGAAGAATAGCTTCAAGGAAATGACGTCAGAGGACAAATGGAAAGAAGCGAATAAAAGGAGTTTAGGATTGAAAGGCAAAGAGGCTTAACTAAGATGACTTAAAAATCAATAAAGAACAAAGCCGTTCTGACCCGTTTTAACAACACCCTATCCTTCTTCTCCCCGCCACCAGCAAGATGTAGGCAATACGAACAGCCTGAATGGCCGGTCTTTTTTCGAATTGTCTTCATTTGTGTTTGTTGTACTGACGCCATGCTTATATGGGAAGCATGTAAATACCGAATCTTCAGTCCATTAAGTAAAAATAAACATTAGCACATATTCACTAGATGCATACATTCAGTCTGCGGGTTACGTGTTATGGTTAAACGTAAGCATAACAAACCGACGAAGATTCTATTTCACACTTAATCAGGACAGATAAACAAAAGTATTGCCTTTTCTTAAAGGGAGGGTGTAGTCTTGTTGTGTAAATAACACGACGCAGTAGTATGCGCCGTTGTGATGTTACTTGTTTTCTTTATTTTTCATTTTGTAGCAGCTGTCTTCTTTATAATAACAGTGCCTGTAAAAAGTATAATAACAACATTTTCATTTTGAGAATACAGTATACATATATAATACCGCATGGGTATTCCCCCTACCTATCACTGATAGCGTTTGGGGGTCATAGTTGTCCCAAACAAGACCGCGGTTCAGAAACAAAAAAAAATCATCAGCGTATCCGCTACGTGTCACTGAAGACTTCCTGACTGTGGCACAACATCCTGAACAGGTATCCTTAATTATAATCTTTCAGTTCTAATGGAAATGTCTACACTTCTTCATCTAACTTTTTAAACATTATTTATACACACACAAATGTTCAATGCTGCTACATAAAACCTGTTTAACGATGAAAGTGTTTTATGAACTTAAGTGTGGCAGACAAAATGCTATTTCTAACTGAATCCAGAACAAAAAATCTTCAATCCGGAAGAACAGCTATGGGTGATCGTTTAAAGACACCAGGTATTATTTTATCTTATACCAAACTGTACTGATTGTGACATGCAAAGTGTCACACCACTCCTGGAGTTTGGGATAATATAACATTAGAAGGATTGAATTTACTTTCTTCTGTAGTTTTTACTTCCTAACATGGTTTCTTTGTTATTTGTTTGTTTGTACTTTTTACCTCTACTTTTTACTTCCTTTTTTTATATTTATTCGCTGATTTATTTTACCATATCTCGTCCTGCATTCGATCATGTTTCCTTTTGTTTCATGCTGTACTTCCTTTAGCTGTATTTCACTTTCTTTTGTTTATCCTTTATATTTCCATTTCTATCTTTCTACCTTTATTTCTTCCATTTTTTAATTGCTTCATTTATTATTCATTTATTTACTTATTCAATTTATTTGTTCTAATCTTGAATTTCTTTTTTCATTTCTACATTCTTGCTTCATTTCCTTCTCTCTTTCCTTCCTTTCTGTTAACCTTAATTTATTTTTCTTCTTTATTTGTTGCTTCATTTATTTATTTATTCATTTTTTATACCAGTTTCCTTTCATTTTTTCTTACTTTCATTTTTTTCCATTTCTTTCTTCAATTTCTATAACCTTCCTTCATTTTTTCTCACTATTTGTCTTTATTTATTTTATTTTATTTATTCTATTTCTTCATTATTCTCTTCTCTTAATTCTTCTTTTGCCCATTAGTTTAATTATTCTCTTCTTCATCCGTTCCTTCTATTTCTTTCCTTCTTTCAAATAACTCACTTGATGTTCGTTCCTCAATTTTTATATTTATTTCACTCATATTTCTGTAATCCATTTATTATTCTGTTTCCTTCCTTCCTTCCTCTTTTTGTCTCAAGATCTCCTTCTCTCTCCGCTTCTTACCCATATATTCTATACACATTTCCCCCACTCTTTCTTCCTGTTTTGCATTTATGTTTATTTAATTACAATAAATTAAATTCCCCTTTAATGAGTTTTTAAGCCAGTATAAAAGCAAATTGAAATATTCAAATACACAAACTAATTTCTTGTCTGTGATTTAATCCTGTCATTTTTTTCTTTTCGTTCTGCTTTCTTTTCGAAAATCCCAAAATAAAACTCTAATTCCAATCTGCATGCAAAACGCACTCAAGTCCTGATTACAAAAAAAAACATTGGTTAACATTTTTTTGTTTACAATTGAAATCTTTTTTACATCCGACTCAGTATCTGTATAAGTAGCTCTGTTTGGCCGGACGTCATCTTCAGTTAGAAATAGCGTTTCGTCTACCACACCTAAGTTCATAAAAAACACTTTTATCGTTAAACACGTTTTATGTAGCGGCATTGAACATTTGTGTGTGTGTAAATACTGTTAAAAAGTTAGATGAAGAAGTGTAGACATTTCCATTAGAACTGAAAGATTATAATTAAGGATACGTGTTCAGGATGTTGTGCCACAGTCAGGAAGTCTCTAGTGACACGTAGCGGATACGTTGATGATTTTTTTTGTTTCTGAACCGCAGTCTTGTTTGAGACAACTATGCCCCTCAAACACTATTAGTGATAGGTAAAGGAAATACCCATGTAGTATTATGTATGTATACTGTCATTATACTTTTTACATTCACTGTTATTATAAAGAAGACAGATTCTACAAAAAGAAAGAGAAAGAAAAAAGTAACATCACAACGGCGCATACTACTGCGTCGTGTTATTTACACAACAAGGCTACACCCTCCCTTTAAGAAAAGGCAATACTTTTGTTCATCTGTCCTGATTAAGTGTGAAATAGAATCTTCGTCGGTTTGTTATGCTTACGTTTTACCATAACACGTAACCCGCAGACTGAATGTATGCATCTAGTGAATATGTGCTAATGTTTATTTTTACTTAATGGACTGAAGATTCGGTATTTACATACTTCCATATAAGCATGGCGTCGAACACGGCCGAAAGGTGTGGAACGTAATCAAGCGCACCTAAACATGGGTCATTCGGTATCTTAAAGATTACTTGGGCAGATCCGTCGGATTTCCCCGTCCGGGGCGCCTTAGACAGTTTGCAATAAACTACCCCCACCCCAGAAACGGGGGGCAATACCTGGGAAGGTGAACCTCCTAATATCACAGACCGACAGTTAAAAAACACTGAGTTGGCCTAGTCTATGTCTGATTGCTGTCCAGAACGGATATTCGACTTATATATATATATATATTGGTCAGCAAGTAACGTTCACTGCTTAACTCCGGTCATTTTATCGATTATAAAACAAACGTTGAATAATACAACCTCATATTCGTAGTGTAAGAAAGGAATCTGCCGGAATTAGTGCTGGGAGCAAGACTTTATTTTATTACGTCGTCTAATTTACCCGTATCATATCATGATTCATATACACGAAGTTCGTAAGTTTCTTATACGGTACATATTTAAATCTGTTTCAATATAAACATATGGTTTTCGTCAGAGGATGTTCTTGAAAATGTTTTATGTACAATCGATTATATCGATTTAAATATTTAATCTGATCGATGTGCTATTTTGGATGCTCACTTCGAACTCGTTACTACTTCAATTCTCACACTTTAAAAATGATATTTTATTTAATAAGACACATTCTTTGTATGCGCAGGTGCTAAGCGCATTTTCATTGGCTTATTAATTTTCTTATATACATTATCTTCGGCGCCCGTAGAAAATTGTTTCACTATTAAAATAATTGAAAAATAATAAGGTATTATTATGTAATTTTTATTTCTATTTCTCTCTCTCTCATATATATATATATATATATATATATATATATATATATATATATTTAGGTACATCATCAGTACCGTCGGTTTCAAGCTCAGAAAGGGTAACCATCTGGCTCTCTTCAGCTTATTTTGGCACATCTTACGGAAATAGGAATATATATATATATATATATATATATATATATTGATATAAAAGTTGTTAAAAAGGACTTCCTCGTTTTTGTTTTTCTGCAAACCTGTTTACCAGTTTCGATCTTGAATTTAGACTTTCCCTCGTGACGCTTTCAGAATATTTTCTTTCTTGAAAGAATATTAGTCATTCGAAAGAAGATTTTAAAACAAAATATGTAGGTATTAATACTTAAATTTAGGTTATTTCTTTAGGTTCTTTGTTACTACGTTGGGGTTTGAATCATTATATATGTATGTTCAAAATGATCCAACGTTCTAATATTCTAATATAAACAAATCTAGGCGCTCTGTTTTTACAATTTCGCTCGGTATATGTTTCTTTTTAGCTCGAAACAAAAACCAAAGTCATAAGACTACCGTTCACTAATATTGTATTGATAAAGCGGACAACATAAAAACGAGACACGCTTAGATAAAAGCTTGAAGAAAGAGAGAGAGAGAGAGGGGGGGTGAAGGCGTACTTGAATTGCACACATGCAAAAATGTTGGAGTTTATAAGAATTAAGAGAAGAATGATTTTATTTATTTTTATATAATTTTTCGCGCTTTTTTCAAGAGTTCTATTCTAAATGTTTTACTTAGAAATATACTTTTGGTAATTAATTAATTTTTGATTCTAAAATTAAGTTCGTACAAATATTTTGTCACATTAAAAATTAAAATTCATTAGTCTATTTTCCCGAGATAATATTAGACCAAAAATATGCAAGTAAAAAAAAGATAACATAATGGAATGTCTGTTATAAAAATAATGGCGGATACTTTAGTCATTTCTTCCGTTTTATTTAGTTTTCGGTGAGTTTCATTAATCATTAATTATGTTCGCATCTTCCTCTAACTTTCGTGTAAGATTCATCATTGTCCATCGTCAATTGTATTACTTTTTTCGGGTTAAATTCTATTCAAGTCACGCAAATTATTGAAATCTTTTTTTTTTGTGCTTATATAGATCAATCCCGATGGCGGCAGATCTTAGCAGTAATATCCGCTGACGAGTTCCGGAAACAGTCAAAATGCAACAACACAAAATAAAACTCGGGTTCCTGAAACGGAAAACTAAATCATAATTTGGTAAAAGTAAAAAGAAACTGTATGTGAAATACTCCCGGGGAACGCCGGCTAGGGAAAACTAATAAAGTTTGAAATGATATAATAAAACATTTTGTAGTAAGTCTATTTAATTCCGACTGTGATTTTGAGGGACTAGAGAGGGTCACAAAGATCGAGCGTTTTCTTTTATGACTATGAGAATTATATTGTATTCTTTTATTATTGCTTAATCTGATTTTTAATTCGTGGAAATTCGTTTGACACCATAATTTAGATAACGAAATGATAATTAAATATCACACGAACTTATGACTCAATCCAGTGGCCACTGATCGTTATAGAATTGAATTAATGAATTAATATGTTAACGTCGTTCGGACGGTAGTAATCAATACTTCTATCTACGACGAAAACTATATTAAGATGACCACTCAAACACGGTAAACTCCCAATCAAAACGATCATTAATGATTTAATAATAATAATAATAATAATAATAATAATAATAATAATAATAATAATAATAATAATAATAATAATAATAATAGTTGTCGGTGAGCAATCACTGATGACCTGTGTGAGAACTCCTAGTGAGTAAATAATAATCTATTTCTCCACTGAAAATGTGCGGAGAATGCTGGAACCTTGGGGAGGCTTATTGCCACCAAAATCCCAGAGAAGACCGATTGTCTTTACCAGCGAGAAATCAATGGTAAGAGGCTGTTGCAATACCGCAAGCTTATCTGTGGTTGTTATCGAAACGAGGTGAAGAATACTGGAAATCTGGGGAGGATTGTTGTTACTCAGACTCCAGGAAATACCACTGGTTGTTATTAGTGAGCAACCACTAACGATGATCTGCGTGAGAACTCTTAGTGAGTACAAATACTACTACTACTACTACTACTACTACTACTACTACTACTACTACTACTACTACTAATAATAATAATAATAATAATAATAATAATAATAATAAGAAGAAGAAGAAGAAGAAGAAGAATGAAACAAAAGAAGACGCAAAAGATGATGACGGTGGTGATGATCAAGAATAAATATTAAGAAGAAGAAGAACAAAGAAGTGAGAAGAGATGCAGTGGAAACAGAAGATAAAAACGCGGTAGAAGATCGTGAAGTGAGAAAGAGGCAGAGGAAATCAGACGAGGAAAAATAAGGGAATAAAGTGTTGAATACTCATAGGAAGAAGAGGACAAGGAAGAAGAATAAGGGGCCGAGTAGAAACGAACCTAAAAAATCACAAAAAAATATCCCATACTTTCTCAATGGCGATGTAATAAGGAACAAGAAGAAAAGGAGGCAGGGTAAAGGTATGGAAAAGAGGTAAAGAGAGAAGAGGAAGAAGAAAAAGGGAGCAGTAACGGCGGAAAATACAAAAGCGTAGCGAAAACAGATGAAAAAGAGAAAGTAGAATAAAAAGAAAAAAGATGAAGAGGAAGAAAAAGAAAAAAAAGATAAATAAGATGTGAAGACGACACCATAAAGAAGAAGAAAAGATGATGAAGAAGAACAAATAAAAAAGAAGAAAAGATGAAGAAGTAGAAAAAGAAGAAATGATAAAGGAAAAAGAAAAGATGAAGCAGAAAAAGAAGAAAAGATGACAAAGATGAAAAGATAAAGAAAGGGAAAAGACAAAGGAGAAAAAGAAGAGATAAAGAATAAACGATTTTAGCTCTTCTTCCTTGATTACAAATGAAACTGACGACACAACACGATCTTCTCTTTCTTTCATTTGAGAATGAAACCGACAGTTTCTATGTCTCAGATCTGGTTATAAACAAGGCTAAATCAGTGACAGATGCAGACATTATCGCCCGGCAGACAGACAAGAAACCGGTTGTTCCCCGACAAGTTTCATCTTCCCCCAATACATATCAGCGTCGTAATGTCAGATGTGATGGCCTAAGCCTTCAAACAAACAATATATTTAGTCCGATCGGATATACAAGACGAAAAGTATCGGATTACAACCTTAATTGGCCAAACTAAGCCTCGAGATGAAACATTACAACAGCTGGTCTCACAAAACGACAACCTCAGATGGTTTGTAATTATGAACTACTTAGGTAAAACAGTGTTCATGCTGCGGCTTCACTTTTATTTCTTCGACAATAAAAAAAGGTTATAAAATCACAATCTCTATACTATCATTCAGATATACAATAATATCGGAAATCAATTTCGCAAACATGGTGATTCTGATAGGAATTTAGAAGCCGTAAAGAGACACGTGGAAAATGTGAAAAACAACGCAGGTACGAAAACAAATACACTCAAACTCATATGCATGACTAATATTTCGTCGTTCTTATTGAAAGGCTTCTTCGGGATCAGATCTACTTTTAATTGCTAAATATAAAGATGCATGCCAAATAGATATGAAAAGGTCGCACGGGAGTAGGGTTAGATAAAATGTAAAGTAGAAAATAAAGGGGGCTAGCAAAAAAGACACAGTTGTTATAGATACGATCATTGGTAAGTCTGGAAATGGGTTAGAGGGTGAAAATGATTAAACGTCTGAGATACATGAACACAAATCAATAAATAATTAAGTGGGCGAATTGATAAAACGAGTTCGGAAAATACAAAAATAAATTGTTGGTGTGTGCGTCTCTGGGTATCATCTGGGGGATAAAGTGGGGAAGTAATTGATACGAAAGCAAATCAAATTAAGCTTATGTGCATGACTAATACATCGTCTTTATTAATCAAAACCCCTTTTTCTAGCGCGAGATCTAGATTATATTGCTAAATATAAAGATGTCTGCTAAATATATATGATGGGGGAAGATATTTTATATTTTATTTAAAAAAAAATTGTGATTAAACTTAACTTAAGTTTTATCTGATTAAATCTTTCGATAAATAAAAACGAAATATAAGCTATACTTGTTAGTTTAATTTGACTGAACGTGTGTGGTTATTAACTTCTGACATAATCTCAGAAGTCATCCCGTATTTCGTTTTTATTTTAACTTTTGTTTGCCCCAAACAAGACATGTTGCCACTGAGACGTAAGTGCCCACTGTGATTAGTGGCCAAACTTATAGGGGGATCTTTAGCGCGGAGTTGTGTAGCCAGATGTTTGTTCACATCACATTTAACATTGTGCATGTTGGTACAGTTTCGGTAGCAGGGAGGGAGAAAGAAATGAAATTCCAAAGGCAAGCGATCCGAGGAAAAAAGCTATTAGAGTAGAAGTTTTTTCCGGCATTTCGTGACCTCTACAGTGAAGGGGTGGGATTTTGCTGCTAGTCGGGTAGGTTGGGGGTATTTACTTTACGAGTACAATACCAGTAAGTGTTTCGGGGAACATTCCGTGAAGGTACTTGTAAAACATTACAGGGATGAAACATTGCGGAGATGGGGCAGAGGTTTTGGCTTGGTAGTGTTAACGTTGTTGTTAATAAAGAGCATGTTTTCGTCCTCATCATTGTCTAGTTAATAACAGAACAGAATAATGTTCATTCAGATTAATACTGAGGACTAACAGGGCAACTCGAAATTGAATAAATCAATCTGTGAAGCTTTTTTTATTTTAACACTTTTTGTTTCTAAACATCCTCAGTCACATTCATTTTTGAAAACCCCTACACCTGCCCGTCTATATCTCCCTCTTTCTCTTTGATAACTGGTTCAATATAATAGAAGGGGAAAAAGATAATCCATCAGCAGCTTTCTGATTGTTTGGTCTAGCGTCAGTGTTGTTTGTGGAATAACTAATAGCAAAAATTATAGAAAATATTTTCTCTGATGCCGACGAATATGAATATTACAGTAATTCGGTTTACTGTGATCGATGATCTCAAGTTTGTCAACCGATATTTGGTGGTTTCTGAGTTTTATTCGGACAGATACACACGGAATACGATTTTCCTTTATATAATAGATAATGCAACACAAGGTTTAAAAAAGTAAGAAGTATTGACACAAAAATCAACATCAATATAACACTCTTTCTTGTTTTATTTTTCACATTGTTCTTTTTTAACACCGAATGTATGATTACAGCACTCCTTGAAATATATTATAAAGTTTGACCTACCTAAAAAAAACGTCAATATGGTTACTCATCTCTTTATCGCTGACTAGTTTGGAACTTAGTGATCATTAAGGCTTTCTATTCATTAGATATAAAGTAAACCTCCTTCTAAAACCTAAAATGATAGTTTGGGGATAAGCAAATAAACTAGCGGAGATTACCATTGTTCAAATTGCAAAAAAATATGGATTTAATTTATTTCTCTGGTTTAATCGAAAATTCACCAGATTAATCAATACTGAATATAGTAATGAATAACTATAAGAAATTATTTATTTATATTTCCATATATTTACACCAAAAAATGTTAATGGAATAACAATATTAAATTTAAAATAAAAACATTAATTACGACGTCACCATGATAAATCAATATTGAAATATAAATACATAATAACCTAGCATCACTTTTGATGTAGTAAAGTACAAAATAAAAAATACTCAACGTTATTTATACGAAATTTGAACAGCTAAAAATGTTAGTGGAGTTTCAGAATGGAAGTCGAATCGTTTTTTGAGTGATTAAAACAAATATATTTTCAGAGAAAATACAGAGAATTGAGCACTATCACATAATGTTTTTTTTTTTGGTGGCGGGGGTAAATGATTTATTTTCATAAAACACCAGCTATGGTTTTCTTTACTATTATTTTATAACATAGCGAACTAATATTCGCCCCGTGACAAATATAGTAGCACATCTCGTGTGTAGCAGCAGTGGTAGCAATACATAATGTTCCGTCTGGGTGTTGATAGTATCGTAGCGAGTACAGAATCGCGTATCGTCTCTTTCGTAGTAGCAATGTGTGTAGAGGTCGTCTGTTTCTCTCTTTATCTTTCTTCGTAGACACAGCTGTAATCGTTCTTTCGCAGAATAACAACATACACACTCGCTTTAGGTGTTTATGTTTTTTCTTTAGTTTTATTAAACCGTATAAGCATTACACAGCATTAATGCAAAATAGTAATATTCCTTTACCCTTCTCGCTAGAGGTAAATAAAGGAGAACACATCCGAAATACATCTGCACAGTCTCCTAGAGCAAACCAAAAGATCTTGACTACTCTTCTCTTTTAAACACGTACTCCCTTTTTACGTCAGTATTGGAGAGCAGTGTTCGTTGTTTTTTATTAAGCCACGCTGACTGTAAAATTTTTCTAGTACATCTTCTTCTACTATATAAAATAGAGACGATTTTTCCCCTGTACCTTCTCGGAGTATAGGAAAATAACCACATGCACCACAGCCTACTAAAGTAACCACTATATTAAACTCATTCACTCAGGCATGTTTTAGTAAATTATTTATTACTTTTTCCCAGCAAAGACTAAATATTACATTTTGCCCACCATCCACGTTTCTCAACAATAACAACTCCATAAAGGTGGTAGCAAAAACTTTCCTCCCTAATAATTATGTACTGTCACTCTACTCATCGACACAGGAAACTAATTAACGCAGTTTAATTTACACAAAACAGTCCGTCCTTATTTATTACTTGCCTGGTATTAATTTACTACATAATATACAGCAATACGCAAAAACTTAATGACCGCTCCCTTTCACTCCGATGATATTCCGCGAATATCAAATTACGTTATTTCTAATTCTACCTATGCCTTCTATATTAAAATTCATTTCGGATTTCAGCGAATGAAATTAACAAACACAATTCCTGCAACATTTCAGCATTCAACATGGCGGCTACAATTTCTTAATCGAATCGACTTACTATTTATTTGAATAAGCGCCAAGATACTGCTAGACCCCGATACATTTACATTTTGAAAATCATACACGTTTAACACGCATATTATAGAAAACTTGCCTAATTAAATGACCTAAACCGTGTCATTTTTTAACTTTATATTTGTCAGCAGAAACTGCTAATAAACAAGCTTAGCTTAATTGGTCTATTTTCACATTCCTTATATCCCGAAAACGTGGCGCAGTGTTTAAGAAGGGAGGTTTCATTATCGACAGTTTCAGCGTTCGATACCATTCTACTGCTCCAATTTTTTTTTTTTGTTAATTTAAAACATTCGCCCCAAATCACCTTACTTCATCAACAAATGACCTAAACCGTGTCATTGTTGAACTTTCCATTTCGTCGGCAGAATATAAATCTTAACATAACACGTCTACCAATAAACAAGCATAACTTTATTGGGCAATATTCACATCTATTTTAAAGTCGAAACAGTGGCGAAATGGTTAAGAAAGTAGGTTTCATTATCGACATTTTCAGCGTTCGATCCCATTCTACTATTCCACGTTTTTCTTTTTTTTTAATTTAAAACATTCGCCAACACGGTAGAGGGGGGCGGAGAAAGAACTATAGGCCATTTTTTTTTAAATTTCGACATCATGCAATAGGTGCTACTTTCTCCCGTGCAACGCCGGGCGACGGGTTCCGCTAGTTCCTTATAAAATGGGCATTGATTTTATAACAAGCGTAACTGAAATCTTTCTTACGGTAGTACTATTAGCAATTTAAATGACATCTGCTTTAAACAAGTGTTCATTTTACAATATAATATATTCCGTTGGCTTTGATAGATCTTGGATAGGAAGTAGCTGCCAACAGGTTCAAAAGATTATATTTGACATCCACGAGACAGCGTAGGCGCAAGACGTAAGCAGAAGTAAAAAGTGAGTCATTTGATGTAATTGACGAATTTAAGTGGGAACGTTTCGCCAGACACCGTGCAAAGCGAATGGGAAAGACTTAGTTTAAAAAATCTAGATGCATATATAAGCCGCTCTCTATACCACTGTTCACCGCGACACGGCGATGTTTAAATGTATAATAAAATAACGAGACACGTTAATTTAAAATCGTTCGGATTAACTAATAGTAATTAACCGTGAAAAGAAATTTCAGTTCCAATGATGAAGTTATCAATAGAGAAGTCTTCACCTCCCACAAGGTTGTGACACTAGACAATGATAATATTTATAATAGCGGAGAGATCAAGACGATATATGGATATAGACAAGTTTAAAATAAATAAGATGCTATGGATATTTTTATCTTTCACGTGCAAAATTTAAAAAGTTAGTGATTTATTGTACAGAAAAAATTGATACTGTTTGATTGGGTTCCCAAATGCACTAGACACGTCCCTACTCCGTATAAAAAATTGAAACAGACAACTATCCATTGCCAACGCCCAAAAGAACTTCGTTACGAAAGTCAATACACTTCTCAACAAGTTCAAACACCCAGTCGAGCTGGAAATACTGTTTTTTTCTCATAACCAGTTGTTCAACGCGCAAAACAAGTAGCTAGACTACAATCCGGACAAAGTTCCGCGCGTCATGCATACCAAGTTTCCGCAAACTGTGAAAACTCAAAAGTGACTGTCTCAGAATTTTCACTGCACCACTCCCAACGTCTTACCACCCAACTCACCTGATTGCAACCCCATAACTTATCATGTGTGGAGCGCAGTTAAGAAAGACACCAACCGTCCCGCCTGCAATACCAAGTATGAACCGATTGTCAAGACCAAATTGGCGTTCAAGCGACTCTCGAATAACAAGGTATGAGCTGAGTTCTCTAAATTGTTGCCGCCGAGAGGCTGTGGTAGAGGCTCAGCAAGACGTCTTCGATTAAGCTGTATTCACTGTGAATTTGGAGAACACATCAATCATTGACGAAGAGAAGAAAAGTATCAAATTTATCTATCTACTTCTATCCCTCTCTCCTTCATATATATATATATATATATATATATATATGTATATATATATATATATATATATATGTATATATATATATGTATATATATATATATGTATATATATATGTATATATAAGAAAGATATAAATAAAAGAATAACACAGAAAAGAAAAGAAATCAGTGAAAACGACGTCCATGATTTGCAGTATTTTCTTACCAAACCAGTTTACTATTTCAATATTGTAACATTTTTCTGTGTTTTTTTTTCAGTTTTAGGATACAAAAGAAAGAGAACGCATGTTCTTTAAAAAAAGTCCAAGCAATCTGTACATTAAATTATAGAAATGCTATTTAAAGTTAAGTTGAACAGACCAAAGAAACAACTATTGCAAACACAAACGTGACATAAAGACGAATATGCAATTTAAAACAAAAGACAATGGCCTATCACACCTAAGTTCTACAGAATATGAAAATGCTAGTTAAAAAGTAAGCCTTACAGACCAACATAAATGCAATTTCTGATTTCAGAATAAAATACCAAGGGAAAGTCTATTTTAAAATAAAGCCTAACAAGGTGAAGAAAATGTTATTTACAATTAAGCTTGACAAATCAAAGAATATGTTTTTTAAAACTTAGACGTTACAAACCGATTAAAAAAGTTAAATTAAAATTAACTTGATAGACTAAAGAAAATGTTATCGCTAACTTAAGCATAACAGACCGAAAAATTCTATTTCGAACGTCAGCGTGACAAACCGACTGAAATGCAATTTACAACTTAAGCGTGTCAATTAAAGAAAATGCTCTTTCAAACATAATCATGATAGCGTGAAATGTTCTTTCAAACTTGAACATGACAAACCGACTAAAATGCTATTTGCAGCGTAAACTTGACAGACCAGAAATACACTTTTAAACTTCAGCTTGACAGATAATCTCAACAGACCGACAGAGATAGTTTATTAGATGATGTCACACTTCAAAAACAGCTTTCAGCGAATAAAATGCGACTTTCAACAAGATTGGAACCTACATATGATCCATTGTAGAATAGCGTCGCACCACGACATGCCAACGCCACCCAGAAAACATTCGTGTGGTAGAAAACAACTACTCACTCAAGTGGATTTAATCCATCCATGTTATTGAGTTTTAGATTAATATATCGTTTCCTTTATATTCATGTCTTCACATATAATCACACGTATAGCTTTCCTCAGTGGCGCTGATTCTGCATTTTCTGTAGCCTAACCCTAACCTGACGCACGTTCAAACAAGACCCACAAAAAAAGTGAAGGGCGTGTGGGTCTACTGCGCATTATTAGCAGGATTATTTTTTAATTTTGTTTTTCTTTTTGCAAAACTCAGTTTTCCATTAATGTCGGGCAACCTCTACAAAAGACCAGCTGCACTATTAAAATCGGTGTGTTCAGTTTGACAACATCATCGCGTAATATTAACCAAAATCCTACGTTGGATTGACTCCAGCGGTTTGAAATTATTTTCGTAAATCTTGACATAGTTTCTTTTAAGTTTAAGATTTATTGAAAGAAGCATTCGAATCGTGACTGAACGACCGGCCGACCAACCAATCTACAAAAGACTCAACCTCAGAGGGATGGGCGAGGGCGTATCTACGAATGACTTACAACAAAATGTTAACATAAATGATTTACGAGAATCTCTAAAACAATCATACTCTCTTAGTCTGAAAATTAAAAAATAAAAATGGCGCTTTTTTTTTTCATTTCTTTCAATGAATAATTTATTACAGTAATATTTTTTGTGAAAGCAATTCATTTTCAGTTTTTGAAAGAACGGGACAGTTTCTACTAAATTATTCAAAACTTGAAAATATTAGTTACAGTTTTGGAACATCTGTGATAAAAAGAATATAAAATGTATATTTAATTGTTATCCTAGATACCTACTGATAACCGCGGAAGCGGAAAGAAAAATCTGTGGGTGGAAATGAGAACGGATACTTTTTAGTTGCATATATTTAATCTGCGCGTTTAGTGATGTAACTTCTATGAGACACTTAAGTGCGAGAGTATATAACCTTGTTACGTGAACAGTAGACGAAAAGGCAAAAGAAAGGACGAAATAAGATGAGTTCGAAGTTCACCACCACTACGGCGCAGCGATCTACTGGCCGATTGAAACACCATCCTTCTTGCGTGGACAGGTAAGGAGAATCTACGGGGATTATGGAGAGAAACTGAGCCGAGCAGTTGAAAAGTCTTCTGACCAGGCAACAACAAGTGACAGTCAATAGAAGTGGGCATCATCCACACCCTCAAATATTGGCTTCAGAAGTTTGACCGTGTTGACGACTGAGGGTAGGAGAGGAGACAGTTGACCCCTCCCACCCACCGACAATCTGGCGAATGACTCGCTCCTGGTAATGCAGATATGGAAATCGCGGACCTCTGTTCCCGAGCTACTAAACATTTGGCAATCAGCAGCAAAGTCATAAGAAAAAAAAACAATTGTCTTATTTTTTGTTGTTTTTCATCATCATCATCATCAGCAGCAGCAGCAGCAGCAGCAGCAGAAATATCAGCAGTTTTTTTTATACATAGTTCACCCCAAACAAGGCAGGCTGCCACTGTAGACGTAAAGGGTAACTGGGAAAAAAGGCTGAGAGTTTTTTGGGGGGATCAACCTAAATTGGAAGCTTCGCAGCGAGATGTCTGTCTATATTAGTTTTAAATTTATGCATATCAGTACCGTCAGGAAAACAGGGAGTAGGGAGAGAGTTCCAGAGTCCAGCAGCATGGGAAAGAAGCTTTTGGAATAGAATACTCTTCGGCATCTGGGGACCTCCACAGTTAATTGATGGGATTTGGCAAATTGTCGGGTTGGTCTAGTGAATTTACGTCGTGGGGTTACCAGAGCAGATTGGGTGAGAGTCTTGATAGAAAAATGTTGGTAAAAGTTCAGAAAATTTAACACTCGAAAACTCGTAAACCTAAAAAAAAGTAACACATAATTAATATAAAACTCATCGGAATGAAATTCTCCATCAAATTCGCCAACCTTTAACGTTTATAACACTTTTCAAACTTTTTCGTCAATAAAGTCTGTCGTCTTGACAATCAAATTTAAAAAGACGGCCAACTAATTTAGGCTTGTTGCGGCCGTCACTGTAAATTCGATTGTCGAGAAGGCAAACTGTATGGACGAAAAAGTGCAAAACAACAAGTGTTATGAACGTTAACAGTTGGCGAGTTTGGTGGAGAATTTAATTCTAAGGTGTTTGGTATAAATTATGCGTTGTTGGTTTTAGGGTTTACGATTTATCGAGTGATATCTATTCTGCACTTTTACTTCAATTCAAAACGCATAAAATATACACTTTCAACCAATATAAAACACAAACGTTGGAATATTGGCGCCATGCGCTAAAAGCCATTTAGATTATTACTTAAGCTACTCCCAAGAAATATTCCACACAGTCTGACAAAAAAATTCTACTGCGCGAATCCCTTTGCCTCACGCCTACAACAGTCTAGTTACTGCTAATCTCGCTTTCTGCTTTACGAGCGCTCCTGATACCAAGCCGCTTTTTCTTTACAGGATCTGAACGAGACTGTATCTTACCAGTCACCGTATATTCGGCATTTTCTTCCAATTTGTTGTTTTTCATCAATAAAAAATAATTTATTTTGTATGAAGCGATTCTGTCATTATTTCTTATATTGCTGTTCTTTTTACAACTAACCGACTGACTGCCTCCTATAGAGATGCGCTGATGCAATAGCTGTTATAAAGTAAACGTCCATAACTGGAATATCTTAAGCAATCAATACACATGAAAGAGATTTCAAAATAGGATATCTTTTTAATCCATTACGTAAGAGATAATTTAGATGTTAAACGTAATATTAATTTTCAAGATTCTAAAATCTTAATTAATATATACAATAAATAGAAACATCATCGAACATAGTATTATTTCCCATCAAAATATTATTTTAAAAAAAACGGAGTGTTTTATGCCTTCTCCATTTAAAAAATAAATAATCTTATAAAATAACAAAATCACATTTTGAAATGCGATATTTTTTGCTTTTGTTTTTTGTTTTTAACAACCGCGAGTTTTTTAGCAATGATAATGGCATTTTAAATTAAACCGCGTAAAATCGACGAAACGATCGACCGATGGACGAACAGACATTCTTATAAACATTTGTGACAGACAAAGACAATGTATTATAAAACTTAAACGTGACACTAAAAATAAAATGACATTTAAATCTTAGACGTGAGAGACGAAAAAAAAAGGTAGTTTGAAACTTAATCACAGTGTTTGGCGATGGTAATTTTATTGCAAGCTAAACGGTGACAGAATAATGTAAATATTATTTCAAACTGAAGCGTGACAGACTGACGGAAATATTATTGCAAACTAAAGCAAGCATGACAGACTAACGGAAATATTATTTCAAATTAAAGCGTGACAGACTAACAGAAACATTATTGCAACTAAAGCGTGACATACTAACATAAATAGCATTGCAAGCTATACCGTGAAAGACTAAGAGATATATTATTGCAAGCTAAATCGTGACATACTAACAGTAATATCATTGCAAGCTAAAGTGTGACAGACTAACGGAACTGTTATTGCAAGAAAAAGCTTGATAGAATACGTAAATATTATTATTTAAAACTTAAGCGTGACAGACTAATATAAATGCTATTACAAATTAAAGCGTGACAGACTAACGGAACTATTATTGCAAACTTAAGCGCGATAGATGAACAAAATATTGCAAACTAAAGTATGACAGACTAACAGGAATATTATTGCCAACTAAATTGTGACAGACTAACGGAATTATTATTTAAAACTAAAGCATGACAAACTAATGTTAATATCAATTAAAACTAAAGCGTGAAAGACTAACGGAAATATTATTTAAAACTAAAGCATGACAGACTAACGTTAATATTCGAACTAAAGCGTGACAGACTAACGTAAATATTATTTCAATCTTAAGCCTGACAAAGTAAATAGTGGAGGATAATTTTTTATAAGGACGTTTGGTCGTTTCTAAAAATCTTTTACTGAATAAAATGCCACTCTTTCATAAAAGGATAGAAACCTGTATTCATAACAGAACTGACATAATAATTAAACTCTATTTTATAAATAAACTGCAAGAAATGATGAATAAAGGAAAATACAATTAGTTCGTATGACAAAAACTGCGAGCGTTTTTTTTTCTTCTGCGTGTTTAGCGATTAAAATGCGGTTTCGGAATGATTTAGATTAGGAGTGATTACTTTGAGCATTTAGATTATTCAGACAACTTTTCTAACATTGATTGTTATTATAAAGTTTCGGCCTATGTAACCTCCAGTCTTCTCAATGTGCATCTTTTCGAATTTGAGAGCCTAAACGGAATTTCGAATTGTATCGTTTAGTTAATCAACGGGGATAGATTGTTCTAATACTTTAAGCCATGTCCGGGTAGAAATTTTAATGTTTATATTATAATTAGTTATTATCGCCTGTAGTAAGGATTGAACCTTCAACCCCAGAAGATCGTTATGCCACGGGTCCATGTAGACAATACTTGTATGAATTTAGGATGTTTTAAACATAATCTTTTTCTAGATTATAACTTATTACTCTATATACATGTGTATGCGTATGTGTGCATATATATATATATATATATATATATATATATATATATATATATATATATATACACGCGTGTGTTTATTAAAAGTAATACTTAAGATTAAAATATTAGTAAAATATAATTATATATTATTATATATTATTAAATATTATATATTAATAATGTTCTAATCTACGATTTATAATTATTGGTTCCCATATTATATTCAATTCCATACTAGATTTTACTTAGGAGGCCATAGTCGCCCAACATATGCGCTGCTTCTTTGAGTCGTCTTACTCTCCACCGTTCTTCTTTGTCTATAATGCGTTACTCCGAGTAACAATGGCAGGTGTTCCCCTTTTCTCTCCATATCATACCAAACTTTTTCATATGTTATAACTTTCAAATGTTTTTCTAGACTGGATTTTTAGTGGATGGCATGCCACACCTTTATATATTTTCTGCACATTTACGAATGGTAACGCGGACGAAACGTTGTGAAAATAACAACCAAGATGAGAGTAGTAGCCCGACTAATCAAAATAATACATTTTAATATGTATTATTTTGATTACTATTTTAAAATCACAACCGACGGACGAAGCCTCTCAATAGACATGCGTGGAGACTCGGCCGTAAATGCTATGGAACATGATAGTTGAACGAAGATAACTCTTGTTCTTTCGTTTTTGCCATTTTCCAATTTTGTTAACATGAACACGTTATAAAGTATTCGAAATTGGATGATGTGTACAACATCCCACTCCCTTCTCTCGCTCTCCCTAGCTCTGTTGGCTCAAATCTATCGCAAATCGATACCCACCGATAAAACCAACACTTTCAAAAATAAACCACGAAAACAAATAACCCCTATTATCTGGAATTTTAAATGAGAAAATATCGTTCGCGGGAGGAAAGTGTTAATATATTCTAATCAAAAGGGAATGTTTGTATTCAAAAAGACAACATTGAAAAACTAACAATCCGAACATTCAATATGCGCAGGTAACGCCGAAACTGCTATTTAAAACTTCACCGTGACAGACCTACGAACGAACAGATCCTCTTTTGAAGGCACTGACAAGTCTGCTGCAAAGAAGATGGGTTCCCTCTATCAGACTAGAAAACTCCTGACACGTGCCAGTATCCTATATCTTTACAAAACCACCATTCGCCCATGCATTGTGTATTGTTGCCACATCTAGGCTGGTGCACTAGCCACTTGTCTCCCCCTTTGGACAGTATGCGAAAAGAGTCCACAACTTAATATGCCCCACGCTGTCTACCAAGCTCCAGCTCCTGTCGCATCGCTTCAATTTTGCATTCCTGTGTTTGTTTTGCAAATACTTCCACGGAATGTGTTCCGGTGAACTTACTGCGCTTGAACTGTTTCAACGTAAATATCCCCCGCCCAATCCGATTGGCAGCAAAATCCCTCCCCATCAGTGTAAGAGTCCCGAGATTCCGGAAAATGTTCAACTATGATAGCTTCTTTCCTCGGGATGCTTTTCCTGATCCCTGTTTTTCCGACACTGTATCAACATGCAGAAATGCATATGTAATGTGAATAAACATCTTGCTACACAACTCCTCACATATGATCCCCGCTAAAATCTGGCCCCTATCACAGTAGGCTCCGACTTCTCAGTGGAAATATGCCTTGTTTGTAGTGAACAAAAGTTTTTAAAAAAGTTACGCGGCCGCATCTAAAAATGCTACACTAAACCTAAACCGACGAAAATGATCATTAAAATTAGACGTGATAGAAAAACGTCATTAAAATTATTAAAAAATCATTCAAATTAAGCGTGAAAGAAAAACGTCATTAAAATTATTAAAAAATCATTAAAATTAAGCGTGATAGAAAAGCGCGCATGAAATTTTAAACTTAGTCGTGTTTTAGATATATACCAAGACCCAGGCTGATAATTAAAATGTTATAAATGTTGAAACTATAAGAGAAATAGATAAAACATGCTTAACGAACGCAACATAGTTATATACGTAAATATATTACAGATGTATGGAAGATAATTTATTTGAGTAATTTGTTCGTTAAAAATGTTGAATGTCTATATGTTTGATTTACTGCTTTTTTATATGTTTCTTTTCATTGTCTTTCATTTGCTGGGGACGGGGCATTCTTCCAAATGCCATACGATCGCCCGCTATTTATAGACTCTAACCGAGAGCTTTTTTCAGGATTCTGGCCTTTCCCTTGAGTGCAGTTGTTTGGTATACTTGCCAAACACTTTTTCAAGTTCTTCTTCATGAGTGCAGTGGCTCCTATGATAACTGGAATGATGGAGATCTCTTTGAGGTTCCAGAGTGTGTGTATCCGTGTGACAGAGTGTGTTCTGTCTTTTCTTAGTGTGTGAGTAAGTTGACAATCATCATTTTCTATCCGCTTTAGATGGAACGAGTGGGACCAGCGCGTAATTAAGTGTGTTTGCTTGTTTTGTCTCTAGTTCGACTGTCTTGTATGTTGGAAAATCTGGTCTTTTTATGCTTGACGACTGGATCAAAAAGTGAATTTACTTTTGACGCCAAAAATGATTTCGCGCACAAATAATGATTTTGGCGTGCCAATGTAATCGTAAGCAAACCACATGACCGTTATTTTCGTTTTGTTTGTTTATATCTCGATGGTAGCACAAAAAACCTAATTACTTTCGTTTAGTTTGTATTTTGTTGCGTGGCGTTTTTTTTTTCGCACACGCAGTTTGTCAGTTAATATATTTGATTTGGATACATTTTGATGCTATAACGAATTAACAAGCTTTATGGTTCACGATTGTTTTAAAGTGAAAGTAAGTTGCTTGACACGTGGTGTCGGTGGATGACGATCTTTCAATAGAAAGATCAATCACGTGAAATAAACAAGGACAATAATAGGAAAATACGTTTATTTAAAAATGGTCGTAGTTTTTGTAATGTGTTTATTTTGTTTCGTGTTTTTTTTGGGGCGAATTTTTATTTTTTGCTACCGAAGTGAATCAATAGTAACGCTGAATGTTTATGTTAGATGAATATTTTTTATTCGTAAAGTTTATTTGCGTATATATGAGAGAATGAAGGCAACAGAATATATTGTATTATTTGGCAAATTATTTGTCACAGAAAAAAGTATTAGAAGTTGCCAAAAGTCTGTACCGAGAAAAGAAAGACTAATCGATACTTTCAGTTGGCAGGAATAAATTCTCTTCCGTTACAAATAAAAAAACCGCCACGTGTTCGGATGTTAATAGCCATAATATTAAGAATAAAAAATCTTGGACAGAGTTTCAAGTTTCGAATGATTTCCAATGTTTAATGGAGGCTTTCTTTTCACACAAAAACATTCCGGTAAAATTTTCATGAAAATCCAATTAGTATCTATTGCGTGAAATTGCTGACAGACGATTTTACCCCCAAAAGAAATATACAGATCTACATATTTATATGATAGAAATCAGAATAGTTAAAATATCAACAGCAGAAAGAAATGTGCTTAAATATATGGAGGTGGTCGTCGACTTACAACCGCCATTGATTACGAGCGATTTGCCATAGGTTGGCCCATCTGAAGTAACTGTAAAATATTAGACTGCGTAATGTTAATGTGATTATAATTTATAAAAATTTCATAAATCTCATAACAAAATAATGAGCTCAGTAATAGTTTATTACTATGTTTTCGTATTTAACTTAAAAACTATTGTCTCACACTATCTTACGTGAGACAAAATTAGAACGCGAACCCGGTACTTTACAAGCATATCGGGGGGGGGGGGGAACCATCGAGCGAAAATGTAATTTCTCGAAAATATATACAATATGAAGCTGAATAAAGTAAAAGCAAAATATTATATGGAAATAATATATAGTAAAATAATAAAAAAGATAAATGAATGCAATTCAGTTTTTTCTTTCATAGAGGGTTTATATTTTATGAGCACTGATGATAACCATCTATAGGAAAAATGCTTTTTTCATTTCCTACATTATTTACATCATAAGGAGATATGCAATTGAGGTAGGCCAAAACAATTGTTTGCGGGTAAAAACTGTTTTTAGTGAATTTGTGAAGCTTTATTCTGTACATTCGCTGTGGTTTTGATAATTATATATATATATATATATATATATATATATATATATATATATATATATATATATAATCAACAAACTTTTACTAACCGAACAGAACATAAATTTAGTTCCAGAGTATCTATTTTACACCACATTCCCCAAAAAACTTTGTACAAAACATCGATAAAAAAATAAAAAGAATAAAGCAAACAAAGAAATTCTCATTTCATTTCATAAATGCATCACACATTTTGAATTCTAACGGCGGTTATTTGTTTGAAATAAAAACTAAAACATGCTTTTCACGTCATAATCGCACCACATTTTTTAAATTCTAATGAATATGTTTGGTTTAAAAATATTGTACTTTTATGTATTTCTTCAAGTTAATTATCTTGAAAAAGTCTTGAAATAAAGACGAAACGTTGATGAATATATAAATAAATTTGTTTTTTCCTTTTTCATTTTCCATCACATAAAATAGTATTTCCATAATATTCATTATATATATATATATATATATATATATATATATATATATATATAGTTTTTAGCTATATTGCAATGACCAAAAGAAAAATCCGTTGCCATAATTTTGGTTCATGTATTCATTTTCAATTTATTCATTGTACTACTTCGACGAAAACCTGTATTTTTCCTCTCACAAACAAATTTTATATTCATTTATTTCTAATTGTTTTATTTTCTCATCTTACGCGCGTTCACATCTCACTCAATAAAAAATATATAGTTTTTTATTTTTACATCGCTGATCATCAGAGAAATTGTTAATTTAATATTAATGGAAAAACATATCACTCCATAACAAAAGAAAGGAAGATGAGAAAAGCCCAAGAAGAAGCCTTGATAAAAACTATTGAAAGAAGGCATAAAAGAAAAACTCACATGAAAAGGTGACATATCTTGACCCCCTCCATCCACAATAAATGGCGTTGCACTAGAAACTTGAAAGGATTTACACGTCGTCATATAGGATTCAAAACCAGCCGAGTCAGTCTCAACTAATTTTTACCAAAACAAGACATCGATAGAAATATAATTATATATATATATATATATATATATATATATATATATATATATATATATGTAACAAAATGTTAAAATAAACATTGCAGTATCAAAGTAGATAAAAGCAGCAATATTAATATTGGAATACAATAATAGTCCTTAGTGTCTCACAGTAGAAAGTGCAAAACATAATGTACTATGAGATTATGATATAGTTAAAGAACATTCCCATTACGGTTGGAAAATTAATTAAGTTGTTTCTTTTTTTAAAATTAATCTATTTAAAAAAAACATTTTTAAGATTTCATATTTGATTAAAATGTAGCGTTTGAATATCTGTTTTCTTTTAAATGGAAGTTAATTGTGTGACCTGTTTTAGATGGTTCACACAAACGTTCAAGCCGCCAATTTTTACCGAAGCTATTCACATTCATAAACCGCCAATATAAAAAGTAACCAATTTCGTGTCGTGCTTTTTTCTTCTAAAGCCGGATAAATGGTCTGCTACCCACATATAATTTGGTCTTTAATAACATAATTGTTTCTA
The DNA here is from genome assembly GCA_963556195.1 of Sepiola atlantica. NCBI lineage: Eukaryota > Metazoa > Mollusca > Cephalopoda > Sepiida > Sepiolidae > Sepiola > Sepiola atlantica. The sequence goes on from OY744522.1 coordinate 134,832,171, forward strand.
TTACGCAGATCAAACACATGTTTATTCTATTAAAAAATGTTTATTCGTCCACTGAATATTAAAAATGTTCACAATTATTTTTCAAAATCACGTGAAGAATCATTCTATTACATATATTTAATGAAGATTTTGTCCACAAAATAAGAGGGTTAGTTTTAAAAGTCTGTTATTTTGTGATAGAAATTGCAATCTAGTATAATATATTAAAGCATATTTGATTAGTCGTATTGATACAAGCGGTTTCAAAAGGTGTCGTAAATTCGATCCGTAGGATTGGAATATGACTATAGATTCATTCCAGTCACAAAATAAAAGTTAAAATAGTTTGCTAACTGAGAATGAAGCTGTAGTGATCTTTCGAATACAAGGGACCCGATTTTGCACGTTTTAAAAACCGCCGGTATCTATATGATGAATTTAATTTTCTCAGTATATAATTACTCATAATACATACATATATATATATATATATATATATATATATATATATATATATATATATATATATATATATATATATTATATTACAAACGCAATTATTCCTCTTAAACAATATATATATATATATATATATATATATATATATAGATAGATAGATAGATAGATAGATAGATAGATAGATATAAAAAGATAGCGTTAAAATGATCCAGCGTAATATAGATGAAACGGAAAATTTTCCTTGTTCATTTTTCATATATATATATATATATATATGAAAAATGAAAGCTTTCCATTTAACTCTATTACGTTGGATCATTTTAACGCTAACTCTTTTATATCTATCTATCTATCTATCTATCTATCTATCTATCTATCTATCTATCTATCTCTCTCTCTCTCTCTCTCTCTCTATATATATATATATATATATATATACATAGTAAGTTATGAAAATATATTTATTAAGCTACACAGAGGCCCCCGTGTTTCATCCCCGGGAGAAATATTCAGGCTAAAATGCATTAAGTTAATTTTGCCAGGTGTTTTTTTTATACACGAGTAGCAAGTTAACAAATCAGATTCTTTGTTGTTCCCTTAGCCAATCGATGGGCTTCTCACGAACAAAGGTCCGGTTAGTTTTACTTCCTATTTTCTATTTTTTATTCTGTTGTTCTGGTTTTTATTAGCGTGGCTTCTCTGTTTCTTTATGTCAATATAATGGGTGAATTTATTTTAACACGTGGTTCCTTGTATTTCTATTTTAGGTTTTAGTTTAGTTTTTATTTCGATTATTTGTTTATTTATTTATTTATTTATGTATTGGTAGCCTGTAGTAAATTTTCTTCTGTGCAAGCAGCTGTTTGCTATCTCACTTCTACATTTCAATATATTTTTTTTTAATGTTTAGGATTTCAAATTATTATGTATTTATATTTTATATATATATATATATATATATATATATATATATATAGCTTTTAGTTGCTATATTTATAGAAGAACGTGCTACATTGTGGCGAGAAAACTAATGTTGATTTAATAAGACTTTGAAGACAAAGTCCATAACGTGTGGTGATTAGCCTTTCGTTATTTGAAACCATGTGGCTTGCCGCTAGCTACTTTCTCAGGCTCATTAAATTAAAAATAATTTCCAAGATAAATATGTTTGGTTGAAACTTTTTTTAAACTTACAAATGTCTGGCGCTTTCCTGACACGAAAGTCGCAGCGCCTCCATCGAAATGCTGCCACCTCTTTTTTTCCCTCGGAATGTTTTAGACTTTGGAATCTTCTTACATATGATTGTTTAGCTCGTTCGACTGACCTGGCCTTTTTAACTAAAAAAATAAAACAATATGAATTTCTCTTTCTTCACTTAAGTAGTTTTAAATAATTTTTTAGGAGGTTCTGATGAAACAAGATTGGATATTTACTATTTGCTTTATTCATTTTCACAATGTTTCGGTCGTTGCGACCTCAGTACAGGCGGTCCTAAGAATGTAAAGAATTAGTTATGACATCTACTCGGTCATAGTTGACGGAACGAGAACAATCTACCACTGGTTCGGTGCGAAATTTAGTACAGATTTCTGTGTTCGATAAGACGCATCTTAAGTATGGAGAAGGTTACATTTACCGAAACGTTATGCGAATGACATCCTATATCAGAACATTGGTGCGAATAATCCAAATGATACAAATTAATAATTTTCATCTAAAAAAAATATACCGGAACAGTAGATATTCTATAGATTCGCATGTTTAATATGCACGTTCAGAGATGAAAAAGACATCAAACCTTGTGTTTTTTTTTGTCCAGGAAATAAATTTTAATTCTTGCACAAGGGAAATATATATTCGAAGATTAGTGTTTCTGAATTGTTAACATGAGGATTTATTGTTTGTACAGGGTGGGCAAAAATAAGGGTCCTATTTTTAAAAATTCATAACTTTTATATTTATTGATTTTTTTTTTTTTTTAGAATAAGTAAAGGACCCCTTCCGAAGCAAGCATGAGCCGTATTAGCCCTAAGGAACGTACACTCATTTAGAAAACATTATTTTTGCTTAAAAAACTCAAAACAGTGTAAAAAACAATACTTTAGTTTTTGTAAGTTTTAAGAAGTGTTTTTCGGCTAAAATTTGTTTTGTTTATTTCAAAAAATCTCGGAAGGGTCAGTCTACACACACATAAAGTTTGGTGAGTTTAACTTTTATTTTGTGGAAGTTATTCAAATTCAAGTTATTCAAATTTAAAGATAGGACCCTTATTTTGGCCCACCCTGTATTATTAGGACTATTCACACTGATGTTCTCATCTTGAGTGTTATTCTCACAACATTTCGACCTTGTTCAAGTGTATCTTGTCGAACTCGGGTATCTTTCTGTCGAACTCGGTGATCTGTGCGGAATTTCGAACGGAACTCTTTATTTAATCCACGATAGTGGCATGCTCTCGTTCCGACAGCCATGACCGGGTAAAAGTCTTGAGTAATTCGCGATTGTATTCTTATTCGCCCACACTGAGGATACAACCTTCAACCTTCAGAACAGTATCACTTGGAACTGAATTTTTCTTAGTACTGTATCCGTTACGCAACAGATCTTTGAGTTCGACAAGATACACCTGAAGAAGGTCGGATGGTACATCAGCCGAAACCTTGAGAGAATAAAGCTAAAGATGATAACAGTAGTCCAAATTGTCCAAATAATACAAATCGAAGAAAACTGTTGAAAGTTGAATGTGGGCGACAGCTTTTGAAGAAAAGGACCATTAACCGTATAAATCATTTGAAATATTTAACTTCGGAATTAAATACACACAGTAAATGGTAAATATACAGAAAGAGGGTTTGCGATCATGTGAATCCGCGGAACTTATCTTATGTGAAGAAATGTTATTGTAACAAGTGCGCGCTTCGGGACCCAGCATTTGTTAGCTCTTTATTCGTAGGAGGAATGTTTTACGACAGCCGTCTGGGGCTTGAGACGCAAGGCAGTAAACTAAAAACAGATATCGACCGTAGAAGTAAACATGGAAAAAGAGGGAGAACCCTAAGCGTTTGAGTTTATACTTGCTTGCTCGCGTGCCTCCTAAGGGAGCTGTGATTTGGTTTACTTTTTGGTCAATTCACTCAACCCTTAAAGGCACAATCTAACATAACTGTACTAATCAATCTACGCGTCTCTTATGGCTTCCCATAAGCATTAAGGATATTGTCACAATCGTCACACCATATTGTCTAAAGCTTCACAGTGTAGTTCTTAAGATATTAAGATTTATTGAAACAACCTGAGCAAAAAAAAACAACTATTGTGAAAATAATTGGATATTTGTAAACATAAACAAAAAGACCGTTTCGTAAATTAATTTTTTTACCTAGAAAATTATTCATTTGTTAGTGACGAACGTAATTAATGGATTAAAACTAATTCCTGTTGTGGTTGGCTGATTGTAAAGAATCCACGAATGAATATTTAACGCTTATCGTCAAGCAAATCAGCAGGATTTCCTATTTTTTTCACCATTTTCTCAGGAACTGTTTTATCTGATCTAATTTTAATTACATACTGGGAGATCGCTTGTTTTCTTTTCTTTTATTCACTTCGTTGGGCAGTTTCTTGTTTGCACGTCGTCGCTTTGCGAGAATCACCAGGAATCGCCACATGCAGGTAAAACCTCGTTTTACATTCGGTGATATATGAGCATCCGCACATGCGTGAAGATAAAGGCTTCAAACATGTCCATTTACTCGGCATGTGAAGCGACATTTGTGTGGAAAACGGGATTTAAATAGATTGCCGTTAGAGGCAGAGAAACACAAAGAATGAAACAGTCGGCCACATAATGATTTTCTTACCTTGGGAAACTAAAACGAAATGCACGCATCTCTACCCCTTCTTACTATCTCTCTCGCTGTTTCTCTTCTCTCTTACTCTCTCTCTCTCTCTCTCGCTCTTCTTCTTCTCTCTCTCTCTCGCTCTTCTTCTCTCTCTCTCTCACTCTTCTTCTTCCCTCTATCTCTCTCTCTCTCTCTTCTTCCCTCTCTCTCTCTTCTTCCCTCTCTCTCTTTTTCTTCCCTCTCTCTCTCCCTTCTTCTTCCCTCTCTCTCTCTTCTTCTTCCCCCCTCTCTCTCTCTTCTTCTTCCCCCCTCTCTCTCTTCTTCTTCCCCCCCTCTCTCTCTCTCTCTCTCTCTCTCTCTCTCTATATATATATATATATAGAGAGAGAGAGAGAGAGGGAGAGGGAGAGAGAGAGGGGGAGAAAGAAATAGTGAGAGAGAGAGAGAAAATAAATAAATAATAAAAAGTAAAAACATCCAAATGATAATAATATACGTCATAAAGGGATAAGGCGACAGAATGCAGTAAAATATATATAATAATAAATGAGGCTAAAATACTTAAAAGCATTTTTGGATGCGATATTTATTAATACAAATAAAATTAGAACAGATTTTTTTTTTACTTTGATTATTTCACTAATCACTTTGCTTGATACCTAGCTTCGTCAAAGTATGAGATTGTAACAGTTCCGTATGTTGGTAACAGTCCGTAAGAATGGAAAATGGACGCGTTGTTGTTATGAACGGTTCACTCACTTTTCAAATATGAGGTGATGCGCATGCACGCGATATTTATATTAAAATAGCAGAGTTCATATCTTTAAAAAAAAGTCTTTTGAAGAATATAATAATAAATTAGGCTTATAGTTTCATTTATTATTAAATTCTTAAAAAAAAGTTTTAAAACATATAAATTCTCCTATTTTAATACAAGTAGTGGTGAAAGAGAGTAACTATGTGTGTAAACAAACAAATCCTATTTACAAATTTTTCACAAGAAGATCACACTGAATTGCACTTGTCCAGGGGGTTGTCATCAGCCTAATAAAACTATTCAAACAGTGGGAAAGAAGCTAAAAATTATATAGAGTATAAGTAAAGATCGACATTGATTGCTTAGCAGACGTGTCATTCTGAGATCCGATTACAAGCCTCTAGAATACATTTTAATCCGAGGAAACTATTACCGTAAATTACATCTTCTAGAATGTTAAGATGGCCATAAAACTAATGACCTTCGATTATAATATTGAATATGTGAAACGAAACACTATTCCGTGTTTTCATATGTATCAATGCTTAGACGTGGGTGTATTAAGAACGGAATTGTCCACATGTATACGACGTACCTATGCTATAGTTTTACTGTATGAGTTGTATTTATTTATCATTACAACGCATGTGTCATGTTTCGATATCTGGATGATTGACTGCTACCGGAAATTCTCACGCGTATAATCTAAATAGAGCCGAGCTCGAAAAACTTATAAATTAGAAGGACTTAATAAATGACTTAAAAACAACATGGTCTCTGAAAGAAATACACATTATACTGATTTTGGTGTAATACAAAACAAAATTAAAGAAACATACCTAGGAACAACCCATTCGTAAGCCAAGCTGCTGTGAATTTCAGATAGTAGCTCGAAAAAAGACAGCGTTCATCCTAAAAAGAACCTGTAAAACATTCACAGCAATAACTCGTCTAGCTACAACCACGGCTAAGAACTTTCATTTCTCTCTCGCTTTACCAAAACCAAATTGAACTTCCATGAACAAAGTTTATTTCATAGAATATCCCATCTGTGAAAAAAACACCACAAGTATGCTTTCGAACCGACTTCAGCGTGGTCGCGTCATAGTCTAATGTAAACGCGAACATGTTGAGTTTTCCTCTTGAATAATCAATTCATCTTAGAAATCTTTTGCCCTTTTCATCTACTCTTTCCGGTTTTCTCGTGGCGGCGTTCATCGTCAGACCGACAATCTCTTTTAACCTTATCCTCTAGTGGTCTCGGTGGTGACCTATCAGTAAAAACATCTTGATATAATTGTGACTCATAAAGAAATACAATGTGAAGTCTAGGAAGGAGACCATTGACCACTAAAATTAATTGAATTAAAATAAAAAAAAAGAAACGGATGAAGCAATTTGTATTCACTTGCTTCTCACTGCATTAAAGAGTGGCGCAAGACCGGAAGGTGGGGAAAACTAGCTATTCCGTTGGGGTATAAGGGTCGGATATAAAGATAGTCGGGAAAGGACCCGTCGGCATCCCCCGTTAGGGGCGCATCAAGCGACCGGTGACAAACAAACCTCTCTTATCAGAGAGGAAGGTAAAGTTTAAGAAGAGTTCACTTCCTAGGACTGAGCGGAACAATGTCTCATTCCGACAAAAAGGGTGTGATAGTTCAGGTTAGCTGCTAGGTTGCCAGAATGAAGCCAAGGCGAACCGCAGCTAGTATGACAACGGGCAACTGCTTCATTAGGTGGGTGTGTATTATTGCATGACTTTCGGCTTATCATAAGTTTTCTTTTCGTCGACCTTCACTTCCAATAGATCAAACAACTTCTCTGCCCCCCTCAAATGAAAAGTACCAAAAATGAAAAAAGAAAACAAAAACTAACAACAAAACAATAACAAAACGAAAATAAGAATTAAATAATCATTAGGAAACCGAGAATAAAACAAACAAACACAAAACGTATATTATTAAGATGCGTCCATTCGATCGGCGCCGTCGGCAATTGTAATTCCAGTTCGAAGTGTAACGGACAACAAACGGACATGTCTTCTTATAGAAAGGTTTGAGCGCATCTGAAATAAAATGACGAAAATGCTATGTTAAACCTAAGCGTGACGAATCGTCGAATTTTCTATTTCGATCTTAAGCGTAACAGACCGATCGGCCGATAGACAAATCCTCCCATAAATGCGCTAGGGCGTATCTAAAAAAAAAAAATCAGAAATGCTTTTGTAAGTGTGAAATTAATTTATTATCAAAGTTCGGCGCTTTTGACTGTGCCCTTTTATTCAGGTGTGTGCGCGATCGCTTAATTGTTGTTTGTTCGCTTGCCCTCAGATCGTTCGATTCGCGTTACATTCTTTGATATTTAATGATCGTATCAATCATGCACGCGCGTTCCCCCCGAACCACTTGCGTGTTCTATGCGTCTCAATGTATGCATGTGTATGCGTTTGTAACCGAACGCTGTGATCTGTGTGAAAGCGAGTGGTAGTGTGTGAGAAAGATTTGGGAAAGGTCGTTGTGATGTGTGCTTGTGAGAGACTCTAATGTGTTAGAGCGCGTATTCGTGTAAGATATCAGGGGAGACAGATAGTTGTGAATAGTGTGTATGTGAAAGGGATACGTATGTGTAAACGCAGGATATACGGTTATTGTGCGAGTATATGTGTGGGAGAGAGATGAGTGTGGGGTTTCGATTCAGATTGTGCTTGTTTTTGTCAAATTAATGCCTAGGAGATGAAAATAGGTGACGGTAGGGTAGTAGAGTCGTTTATCTCTCGGTCAAAACATAGCTCACTGTTGTTGCCATGAGAAATTCAATGTACTTGTCTACGAACAATGAAATATAAAACAAAAAGAAACAACAATAAAAACTAAAAATAACCCTTATAAAGTTTTCGTACTTATTTATATCGCAAATTCAGTTTTATTTCTCTTTGTAAGTATGCAACTACATAGCCTAGCTGTCTATCGATCTCGATCTGCAGTAGGTGAAATAACAGTTTAGACTTAGTGTAAATAATTATTTTTCATATAGAATTGAGTTGTATTGGTTGCGGGTAGCGTGAATGCAAACAAAAATACATAAGCGCTATAATCTCTCGAACTGTCCAGATGAGATCAGTAGTGTGGAGGTAAGATTCTTGACTGCTGGGCATAATTGCATGTTATTTGGCGATCGAGTTTTGAACCTCAGCATAAAAAACACACTTTACACTGATTTTATATATATATATATATATATATATATATATATATATATATATATATATATATATATTATATATATATTATATATAAATATATTATATATATATATTATATATATATTATATATATATATATATATATATATTATATATATTATATATATATTATATATATATTATATATATATATATATATATTATATATATATATTATATATATAATATATATATATATATTATATATATATATATATATATATATATAAAATCAGTATCGCCGACTGTCAGCTCGACGGTTGCGTTTCGATCCCGGCTTGAGGCACTAACTGGTCTAGCCGCACTGATGAGCTGTGAAACAGCGAAACAGTCTGTATGTGGATGACTATATTATATATATATATATATATATATATATATGTATATATATATGCGTGTGTATGCACGCGTGTGATTATTCGCTGCATTGCCACCTATGATTGCTATTTATCCACTGTAATCTTTTCCACATGGCTTGTAGCACGGGTTGCAGCCAATCATCATATTTTAGCATTTTGAGTGACATATGAGATCGCAGATAGACATCTGCACATTACTGCATTATAGTGGTAAAAGCTTTTACAACATTAGTACCACACTCTACGCTTCTAACATCATGATGCGGTGACATGACAAGGTAAGATGTCCAGTAATTACTTTGGCCACAGGTGTTACATTAGAGTTTCTTTCTTTTAGATAGTTACCAGAAACCTGACGGAGCAGCCACATTTAGTTTCGGTATAAAACAACCTGAACATGCTTGATATACTGTAAATAAGAGAAAAAGGAACATTTTACAATGCGCTGTATATACCGTAAAATAGACTAAAA
>OY744522.1:134846280-134853780 GCA_963556195.1 Sepiola atlantica
CGGGGCACGGGTGATTTAGTATAACAATAAAACTGAAAACATTCAAATTCAACACTATCATTATTACACACACTGAAAATCAATAAAACAAACCGCCAACTTCAATGGATAAAAAAGTGTCCAAAGCAAAATCTGACACAGCTGTAAACAACAAGCAACTTTATTCACATGAGTAGAAACATTTTCGCAGTGGTGTTTTACCAGTAAACGACAATTGCCCCTTCTTTAGTTCATGTCGTGTTATGCTGGCAAAGCAAGGGCGATAACTTTTGAAAATTGACAAAGTAATTATCGGTCAACAAGTAGCATAAACAAAGAGTCTTTTTGGAAGGAAGCCATCTGCAAATACGACAGATAATAATACTATTGTTTTCCTGGGCTGCAACACGAAAGTCTAAATCACTTTAAACATATATGAACATGACAAAGTAATCCATGAACAAAACTTCGTCGTTGCCGATAACGATAGCTTCCACCCCTAAATAATAATTTATAAAATGTTTTTAAAAAATGTTAAAAAATAATTAACATTGAAAATTTAATTACCTTAATTCTTAAATATTAAGTATAACAAATAGATTTACGATTTTTCCTGTGACATTGTTTTATGTTGTTTCATTGTTTTTAAATCTTAATAAAAACAAATGTTGAAATCTCCGTCCACTTCCTAAAAATGTTTTTTTTTTGTTGTAAATATTAAGTTTAAGAATTATCGTTTTTTGTCTAATGCAAAAATGTTTGAAATCAATTGTTACGAAATACAAGTATAACATCGAAATAAGTTATCTCCCTTACAACAAGTTATCTCCCTGACTTTGTCAGCATAAAACAAAAGGAAAAAAGGGCCGTGGAATGTCAGTGAGTCTTGATGACTCTCATATTTCATGTGGGGTGTATTTATGACGCGCAAATTAATGTGTGTCTGAGCAAGTATGCATGCTAGCAAACCTAATTATATATTTGGACTGACTGATTGAATCGTTCAAAATTTGCTTTCCATATTGCCCTTTTCGTCAACGATTATACGTTGCTTGCATTAGATGGAGAAAATTCAGGCTATTTGATTAGTTAAAATATATTTTAATGAATATTTTGATTCAAAGCCGATATTTTGTACGAGAGATCAAAGTAAGCTAGTGTAGCAACTGAATCGAAGTTGGCTACACCGGCTTACTATTAATGGGTCCGATATGGTGTGAAGACTTATGGAAGGAGGAAACTAGCTTCGTAAAACATCACGGCAATCTGAACAGGTTTCAATAGCGATCTACCGAACGAACACATTATCTTTAACGTTAGTCTAGCCAACCAATACGTGTGATTCGCAGCAGCTAGGGGACTTCATAGAACAGATACAACCAGGTAGATTGATATAAAACAGCAGCAGCACCGGGAACAGGTGTCTAGTTAACAAACAATTCCAACAGCAATCGATACGTTGCGACTTTCAAGAATTAAAAAAAAAATTCTACAAATGGCGTCGAGATTTACATTTAGACATTTTAATAAAATGTGGAAAAAAGTAAACAAAATGCAATTTAAAATACTCCACTCTATTATAAAAATCAATGTGTATTTATTCGTATATAGGTCAATATAAATCCGTTCCGTCACACAAACGTTAGAGAGTAAAAAACGTGCTTTTCTCTAGCACCAGGACGAATCCATTTGAAGTGTTGAAGGGAAGCAAGTAAGCAAATAAAAAAGTCAGAAACCCCCACCGCCTGAAATGAATTTGGAATGAACTCCTCCACTCTAAATTAAAAATCAACACTGCAGTATTTTTCTGTAGGTCATCAGAAATGATAATAATTTATATATGAAAAATTAAATTACTGCCGTAATTCTATGATTTTATATAAACATTAGTGCAAACACTGGCGAGGCATATTTTTGACTGCCAGTTTTGACAAAGTGTATACACTAGTAGAAGCATAAAAAACAAGAATAGATCATTTCAAAATTAAACGTACCAACGTAACGAAAATTATATTTAAGACTTCATTATTACATACCAAAGGAAACGCTATCTAAAACTGAAGCGTGATAGAAGAAAGGAAATTCTATTTCAAACTTTAGCGTGACAGACGCAAAATGAATATGCAATTTCAATCTGGAGTGTTACAAACAAATATCATATTTAAAAAAGATCAGTTGATATTCTATTTCAGACTAATACATTGTAAAACAACATAAATGCTAGCGTGTCAGTTCAATGAAAATATAATGTCAAACGTTAGCGTGACAGTCCAACCAACATGACATTTCAAACGTTATTCTGGCAGTCACACCCAAAATATAATGTCAAACGTTAGCGTGGCAGTCCAACTAACATCATATTTCAAATCTAAGCGCGACAGATGAATAAAAATAAGTTCTCAAACTTAAGCGTGACACACAAACCGAGATGCGGAAAACAGCGATTGAGAACGGGACTTTTAGATATTCAGTCTGATTGTGTCTCTCAACTTACTTATTCCGCTCGTTATTCTAAGCATGTACATATCTATTGGAAAACGCTGTTTAAAGCTGTTAGTTGCTATTAGTGTACGCCATCCATCTCTCTCTTTCTAACTTGAATAGCAAACTCGCAGAAAACGGAAGTAGTTATTTCAGCAGCCTGCATATTACGACGATATATAAATAAAATTATATTATATTTATTAAAAATAAGTAATAATTAATTTATAAACTTTTTAACACTTCTGAACTCGATATAATTTTCTGCGGGACTTAGAAATACTTTTTTTTTCAAAATCAAATATCAATGGGACTAAATATGAGAATCAGTAAAATCGATTGGAATACAACTTGTTTTAAGAATATAGTCAAAACGAGACCTGCTCTTTTTTATCAAAAAGATTTAAGTATCGAGTTTGTAGAAATGATATTATGGCTAAGAAAAGTCGACAAACCAAATGTCTGTCCTTCATTATATAGATATATTTATAAACTAAGTCTACATTCCTACGTGTGTCAGGCTTTGTACCGATGTTACAGCTGAAGTAACCGATGAACTCTCATTTTTATGATGGTAAAAATTTATAGGAAATACAATTTACCTTACAAAAACTCTTTACATGAAGTTAAAGTATCACGTTAATATTTTGAGGGGGGGTAATATCACCAGGAAATTAGCATATGATGTGTATTTATATGCTTGACGGGGAGATAGGATCAAACGATTTCCAGAATAAATGGGGGGAGGGTTTTATAGTACATATATGTTGTAAGAAAAACTTTTAACATATATTTGAATTGATTCGTGATTATTTCATGGGTGAAACTGTTAATTATAAAATACTTTAAACACAATCACTGTTTTCCTCACATGTGAAACAACGTATTGTATTTTTCGTTTTAGATCACAATTCTAAAAGTTAAAAAAAAAAAAAACCTAATGCATCCGCTCGATCTATCGCAATGACTTTTAAATAAATATAAATTCATATATGTATAATCATAGCATATTTCAACGTTTACACGATACACTAAGCCATATAAAAAGAAGATTCAATTTAATATCGTCTGGATTTTTAGAGATGTAATTATATGTTATATTTTCAATCACAGGAAATTTAATTTATTATTTACTTCAAATTAAATGTGAGTAATGTCTACTATTACTACTACTACTACTACTACTAGTACTACTAGTACTACTGCTGCTACTACTACTACTAGTACTACTGCTACTACTACTACTACTACTACTACTACTAGTACTACTACTACTACTTCACAGATTCTATTACAGTTAGCGAAATTATTCAAACTGAAATAGGTGTTAGCTTTCTTGTTTTTTCGTTCATTTTGAATGCGTATGTGTAACCCCAAAATAAACCCGCATTTGTAATAAAAAGCTAAAATAAATAGTCTACGCCACAGTCGCTGTGACTCTGAGTAAATGCACCTTGTTAGTAAATTATTCCCGTCCCCTGGAACATGTTTAGTATTTGATAATTTCAATTATTTAGTAAATTTTATGGTGCAACGTAACCTTAAAATATATTTTCCAACATAAATGAAAGACATCAACATCTACAAACTTTAAGGACATCAGATTAATCTAAAATTATTTGCATCAGGACGATTCCAAGTTTCCAAAATAAAGATAAACGGGTGATACCATTCTTACTAACGTCTGAACAAGCCTATAATTATATAGATATCTAAACCAAACATTTTGTAAGTTTTGAAACGTCAGTAAAGCTTTATAGGCTATATTGTGCTATCGGGGTTTCATTATAGTTGTAATCCTTTTCTTTTACCCTGGTTTGAAAATGTCCGACTTCCAATTCGTTTTACATATTGATTGAACGATAATTAAGCGTGAAAATATCCAGGAAGTAAAATCTTCCAATTGATTGGCTGCTCACGAATAGCCAATCAACAAACGCCACATTTCGTTGAATACTTAATAAGTTTCCCACGTTCTCCTTAATTTGAAACTCTGGAAGATGGGAAAAGACGAATCAGCAAATAACACATCTGTTAACTAAAAGAGAAAAAGTACATGTGGATCATAAGTAGTTTGAAGTGTGCAATTTAATCTTTTTATTCCATTGTCCGAGTTCTTATGACCCATGGGAGATAGTAGAAGTATTGGGAAAATATGCTTGGTTATAATTCAGTGGGTTCGTTCAGCAGCTCAGTTATGATCCTATACACAAATGTTGAATAAGTTGCAGTTTGGTGGTTAGTAAGAACACATAAACATGTAATTAACACATAAAAAATAATGGAAAATATGTATCTGTCGGCCGTAACTAGGTTTATAAGTGCATTTCAAATGTGTAAAAAATGACTTTAATTTCTTTTTGCTTTTACCAACATTGTCTCGCCTGTTTACTCTCTTATATGAAATATAAAAATCAGTGGTTTATTTAACGCCGAAATACAAAACCAATTCTAAATGATTCGTTATTATATGATACATTATACTTGCTTATTTTCTCTTCTAAGGTTTCGATCTTTTTAACTAACCTTTCAATTTAACTCCCCAAAATGGTATTGTGAAGAACATTACCCTTTTTATATAATGTCAATATATCGATCATATCTTGTTAGAAATTTGATCCGATAATTCTAAAAAAATATCCTAATAACCCTGTTTTTATCATAACTTTTGGATCCATTGTATCTCATCTTAAAATACTCTACGCTCTTGCTGTTCTTAATCTGATATAAAAACATGTAAAATATACATTACTATAGAAGCCAAAAGATTAAATCGGTCAATAAATCTACTTTTTAAAATCCGCTATGACAATAATATTCCTGATCAAAGGAAATACTAAAAATGTCCATTATAGTTAGAAGTGTTGTAACTTATTTAAACTTTCGATGACATCTAGTAAAGTAGTTAATCCCAATTTTCGCAATCTTACCTTGTGGTCTGTAATCTTTTTCGGATTTTATTAGATATATTCTTTTCCCAAAGGCTACACCAGAAAATAATATATCCTGGAACACATTAATAAAGAACTTCACTTTCTTATACATCTAAATTACAATGAAAAAACAACAATTTCATCAGGGAATCTACCATAAACCCACAGTCACCTAACAATATTTCAATTTAAGGAGCCATCATCCAAAAAGCTGCCTAAAAGCACGAACAATCTGAATATACATACCGAAAATCACCTACCGGAAAAACCACGAAAAGTTTTAACAATGGTTAATAACTAGCAGAAAAATATTAAGTATTGAACCCCAAAATGTAACAAAGAACAGTGTGTAGCATCTGTCTCGACAGACAACAATAACAATTCGGAGCTATTTACAGAAATAACAAGAAACCTGGATCTACTCAAACAAAACATTAAATAAAACGAAATCCTCCAAACAACCAAAATAATAAAAAGCAAAAAGCAACTAAAAAACATTTTAATCTCATAAAAATTCAACCAACACACAACACAGGGAGTCACAAAATGCAGTAAAAAGATGTGACTTTTGTTACATTATCATAAAGGGTGATTCAGATACATTTCAAAACCTATGAAAACATTAGAAATAAAAATACACTTAAACTGTTTACACTCAAATGTAGTCTACGTAATGAAATGCACAAAATGCAACAACTCCTATATAGGTGCAGAACACTAAACAATAGGGTATTTTTACGAAAAAGCAACATAAAACTTTCAGAAAAACGAAATTTTTTTGTCTCACAACACATTCACGAATCTAGCAAAGGTACATTCAAAATCATGCTGATATATCAAACAGAAAATTATTTCTACCTCTTAATACAAGAAAAAGGTCATAACCGAATTCACACCTACACTAAACAAATCATAACAAAAATCACACACAGACACACGTAAGGCACATATATGCACATGTGTGTAAATGGGTGTTAGTGAATGCTTAAATGTATTGATGTATATATTTCTTTTTTCAATTTTCTCATCTGTTTGTTTTGCTGGGGATCGCACATTACCGGATGCTACACATTAACCCGCTATTTCAGACACTTCAGCCGAGAGATATTTTTATGAGTCAACCCGTCCCGTTAAGTGCATATGTCTGTAGAGGTATGTGTGTATGCGGAAGGGCGTGTGTGTGTTCGTATACACATTGGTGTGCACAGGTACGCATGTGATCAACTATACATGTTAGATAGTGGGAGTGTCGACGGTGGGATGGCGCACTTGCAGGAGTAAAGAAAGAAGTCGGAGATGACGTCATGACGGTTCGGGGCTGTTTTTATCTCTTATTCCTGAAACACCCGCAGAAGCGGATGTGAAGAATTCGAAGTCTACACCACCTCGGGAAGTGTGGCGAAGAGGGTGGACACAGATGGCAAAAAGTGAAAAAGTATCTCCCTTCAAGTAAATGATGTCTATTCCCAAAATTTCAGCAAAGTTTAATAGTATTAAGAGGGTCGAAAAGGCGAGATGGACACAACTGTTGACAAATGCCGCAGAGAATTGGTGGCAGATTCGCAGAAAATGAGTTTAGATAAGCTAATTAGATATCAATATTAATTATTCCTATCATAATTTATTTTTATTTTATTGTATAATTATTCAGCTTACAGCTTGTCATCCTATTAATATTAATTTATTTATATGCTTTATTATTTATTATTATTAAACATTTTTTTTTTATTTTTAATTCAATTTTAATTTTAAATTTGATCATTTTTTATTAGCGAAAGTCGTTAAGATGTTACTAGAAAATGAACGGTCAAGGCGAAGCAACTGTAAAATCAAAAATCTGGTGAGAATTAATTTAAATTCAAAACTTAAATCAATTGTGAAATAAACGGTAACTTTATAGTAATATGAATTATGAAATCTAAAGAAGATCAAGACTCAGTTGAATGAAAATAAATGGTGGGGGAGAATTTAGAGAATATATATATATATATATATATATATATATATTTATATAAATAAAGTGTATATTTCTTAATTCTTATTTATTTAATTAATATGTAATGTTATAGAGTATAATTATTCCTAAAATTAATTTATTTAAATCTAT
>OY744522.1:134856280-134876280 GCA_963556195.1 Sepiola atlantica
CGCACAACGTGTTCGAGATCAGGTGGATAATTATTATATTCCTTTATTTCAGAACAATTTTGAGTATTTAATCATAGTACAGTGAAACGTATTAATTTTATGTGTACTAATAGTTTGTTTAAAGGCTGGAGACCATGGACGACTGGAACCCACCTGAATATTGGACGAGATTGACTTGTATCATAATGTTCCCCGTCAGATTACACTTCCTTAAATCTTAGCTGCTACTCATTTTGGCTAAGATCAAAGTGTAGTATCTGTTCCGATGGATACTGCACCTCGTAGACTGGTATTGTCTTGGCCTTCGGGGCTTGATTTACGCTGGTCTATGGGTCTGTCCTGTGCAGTTCTAGGAGGTCCACCCTCCCAGGCTTCGCCTCCCCTCTTTGGAGAGGAGTAAGTTTATTGCTTACTGCCTGAGGCGCCCCTACCGGGGAATGCCGACGGGGCTGCCCAGGCAATTTTTAAACCCCACTTTCCCGACCCGACATTGGGTCACATCTTACTTGTGGGAGTAAGATAAAAACTGGCCTTGTGCCTAACTCCTGGAGAGGAGTAAATCAATACTCAGTGCTTATTGAATACCTTGAAGGTCGTTAGATATATGTGGAAGCAGTGGCTACCAGGAATAGTCATAGTAGGCGTTCGGAATGCGTTAAGACAAGGAAATTCGTCGAGTAATATACGCAGATACGAGCGGCAAGTTCCCGACAAGGAATTGCGGACCTTGCCGAGAGACACGGATGTTTGAGTTGCAACTATGATGAAAGCGCCTAACGCGCATCTTCAATACTCTGTATACTATAGACACTAAAACCAACTACGTACCGCTAAGTCTCAATAAAACACTTTACGAAAACTCATAAACCCCTCAAACACTCAGTCGAGCCAGGAATGCTCTGGTTATTTTTAAGACCGTTACACAATCTACAGAACCATAGGTGGCTAGTGCACGCTCTTCACAAAGTCCCGCTCGGCATGATAGCAAACTTCCCTTAAACTGTGTTAGCTCTTGTGTCTGTTTCCAGCACAACCACGTCATATCGCCCCACATTTTCGGAAGGGAAAAGACTCAATTCAGAAAGCTATATTGGGTTACTGCTAACTGGGAGACTGGCTGTAGGAAGTCTTTCTCTCTATCACACTTCTGTCAGACCCAGAAATGGTTGTCTGATAACCTCATGGATTTCACGTGTACTAACAGCTGGCCTATAATTCTCCTAATTGCAACTCTATGGACTATCATGATAGCCCATGGGGTTGCAATTAGGAGAATAGGGTTCAATTGAAAAAAAAATCTAACTGTGTAGCCTGCAACACCAATGACGACCAGTTTGCCAGAATCAAACTAGTGTGAAGGCCATGTGCTCAAGATTCAGGTCCCGCCTGGATGCCGTAATGCAATCTGAGAGTAGCTTTCCCAACTGAGCTATAATTGAGAAAAGATCATCTCAGTGATACACGTTGCATTTTGAGAATATATCAGTTATTGACCAAGATATTATGTTTTTTTTTTCATCTCTTCCACTTTGTTACTTCACGTTGATAATTGCCTCTGCCTCCTCTCTCGGTGCTTTCACCTGTTCAAACTATGGTAAACTAAATCGATCATAGATAGCAACCATATGCCGATTCATTAATAGCGGAAGCATGGCGGTCATCCAGAGTTACGAGAGCATCCAAGATGAATCTATTACAATTAATAAAACCGAATTAAGGACAGGGCAAACCCACATGTGAATAGTATAGGACAAATATTGAATACGTACACAGGATGCAGCATTAAAAACATTATTTTATATATGTCTATATGTTTAACTATGTTTAATACTTTTTGAATCCGTGTAACTTACACGGTATCATTATTTCCCTTGTCTCAGTCAAGTTGTTGTTTTTCATCTTGTTTATTTTACTAATTATTCACGATTTATCAAGATAAAAACTATTCAAAGATAAATGCAAACGAGATGTATAGATTGACAGTGGAATGATGATGAATATTATTAGAAGATTGAAAATAAGGAATGGAATGAATAAAATCTGACGACTCATGAAAGCGGTATATGACAAGTGTTTATTGGCATTAGATTCGAAGATTATCATGTTATAGCTCCCGAGGGAAGCAATCTTGTAGCATCACGTTCCACATATGGGATGTGCTTGGAAATAAACTCTGTTCATGGTAATCCCATTTGATATCAAGTACACAGAGGAAAAAGGAAAATTATTCGCCGTGGTGGTGGATATTTTACAAAGATAAGTCCGATATTGAAACTAAGTGAAGCACTTTCCATGCAAATAAAGATAGAGTAGAGAGAGACTAGCAACGCTTTCTCTTTAATCAACAGAGGAGATCATCCCGTCCAGATTACGAAGTCAGTTTTGAACTTTGCCAAGGCCATAAAGAATTCTCAGAGCGGCACCCATCCTAATGTTGTAGCAGTACTCCATCTTAACACCTAGCTGACTCTTGCAGATCTCTTTTACTATATGTCTGCCTCCTGTGGACGTAGCTATACTTTATGGAAACAAGAATAAATACATTTACGGAGGTATATTTATCATATTTCATGTTATAACGCAACCATTACAGAAGGCATTTAAAACGTAGATAAATATTTACTCTCTAAAATAGAAGCTAACAAAGAAAAACATTAGCGACATCAGTTAAATGTTAAATAACATTTTAAAGTACTGTATGATAAACATACACACACACACACACAAGCACACACACACATATATATATATATATATATATATATATATATATCGCATAGAAATACACATCTAGAAAAGGTTTCTTCAACTTTATAAAATCGAGTTTATTTCTAAAGAGATTTACGAGAGAATACAACTTACCGGCTCTCAAATGCCTAGCTTACCCAAGGTTCACTAACCCAACATTCTTTTACGCACTATTCTATCAATGTTGGTTTCTGTACAACATGAACTTGGAAAATGGCTAGTTATATCCTTAAGCCAGTCCGTACTTTTTATTCGGTTTCCTGCATCTCTAATTACTTCGAATTCCTGTCTTAGATACACAAATTATCACTTTTAAAGGCTACCGAGTTCTTGGTTTCCTTTGAAACTCATAGTCTGTTTACCAATGCACCATTGGATGAAACCATTGGTATTTGTGCAGATTATCTTTGCCGTGACCCCTTAAACTTTCCACAATTTCCTAAACGATTTTTTGTTGAACTGATAGAGCTTGCTACTAAATCAGTTTCCTTCAGTTTTAACAATATAATGTATCGGAAAATTGATGGTATATCAATGGGTAGCTCTCTTGAAAGTGAACAAAAAAAAACGAAAATTGCTAACATTTTCTTTAAGGCTAAATCGTCTGACCTTCTAAGAGGAAACGTCAGAATGATAAATTAAAATCTAAAAACAGCGGATAAAAATGAGGGGGAAACTTTCAGTTGGAGAAATCAATTGAGAAAAAAATGCTTATTACTCCTCTCTAAATATTCAGCAGCTATTATGAGTATTTTGTTTGTTCCACTTGCTATTAGCAGCAGCTTACATTTTGCGTTCTGTTTCCCCTGTTTTTAAAAGCTAATTTCAGTTACAGTTAAAACGTTTTAAAATGTAAAGTTGAAACCTGTTATTAGCAGACTATTTCTCTTAACGTTGCTTAAAAGCTCATATCACCTCTCTCTTAAATTATGCTTTCAGTTAGTTTTTTTTTAAATTGCTCCTAAAATTAAAAATTGCTATTGGCAGTAGATTTATTTATTTCTGTCTATATGTTCCACGTCAATACACCCTCTCTTAAATGGCAGCAGCAATTATATATATATATATATATATATATATATATATATATATATATATATATATATATATATATATATATATATATATATATATATATTATTTAAATATTAGACAAACTATCTCAATGATATTTTTCACCGGAAGGAATACTTTTTTCGTGTTGTTGTATTTTTGTGCTCATTTGATGTTTGAAAAATGTCTAGCCTAAAGCAATGCGTCAGGAAGTCTGTTCGCCGCCAATCTCTAAGTGTCGCTGCGGGGAGCACGGGAAAAGTAGAATCTCCGTCTGCGATTCTGAATTAAAATGGGCACCAGGAAAGCACTCTCAAGCTTTTTATCGAATCATCCGGAGTGACATAAAAATCTTGACACGGGCCACTGCTCAGAGTTGTTTCCTTTTTCGTTCTTTCTGCAGAGGCGTCCAGTCGCGTCGCTGCGCCGGCCGCACGTAATGAACGTTGAATACAAAATCACAGGAATTTGACTATTTCTCTCTCTTTCTCTCCTACTCTTTCCCTCTTTCTCTCCTACTCTTTCCCTCTTTCTCTCTCTTTACCTTTTTGATATTCCATGTTTCTACATTTTTAATACTTTACTTCCATTTTCGATTTGTTAGTAAACCTCAGTTTCTTTCTATATCGATTCGATGTACTTATCAATTTATCTAACATTGGTCATGAAACTCTTTATTTAATTACCTACCCACCCATCGATATTTTCTGTTCACAATGTATGAGATAACTTACATGGTAAAAGGAATAAACGATGACAAAATATAATACAAAAATGCACATTCGACAAGCCATATGGAGAAAATCTAAATTTCGCTTTCTATTTCATTCAAAGTATATTCATGATTGAAAACACGGACAGCATAGGTTTCAAAATATGCAAATATGCATAATGAAGAAAGAGAGAGTAGAAAATTTAAGGTGGTAGAGTTCTTGGAAAAGATGGGGCTCGAGTTTGCAGATTGGTAGTTTATATTTCATTTTATTTTGATTCTCTCGGATTCTCATCATTACACAATATCTATTTATCTACACATCTCAGTAATCATATATATATATATATATATATATATATATATATATATATATATATATATATATATATATATAAACATGATGAAAATGTCTTTAACTATTCGATAACATTTCTACAATCTATACAAAACGGTACAACAAATCCTCCAAGCAAACCTTTTTCCAGTTCCATTCTAACTCTCCACCCATTTCAACTTTCCGATTCAATCATCTGCAACAACAAGAAAAGCCGATTATTTTCGGCCATATTTTTATCCGTTGCTTTTAATCTCACATTTTGTAAATTCTTTCACCTAAAATGGGAAAACTTCGAATCTCAAAATGGCCGACACTTTTACCAGTACTCACGCGTATAATTGAACACTTTCGTTAAAAATCTCATCACAATATTTGTACTTGGTGACTTTCGCTCTCAAATAAAAAGAATCCCAGCATTTATCGTGTGAGGTCATGTCGTGCTAAACGTGATTACCTTATAGAAAACGAGTAATCTTCATCCTTACCGAATTAGTGACCATTTCTGTTCAAATCCGAACCCAGAAAGTCGAGAATATTTAAATTTGTTTATTCATATTTTACAGCAAATCAGAATCCTACTTATGTCTTCCGTCTTACTTTTTTCTTAATTAACACTCCAAAACTAGGCAGGGTTTTCATTTGCTTAAGTATAACTTATATTTGATTAAGTGAATATAAGAATATATCTTTTAGAATTATACAATACTTTTGTAGTATAATGGGTTAGAAGTTTATTTTGTTTGACTCATTCCTAGTATACTCGATGTTAGCATAACACACATATACACATACACAGTCACACATGTATACATAATAGTAGAAAAAATAAAAATATATAATGTAAGTTTGTTTGTTTTATTTGTAATTATCCAAAAATCTGTTTTGTTTATATTTCTCACAGAATTAGTTGTCTAAAGTAAAATCGGTACTACTCCAGATGAAGCGCCTAATTTCCGTGACTGCTCGGCGGCAACGATCGGGCAGGTCGCGGAAGCACGCGAGAGCTGCCGAGACAAAAACGAGGCTGAAGCAGAGCAGCCGACAATAATTGGAATAAACCGCTAATCAAATCAATAATGAATTTTCAGCAGTTGTGCCAGGCCGAAACATTTTCTGCGGGAGGTCTGCACAGAACATCTGTCGCGCAACCCTCGGCGACTGGCAGGTCTAGGGATTACGGTGGAAATAGACGAGTCTCTATTCAACCACCGGAATAAAAAGAATGTTGCCCGTGTTCTCCAGCCGATCTGGGTCTTCGGGGGATACGACCCCGCAGAGAAGGAGGGTTTCCTGGTGACAGTGCTTAACAGGAGAATGCTGAAACCCTCCTTCCAATAATCAAACAGTTCGTTCTACCTGGGACCACACGGTAGTATTCGATTGTTGGAGGGCGTACAACAGGTTAGGTAGGAGAGGAGGGGTATCAGCACCTTACGGTGAATCATAACGAGAACTCTGTCGACCCGACAACGAGGGCTTGCACCAATCACGTCGAGAGGATGTAGAAGGAAGCTAAACAAAGAAATAAGGAGTGCGGGACGAGCAGAGCACTCGTAGACGGCTATCTGCGCGAATTCATGTTGCGTCAGGGATTTCGAAACGACCCCTTCGACGCCATATTAACGCAGATAGCAGAAATCTACCCCGTCGACCATCCCCCTTTCACTGCCTCGACGACCCCTCCTATTCTGCCTGTCTTTCGTCGATGTCGGCATCTGCGCTCAGCACAACAAAACAAGCGGTAGCAAGATCTTTCGAACCGGCCGCAAAAATGTCCGTAAACACTGACCCTCGACTAGAAAATATATGAAATTCCCCTCCCCCCCAAAAAAATATACCAAAAAAACTTGCCTAAATATTTTAAGAAAAATAACATACTTCTTTGTTTTATGTAAAAAAAAGACAAAAAAAAGTTGCCTAAATATCGTAAAAGAAATAGCATTTACTTCTTTGATTTATGTAAAAAAAAATAACAAAAAAAAAACGTTGCCTAAATATCCTAAAAAAAATTAACATTTACTTCTTTGTTTTATGTAAACACTCTACCATTTTACGACTTTCAGTTCTGCTTCAGCCTCGTTTTCGTCTTGGCAGCTCTCGGTCGCTACTGTGACCTGTCCGATCGTTGCGATCAAGCAGTCACGGAAATTAGGCGCTTCATCTGGAGTAGTACCGTAAAATCTTACTTTCTAACAGAATCATTTAAGTTCTTATAAAAATATTGTCTTTTTCTCAATATCTGTTTCAATTTAGAATTCTCAACACAATAGAACTAAACTAGTGAACAAGTTTTTAATATTTAAAAAATAGTAACTTAAACACACCACAATTACTAAAAGATATAGACTTGAATTTAAAAATTAAATATAAGAAAAACAGAGTGAGACTTATCAGATTGTACAAAGAACTAAACGTCTCAAAACTCATAGAAAACGGGAAATTATCGGCTAATACATTTATTTTCAGTAGTAGAAAGCAAATACTCAGGGTGTTAAAACAGTCCATAATTCCTATCCCGTAAATACTCGGGATAATCTTGGAAGAAGTTACGAATCATTGTCTTTAATTCCATACTATTTTGTCCGCCGTAAATGCTGTATGTTCCAAACTCCAATATTCTAATAATGTTTTCTCTAAAAAATGACAAAACAATACGTATATTTAAAAATAAAAACAATGACAGTGATTTAGTTAAATAATTTTAGGAAACTTTTTTCCGAATGTATCACAACAGACCTTAACCATACCCGTCCATTTTTATTTGTTTCCTCACGAAGGCAAGATAGGGTAGAAAGTCGTTTTTATTGCGGGAAAATCAAACTCCCTTAGCATAATTTTTACTTAACAAGTCTCTGTAAAGGAATCAATGCGTTTGAAGTATTAAGTCGTATTCCTTAACAAACTTTAATTCGATTCATAATTTTTGTATTACTTTTTGTTATTTTTAAAACTTCTTTTAATATCATTGTTTTATTTCATCCGGGACAGATAACCCAAGGTTACTACTGCTACATATTTCGGAAACAGCTAGACACCCACGCCCAAATAATAACGCATACACAAAACCGCTTATTCCTTCTATATACTAAGTTTGCTTGTCCCTTCTTAGTAAGACCGTAACGCTGTCAAATAGCATGGGCTAAATCAAATGGCTGCAATTCACCCAAATTCGACGTTGTAGTAGTAGTAGTAATGGAGCTTTCTTTGTATGTGTAAACAAGAAGCAAAAATAAAACTGATTTTCAAAGTTAATTACGAAATGTTAATCTTTTCCTACTTGATTGTTATTTCCATAAAAAAATGCTCGGCTGAGCACCAGTCTCTAGTTCATTTTGTGAAAATTTCACAGCAAGAACTCGTCTTCCTACAGCCGCTGCAAGTAATTTTCTTATAGTCTGTGTGTCTAACACTTTTCACAATATTGCTTCGCTATTGGGTGCACTATTGTCACATAAAAATTTATTGGTTATTAACACTGGTCATAAACTCTCATCATAATTCATCAAATTTTAAATCCCATAAACAAAACAGAACTTCTATGAACAAAGTTTCTTTATCAGAACATCCCATCTATGGAACAAAATACCACGAGGCTGCTTTCCAACCAACTACAACCTGGTCATCTTGAAGTCCAATATTAACAAATATCTGTCGAGTCGTCCTCATGGATAATCAATTCCTCTTAAATAATATTCTACCCATTCTACTCATGGTTCTCAATCCTCTTGTGCTGGCGATCATCGTTCAACTTTAAACCTTATTTTCGAGTGACCCCAGGGCCTTAATAAGCGGTAATCCATTAGTTAAACAAAGTGTGTCCTTTTTAAATCTCATCACGCCTTATCCTCGACTGATTTAAGCATTGATATGTGGTGACTCGTGATCAAAATAATAAAATTATCCGCATTGAAATATAAAAGCTATGATGTTTGATATTAGTTCTTACATCAAGACCACTTTTAAAATTGATAGGAGTACTAGCGAATTCATATGTTAATTTAACCAATCGTGACTTCATGCATACATTTTTCTATTTTTTATTTATTATTCTTCAGTTTGCTCTAAAAAATAATGGGGCCCCTTCCTGGGGCTTATACTTAAATTCTATATGAGATACATAGATATCTGAGTGTTAGATCAAGCTTCTCTTCTCTTTCTCAAATGTTTAGTTAGTAAAGCAGTGAAGAACACCAACTTTCTTTCCCGCAATTGAACACTTAACTATTTTATAGTAAATCTTTATTGTCGTCTTGTCTCGATATTGTCGGATTCCAGGACAATAATTCATATGGGCCTATGGAGTATCCATCTTAGTGCTGTTACTTAAGGTAATATTACTTGGAGAAGATTCACAAACAAGCGTATAGCTGTGACGATAAGATTTTATTTGGGCTTCGAATACTATGTTATTTTGAATATTTCGTCAGGGTTTACTCGTAGGGTTAAGTGTCGTCATATCAGGTTGTCCTGACAAACCCTTTACAAAGAGACCGAAGACACTCCAGGATTATGTCTAGTATGAATAGAAGTGTCTTGTTAAGTAGTTTTGAAGAATTACAAACTGTGCAGATATGTTATCTCGATTAATTTTAGATGGGTCAATTCTAACCACCAAATTTATCAATGTTTGACACATTTCGGTTGGAGAAACTAATGATGTGTTTATGCGAATTAATAGTCGAACCACGCCTTCATTTAATTAACAAAGTAACGACGTTTTTTTAATGAACTTTTGTTCTTATTTAAAAATTAACAACCGTAAAGAAAGGATAAGAAAGACGAAACTAAACCTATTAATATACATGGGCATAGACAAAACATTCCCCTTTTTGTAGTAGTAGTTCGTGTTGTGACAATTGGCGAAGGAATGCTTCGGCAGAATAAATAGCGTAACTTTGCGAAAGACTATTCTTGTCAATGGAACGATGCACTGCTTCTGTGAGTGGAGAAACATAAAAGTGTACCGATTTTTGGCGAGCCGTATACTTGCCCAGCCTTGAAAGTGCCTTCAGCAAGTGTAATTCAGTGTAATCTGCTAAACCACACATTTGATGACAAAACAAAGCAATCGAGTTTTGTTCTTAACCATGTTAGCAAACTCCGCGGAGCATGAATTTGCTTAGATGCGGAACCAAACCCGAAACCATTTTGTTTGAATAAACTTTCGATGGTATCAAAATTTAGAAACTCGTCTATGACAAAATTGCATTCGATATTGTTATGTTTCTGGTCTTTATCTTAGAAATAAAACATGAAATGAAACCTTACTGAAGTCTAAATAGTTTTAAAGAAACTGATTTATTCACTGGAAAGGACATAATTCTGCCATTTAATCTCAAAATACTATCAAGATTATCTGGTCTATCCGTAAAAGAAAGCTTCTTAAAAAATAAAATGATGATGCTCCACCAACGGCCAACTTCACCTCTTTCTCTCTGCACTTCACAGTTTACTGAGCAACACTCTCTTCAATCCAAACAGTACAGTTATTATACTGATCAATTCACCCCCTATTCGATTTGACTACCAACCAGAGCCATCTAGCGGATAAAGACTCCAAACAGCCATTTTGCAAAGAGGTGGGGTAACTCAATTTGCGACTAAACCACAGATTAATCATAGATCGTATATCTTACTTTCTTTTTAGGTAGGGAAGGCGATTAACATATAACCTTGGTTAGGAACAGTTTACAATTCATATTATTTGGATTATTCGGGCTACTGTTCTCCTTCTGGATGCTTTTCTCGGCACAAAAGATGTAAACCTTGACCTTCTTTGGATGTGTCTTGTCAAACTAGGGAATGTGTACAGAATTCTGAACTAAACCGTACAGATTCCTGAGTTCGACATAAATATTCCTTAATTCGACAAGACACAACTGAAGTTATTCGGATGTTACACTAACCATAAAGTTTTAAAACTAACATCTAGAATGAGAATAGTAGTTCAAATAATCTGAATAATATAAATTATCAATATTCTCCCCAAACATCCAGAAACACTTTAAAATCATAGGTTAGTTATAAAATAATATTAACGGGGTAAAATAGAAAATCGTCTTCAATCAGTAGGGCCAATGCGTAGGCTGCTTTGGTATAAAAGGGTTGGTGTACCGTAAAACAAACAAACTAAGCGATAAAAATAATCGAAATACTAACGAAAGCGCAGAATTCTAAAATCAATAAAAATCCGGCTGGACAAATTTTCTGTACTACAAGACATTTTGGTGTTAGACGTATCGATAATTTGCGAGGTAATCGTCTTTTTAGGACTTCTGATGAATAGATGCGTAAATTAAAACTGACAGGACAACGAGAGAGAAAGAAAGTGGCATTTTTTTAGGCAGAGCACCGGCTCGAAAAATGGCGAGATCATAGAGCTAGAGATATAAGGTGGGGGAGAGGGGGGGAGAGAGGGATGGAAAAGATTAGAAAAGAAAAAAGGGTTAAGCCGGGAGAGGAAGACATGTATTAGGTTCGTTTTTTGTTGTTGTTCTATTTTACAGCCTATCAACCCTTTTTATGTTATTTATTACATTAATTAAACATAAGTTGCTATTTACGCACACTTGGGTTTGGAATTTCGAGATTTTACCTATATTCACAAGACTGCTGAAATAACCATAATAGATCGGTTAGTCGTTGAAATCGCACTGACTGATTCCAAAGTCAGAGACGGTGTCCTGTATGACAATAATGCACACATGCCAGAGAGATACAGACGGTTCCGCTAGAAAAATCAGGGATATACATCACCTGGTCTTAAACCTTTCATCTTTTTACAATGTGAGGATGGGCAATATGTCTATAAAATCGCCTATGACGAGTTCCAATCTTATCGGAGAGCAAAGCGTGTCCGTGTAATTGTATACGCTGCATCGTTTTCGATAGGTAACGTGTTCTTGTATTAAATAATAGAAAAAAGTTGATATGCCGTAAAACAGACAAACAGAAGCAGTTATGTTATGATTCGCATAAACACAAATATACGTACATGTATACATGCTGGCACACGCTGACGTATATACAGATGCACACTCTTATAATACAGAAGTGGGCATAACTATTAAGAGTCAGAAACAAAAATATAAGTACATCAGGGTACACACAAATAGAAACATCTTCAGATAATAGTGTGAAACCGGTATATTTCTCGACTTTTGTCATCGATAGCATTCGTCCTTCCTACGAAATCAATATTTTATTTCCATCGATTACATAGTATCCGGACAATTGTTTTCTTTAGTAAGAGACACTTCCAAATATACACTGTCATTTTCATTGCTCAATCATCAATGTTTATTAACCAATAGAATCGCTACCGTCACTAGAAATGGAGATTGCTAGTAAGTATTTACTGACAATTATCATTTCAGTTATATTAATCCTCTGTTTTGAATTCAAACACTAAGTACATATATGCTTAATTCTTCAAAATTAATTTTCTATATTTATACATTAAATCCATTATTCACGTATTTATTTTTACTATTTTTGCGAAGTTCATGGGGCAAAATATATAAGTTTTAACAGTTATTCCTTTCAGAGAGGAAAGCTTGCATTTGAGGCATTAGCTTGAGCAAAAACATATGTCTCTGTTACGTCACATGAGAATCAGAGAAAACTTCATCTTTTCTCCGACAAGCGGCGATATGTGTAAGTGAGCGACTCACACTACTACCAAGGGTTGGATGTGTAAATAAAATAGCTTGATCGATCATCTTAATCTACACCTGGCGTTCTGGAATTCTATTAAATAAAATACTATGAAAGCTAAATCATATTGTACTGTTAGCCGACACCGAGGAAAGATAACCACGACGCAACCACGTGTGACCGTATACATGGCAGGATGAGAGCAACCGGTCGAGAATGCAACACCAGTCATGCACATTCACAAAAAAGACTCACATACACGTAAGTGTGAAATTCTCACTTAAACAACGCCAGTCAATGACCGCCATCTTTGGCATGTGAACTGAAATTAAATAATTCAATTATGAACATCTGTTCGAAAGTTATCTTTCAAATTATTCATGACTTAATTGAGCTACGAGTTATTTAAGAGTTAAACCATTTACAAAACTGAAAGTAAATCTTAAAAAATATGAATTGACTTCATTCGCAATTTAATTTGATTTTATTTGTACGCCCTACGGCACATCAACCTTTTTTAGGGTTATCTGATGTTGAACCCCAATCATAATTAAACAACACTTTGCAAACGATTAATTGGACACAAGTTTCTATCATAACGATAGCTGTGGATAGTTAGGGTTCATACAATATTTCCTGGCCATACTTTTTCAGATAGAGAAAAAAGTATGGTTGAAAAATTGTGTCAACTTTTCTTTCGAAATAATTGCTGGAGACATCCTTTGGAAAAACAGGTTCCGTGAAAATTCTACATTTGCTTTGTTCATTGGAATTACATTTTTAAATGTCAAAATATTATGAGAGATAAGAATTTTAGAGGATAGTTTAATTTTACAGTAAAATTCAAGTAAAATATTAGTATTTAGATTCATTTTGAACAAAGTTATTTGTAAGCGTATTTTTCAATAAAAAATAGTTCGTTTGATAAAGAAATGTTGCTTAATTTGTAGAGTTATGTTCTATTGTTGTTTTTACGCATTTTCTTCTTTTGCAAAATTTTGTAATTAACTTCGAAAACCATTTTTGTTTTTACTTCTTGTTTACACATACAAAGAAAGCTCCATTACTACTACTACTACAACGTCGAATTTGGGTGAATTGCAGCCATTTGATTTAGCCCATGCTATTTGACAGCGTTACGGTCTTACTACAAAGGGACAAACAAACTTAGTATATAGAAAGAATAAGCGGTTTTGTGTGCACGTTATTATTTGGGAGTGGGTGGCTAGCTGCTGCCGAAATATGTAGCAGCAGTTATCTGTCCTTGATGAAATAAAACAAGGATAGTAAAAGAAGTTTAAAACTAACAATAAGTAATTAAAATGCCACTCAAAATCCAGAGTAAAACAACAGACTTAGCTAGCGAGAAATTAATGGTAAACGACTGTTTCCCTAACGCAAAGTGATTTTTCCGGGTTATCGAAAAGATACTAGAGATTGCTGGAAATCTAGAGAGATTTGTTGTCACTCAGATTTCAGGGAACACCACTGGTTATTGTCAGTGAGCAATTACTTATACCGACTTGTGTTAAAGCTCATAGTGATGAAATAATAATAGTAATAATAATAATAATAATAATAATAATAATAATAATAATAATAATAATGATGATGATGATGATGATGATGATGATGATGATGATGATGATGATGATGATGATGATAATCATAATAATAATAACAATAATAATAATAATAATGATTGTAAAATACGAGTACCTTGCTTTCTACAAAATAACTGTTTATCAAAAAGCATAATCGACCGCGATACAATATATACCAATGAAAACCTGAATACCTAAATATATATTACATAGGAGAATCCGCGCTTTAATCTTTGAAAAGATCTTATAATCACAAAAGCATATTCATTAAGAAAAACGCAGACATAGTAGATCATTATCGAACTATTATTGGGAACTTAACGATAGTGGACTGTCGCAGGTATTTGACTAGGAAATCATAAGATGGTTTAAGTCATGCAGCTATTTAGATTATCTGTTTAGTCTATGTTTGAGAGATAAACTAGAAATGTGAAAGTTTAAAATTTAAAAATACCAAATCATAGAAATTAAATATCCACAAACTGTAGGCACAGAATAAACTTTTTTTTTGAATAACTAATAAAAGAAGTAACGTATTGGGTTAAAAAAACAAAGTCTAAATCAATAAGTCAAATAAAAAGGTTGAAAAAAAAACAAAGAGAAAAATGTAAATCCTATACAGTACTACTAATAATATATATATTAGTGTAAAGTTGATAAACAATGTAAACAATTTATATTAGTTAAGAAAATACGGTGAGAGATGAAATGACACAGTTTTTCTTACTGGGCCATTGTAAGGTCGCTTTTTGTTTGTTAAACAAAGTGGAGATCACTGGTTTAAGGAAACAAATATTTAAGGATAGAGGTAATAAAATAAAGGACTCTGATTGGTTAGAAGTTGAAGTTGGCAGTGCCTTACTATAACAACGATCGTAGAATGTAAATCCGTTTGATTAATTATTTCCCTGGCGAATGAAATCAAAACGTATATATATATATATATATATATATATATATATATATATATATATATATATATATATATATATATATTGTATTTTTTATCGTAATCATATTCCAGGATTTTATTGCCAACTCTACCTCCGCATTTTTAAATAACCTTAGTCTTTCTCCATCAGGCAAAGAAAAAATACATAAAGCAAATACAAGACATGGCTCTATCTGAACTGGTGTGGATATCGCAATTTCACACAGTGCAGACACCCCAACAAAGTCTTGTAGTATTGTAAAATACTGATGAGGCACTCTGGGTTACTGGTAATGATGCTTCGACCCCAAAACAATCCCTTAACACAGATCATCTGATGAAGTCTTTGTTGGAAGCACTGCTGTGGTACAAGCAACAGTTATTGCATAAATATTATATATATATATATATATATATATATATATATATATGTGTGTGTGTGTGTGTGAGGGGGTATGTGTGTGGGTGTGTGTAAAGATTGTATACGTGTATTAGTGTAGAGAAAGAGACGCATGGCTGCAAATGTGTACCCTTTACTGAGACAATTGTTTTATAGATTTTTTCCCATCCCAATGAATATTTAAATATACTCTTTCATTCACCTTTTTTTCCTTTTTTGCTGTCAGAAATCGTCTTCAAGAAAGACATTTCCATAATGTTGTCATGTGTTTTGTTCAATGGTTTCAATGAATATGTGGAATACAACCCGCATATAAAAAGGAACGAATGTTTTGTTTATTGATCTACGATGCTAAAGTCACTTGTGTCTGTATATATTATTTTGTTCTTTATTTTTCAAATGTTATTTTCTTATTCATGCGTTGTTGACTTCGTCACTTTGAGACAAGACTTCTTTAATTGGAGAATGTGTGGAGGTTTAGAAATAGTTATACTATGTGTGCACATCAGAGAGCGAACAGTGTCGGCGGATTTGTGCCAAACAGAGGAAGGTGTGAACCAAAAAATGAAACAATATGGATATTGATCTTCAAAAGAATACACGCACATACAGATTGCCGAGTACATGAGCGAAATAACGAATCGACCGCCTCTTTTCCTCGTGAGAAAATCTTGTCAGCGAAAACGCACTATTTGACGACTCACACTTAGCTCAAGCACATGCCAACGAAGATACATTGATGGCCGAAAATAAACATATATCAATCAAATTTACTAATACAGAAGATAGGTGATATTTACACCCTGCATATAGAGTCGCTACTTAAAAATCAAATGTTCTCAAAACTTAAAAATTCCATGAATTATTTGGAAATGGTTAAAAATAACCTATTAATTCACTCTCTAGTAAAGTACTTAATTCTCATTTTTCTCATTTTTACCTGGTATATGTTTCTCTTATTCTTTGTATTAGTTTCCTCACTCATTGTCTGCCTTCCAATCTCAATATTACACTCCAATTATCACGTGTAGAAACTGGAAAACAGGCCTGAGTGCAATATTTTATATTAAGTTTCATTAGAGTAGGGGTGAGCAAACTTTTCAGAGCAAGGGCCACATTAAAAAGAAATCAAATTTTACTGGGCCGCATAGTATATTTTCCAATATAATTGATATCTGAAATAGCCGAAATAAATAGATTTCAAAGCGAAAATGCAATCATTTTTCATTTATTAGCATTTTAAAGTACTCTAGAGGATTCACATGAAACGCATTTACAAAAAACAACATTTATTTGAAAAAAAAGGAAAGTAACTCTGTTTAATATTCAATACTTTGGAGAGCCGCATAGACTTCTTTGGCGGACCGCATGCGGCCCGCGGGCCGTAGTTTGCCCACCCCTGCATTAGAGTGTTATACATCTTTAAAATAACATTCTGTATAATACCAAACTATGATTGTTTGCTTCACCAATAACATCAAATCGCGTTATTAGTTTACCTTTTTTACATTTCTTTGTTGTTTAATGTATATTAAAATTTTATATGATTCGATCCTATGTGTAGCAATTTATATTTTTACATGTTAAATTGTAATTTACATGTATCTTCTTAATTTATTTATTTGAATCTGTGTTATGTTCTGATAACATCACAAACTAATCGTTCTGGTTAAGATTATATATCATTAAGTAAATCAGGTAACAAAAGCCTCCTATTATTTAATGTTATATGTAAACATATACCGCATTTTGGTTTTCATTGGCTTCTCTACTACTAGATATTTGTAATTGTGTAGAGTTATAGTCGACCAATTGGTTTTCTTCAACATATTATCTGGAACGGCGGCACGTCACATTGACACATTGTAGGTAGCCAGCTAAATCAGTTGCAATGATTCTCTCTCAATTTTGCTTTTTCGGTGTGGTTAACATATGTCTTCATATTGACTCTCTAATAGAGTAACAATAATAAAACACCAACTACAGTTTTGCTCTATGGCATCGTGCTTTTTTATTGTTTTATTTTTTACAGCATTGTAAAGTTACACACGTAAGCATCTTCTCGCCCTCATAACGGAATAAAACGGAGATAGAGTTACGAAAAAGATGTCTGAACCTGATCAGCCCGCCAGCCAAAGAAAAATATTTTGCTACCTTCGGTACGTGTTACTTTACACTTTATATCCATGATGTCATATTCTTATACGTAGCCATAATTCTAATTTTTATCTTCTAATGGAAAATTCTGTTTTTCTACTTAAGCTAAACTTAAGTGGAAATTTTCCGTTTTTAGCATACCCGGTAAAATATTGCTAGAATTACATGTAGGTCGTAAAATAAATACAGGTTTACTTCCACTATTATATATAAGGTGGTTTACTAGGCAGGCGGACCTTTGATTATTTGAACATATTCAGTTGATTATTTGAACATATTCAGTTGTATTCCCTACAGGATAATAAGGCGTTAATATTACGTTGAGCACGCTGAAACTGAATATTTTGCCTGTCAATTGTATCAGATTTAGTGTCATCCTAAAACACTCGTTTCACCAGAAATAATATTGCAGAACGTTCGATCACAACTACATGGAATAGATATCAACACAAGGTAAATACATACGCCCCACATGCTTAAAAAACATACACTTTCACAGATTAAAAACACACACACACACTCATACATAAATGTAAAACACCACACACACATATTACAACGGTCACTCACAGGTAAGCAATTAAATACAGATAAACACATATTAACACTGACACATATCTATTACTACACATACTCACGGCTAAACATCCACGCACAAATACACATACACACACAGATGTGTCGTTTTTCCATTAACAGGATTGCAATATTCATGATATAGCGTCATTTATAGAATACTGTTGATGCTAATGTTTCTGTCTGCCAGACTGTGTAGCCAGATGTTTTCGTGTTTTCTGGGAACCGGAGATGGATGTGCTGTTTTATAGACAACATAATAAACAAAGAAAAAAAATACGATACGTTTAAGATTGATCAGTGGTTGTTTAGAGACCCGTTACTGTCAATCAATACTCCCGGATTTTCGTTGATACGTTCGATCATCTCTATAAAAGACTATGTCTATCAGTCATATATATTCGTCTTCCCACGAGAGTAGACTTAGGCACAAGGTTGTTTTTTTTAATGCAGAACAAAAACCAGTTCCTCAAAAAGGTGCAGGGAGGATTCGGACAAAAATTAAAATTGTTTGAGTCTAGAAAGATTTCTCATTCACTGACCGAAAAGGTGAAGTTTAATATTAGAAGAGATGCTACACTTTGATCCTAGCAAAAAATGTTAAGGAGTTGCTGACTTTGCCACGCTTCACTCGTAAATAGAATTTGATCACTGGCCGTGGTGAAGTGCAGAACAACGCGAACTGATTACATGGGTGTGCCGAGTTCAAATCTAGTCGAGTCCATAGCCCCATTTCCACTAATGGATGTTGGCAACCTTCACGTAGTCCCCCCGTAAGCACCTGGTTATAAAATGGAACCAAGGAAACCAATGCCTACGGTTAAAACAAGTCGGTTAAAAAAGTTCATACCATCCTGATTCGGACGAATTTACTTTTCATAACTAAAGGATTAAACGGAATTATCTTATTAAAGTTACGTCTAAACACTATATGAGATGCCCTATAGGTCGTTGGTCTGTCACGCTTATATTTGAGATAGCATTTTTGAGTAAATGATAAGTTTGAAGGGGTAAACATATTGCGACAAAGAATTGTGTAGAGGCAATACAAATTGTTTTATGTTGTTTATTTTTTTAAATAATATATAATGAGGAAACCTTTCTACTTAAAATATATTCAGTACCAACCATGTAATCTGAAGAAAAAACACATTTGAAATGTGTAAATATGCTACAAGAAGAATGATTTTCACATAATGGAGTTTTACAAGATGCCGCCATGTTGTTTTTTGTATCGCACAAGCCGAAAAATATATTAAAACGTCTTGTATTCCCATTACTACGTAATAATACATTAATTTTAACTCCAAAAAGTTTTTAATGTCATATATATATATATATATATATATATATATATATATCGCTTATAAAGAAACTGTTTAATCGTTTGAACTCATCATTTACTTATTTTCGTTGGTCTGTCACGCCTACGTTTGAAGTAGAATTTTAACCGTTAAATATGTTGATGTAATGGACGCATCTCTTTTTAGATGCGTCAAAACGTCTAAAATAAGATGATCGGTCGGTCGGTCTGTCGGTCGGTATGGAGTTTTACAAGATGCCGCCATGTTGTTTTTTGTATCGCACAAGACGAAAAATATATTAAAACGTCTTGTATTCCCATTACTACGTAATAATACATTAATTTTAACTCCAAAAAGTTTTTAATGCCATATATATATATATATATATAGATATATATATATATCGCTTATAAAGAAACTGTTAAACCGTTGGAACTCATCATTTACTTATTTTCGTTGGTCTGTCACGCTAACGTTTGAAGTAGAATTTTCACCGTTAAATATGTTGATGTAATGGAC
>OY744522.1:134881280-134918780 GCA_963556195.1 Sepiola atlantica
GGTCATCCTTTTCAAAATATCCCCAAATTGTTGACAATTCTTATTTTTTCGAAATATATTCATGTACAGAAATTCATTGGAGTGAAATGGAGAGTGGGGAAAAATAACAAACAAAAATTGGTTAGTAAGACCCTCCCAACTTTTTCAAAACAATAGACAGCTTTTTTTCCAATTCATCGTTGTTTAATTTTCAGCAGGTCCGCCAGCATTAAGAGTAATATAATGCAGTAGTTAAACATTTCGAAAAAAATAGTGATGTTCAGGCTTCAAAAATAAGAGAATTTATAATACGTAAACACAACAAATTGATTTTTTTGCATAACTAGAGAAAAGAAAATCTGGTTTAAGACATTATAAATATGTTTAACAAATTAATTCTATTATGCAGAGTGTATAAGCTATGCGGTCTCGGCTCGATACTATCCTGCTCTGCACACCCTTCGGCAAGATGCTCACCTCACATAAGTTTCCTGAAATCAATCTCATCCAGACCTTACTATCTTTGTTATTTTAACATTTTGCTTTTTCCTAATTTACTTCCCAACCCTATAAAGTATTCAAAATATGTCGATCCTAAGCCAGTTCTGAGTAACTACAGGGTGGGCCAAAACAAGGGTCCTATCTTTAAATTTGAATAACTTGAATTTGAATAACTTCCACAAAATAAAAGTTAAACTCACCAAACTTTATGTGTGTGTAGACTGACCCTTCCGAGATTTTTTGAAATAAACAAAACAAATTTTAGCCGAAAAACACTTCTTAAAACTTACAAAAACTAAAGTATTGTTTTTTACACTGTTTTGAGTTTTTTAAGCAAAAATAATGTTTTCTAAATGAGGGTAGGTTCCTTAGGGCTAATACGGCTCATGCTTGCTTCGGAAGGGGTCCTTTACTTATTCTAAAAAATAAAAAATAAAAAATCAATAAATAAAAAAGTTATGAATTTTTAAAAATAGGACCCTTATTTTTGCCCACCCTGTACAAGTGCTGAGACCCTAATTGGTTTATTTTACTAAGTGTGACGTCATCACTTAGTTGCCGTTATTGCACTGGTTTACTCTGCTCCCGAGTGCTAGTAACTATTAGCTTCTCTATCTATGGAGGCAAAATAAAAACCTACTGTTTGCAGACTATTCATTAACAAAATGCGTAAAAAGATAAATAATGTATAAATATTTGAAAATATAAAATAAAGTATAAATACATTTACTCACATGACATGAATTCAATTATATGACTCAAAAGGGTTGATATGTCGTAAAATAAAACAACTCAACCTAAGAAAACCACGAGTTATACGCATTTATACGTCCACACACACAGGACATACACTCACAGATATCGGTTACCTTCTTATCATTCATCATAATCACCACCCACTTCCTCTACTTCTTTTTCTTCTTCCTTTGCTTCCAAGTCGATAGGAATCAACTGATAAGGTTCCGTGTATCTCTCTTAATGAAAAGGGTTGGGATTGGCGCGGTTATGACCAATGCTCGATAACATGTGTTTGTAAACCAGAGGAAGACGGATAGGAGGGGGTATCGCTATTGGAATTGGAATGTAGACCGAATATCGACTGTAGGGCCTAGACCACGATCTCATTTAAGCGAAGGAAATCCGGCTTAACACAAAGTCTGCGCGACTCATTTATCTTCAGATTAATAAACGTTGCCGTTTGCTCTCATATACATTTCCCGCCAAAAGTGGCGGCCATTCCTTTTAGTCGCATCACCGCTACTTCATGTGATACTCTGTTCGTCGGTCAGACTGTAGCACTTCAGGTTGAAATATCATTTTTATCTTTAAAAAATAGATTGAGGGAAATTATCTCATTTTAAATTGGTTTATCACTCTAAAGTTTGACATAGAACTTCTTGCTCTTTGTTTCGCTTAGGTTTGAAATATAATTTCTATATCGGTTATGCTAAAGTTTGAAATACAATTTTTGGCTCTATGTTACGCTTAGGTTTGACATAGAATTGATGTATCGTTGTCACGCTAATGTTTGAAATAGAATTTCTGTATCTCTGTCACGTTAAAGTTTGAAATAGAATTTATTTTGTCTAACACGGATCAGTTTGAAGTAACTTTTGTGTTGATCCATCACGGGTAAGTTTAAATAAACTATTCTTCTGTCTATCGCGCTTTCGGTGGAAATAACTTTTTTGTTAATATATGGGGCTTAAGTTTTAAATAACATTTTAATCGTAGATCGAACGTACGTAGATCGAACATACGCATCTTAAAGGTGACGCTTTTTGTTTGGTTTATTGATTGACTTTCTAATTTTGATATAGTTGAACTCCATCTTAAACGCAACTGTTTCAAAGTCGAAGTTTTCACCCCTCTCACTTTTCTCTCTTACGATAATGGGATTTCTAAATTGTTGTCCTCTAAAACCGACGATGTGTCATCGGGAAAATAAGAAAGTGAATTAGAACTATCCATTCGTGTTATAATGATAGTAAAAAAAAATTCAAGAAAAGCGCCGACTGTATATTACAGAATTACACCAGGAGGGTGTAATAGTGTTGGGAATGATAAGGTGTACTTGCATATCAATTGTGTAAGTACCCGTCTCTGGAACGGGTCACAGCAAATAGATTGCTGATACAACCTGCGCTGTCATGCATGCATCAAACCTCCTCTCCACGTCGCTAGAATGGCCCATTGGAAAGTCAAGCGTCGATACATATGGTTCCAGTGTCGTCGCATGAGTTGCCAGGTCGTTGCTGTATACAGTTTCACCTGCTTTGGGGGCTTCGGCTTGAGTTTTCGTTCAGGGTTGAATCCTGAAACCTTTCCCATAAGTGCATATGTCCGTATGGTAGCGGATGTTTGAAATACACGTTTTCCTTTCCTTTATGAGAGTTGTCTACATGATGAACCCCATACACCCAAAGACTGCTTGTAGGTGCCTAGTAGCCTGTCTGCATCCATTTTATTAGGACTAGAAATTGAAACGTTGTCAAAGCTGAAAGATCACTTAGGGACAAGTAAGTGTTTTCTATAGAATGCCTCCGCGTGACGCGCGTCTTCAAAAACCCCTGAAAACTAAGTACAGCTTTTGACCTGCTTGTGCGGCTTAGGTATATGTATATACACATATAATAATACCTCATATAATATTTATTACAATTCCCAAGGTTTTGATCTAATAGTTTTATTCAGAGTGAAATCCATTCGAAGAAAACATTGGATCGAAAATTTGGTAACACCGATATACGCCATTGGCATTAATCTTATTACCGATGCCTTTAATTCAGTAAATATTATTTACCCAATTTACTTCAAACACTTAAATGTGGCTGTAGTCTTCATTAAATACATGGCAAGCAAGCTGTACAGAACCAGGTGACTTTTGACTTTAAAAATATTGTCAGGCTTAACGTCAGTCAGTTAGTTCTGATAAGGTATCTTAGACCAAAACACACATGTTTCTGTACACATTGCTTGCCATAAATATATTTGTATACGATTATTAAGCTCTACTTGCGTATTCATCACTATTGAAATAGATATTGTTACGAATGCACGCACACAATATATCATTTGATATTACAAGTATATATATATATATATATATATATACAAACGTTAATATATGTATATGTATATGTGTGCGTGTGTGTGTGTGTGTCTGTGTAAATAGTATAGTATACGCTACCAAACTGTTGTGAAATTGTAGACAACAAATACCAGGTTATAGGAAATTGAAAATCGCGAAACTTTACTAACCTCGAATGTGTTTATTGTGATGCTATCTTTTCATATCATTTATTTTACAGCTCTGCATTGGGCATTGAGTATTTTTTCGATGCACCTCTCCAAATACAATGTAAGATAGATTTTTTGTAATTCTCTTTTATATTTTACACACACAAATATATATATATATATATATATATATATATATATATATATATATATATATATATATATATATTAAGTAATTACTTTTATATACGTAAAACATAATTTATATATATATAATGGTAGTATAAACACAGCATGACGTCACTTGCTTTATAATGCATCATTCCTTCTTTAATAGTAGTAGAATGCCTGGATATCATGCCGCTTTAGTTGTTTAAATTATCATTGTTTATCGGCTATTCAACTGGTGGGCGCGCGGTTTAAGGCGTTGGATGCAAGTTGAAAAATACTTGTTATCCAGGGTTTCGAATCGTACGACCGGTAGTGAATAGTCATATCTCTATGCTGATGAGTCCTGATTGAAAAGGGACGAAACGTATACGTACATAGATTATAAACAAAACAACAAATATTTTATATACATATATATATATATATATATATATATATATATATAAGGTATAAAGCTAAAAGTAGGATGTATAATTTTAGAAATTTGAACCTATCGTGAAATTATTAAAGCTCAATATACAGGATAGAGTAATTGTATAGATAAATGAAAAAAAAGAAATAAAAAATGTAAGAATGACAAATCTATTTCATCTTCAGTTGTTCAATGCGAGCTGTACTTAATAAAATCATTTTTAATAATCACACATAACATGGCAACGAAGGATAGAAAACAAATGAGCACAACAACATCCAAGAAAGTTAACAAATATAAAAATAGGTCCACAGGGACTAATAATATTGACAAACTATCGGATCCCCGGGAACATAGACCAAATAAAAGACTAAACAGAAAAAGTAATATCGGGTTTAACCGCCTTATAGTTGTCATGTTAAAACCAATATCTCTAAAGTATTTTTCAAAATTATAGATGAATATTTCAAACACCCGCATAAATACAGCAGTCTTACACAAAAAAAAACTCCATGAACATCTTACTCCACAATGCCCAATATAGCGCAAACTATCATCGCCTCTAATAATAAGAAAATTAAATCTGCCTAGTCACCAGCACCTATTATACCTCTTGCTAATAATTGTAACTGCCAGAAATCCAGGGAATGCCCATTAAACAGCAATTGCATACAAAAGTACGTCATATATTCATGCACAGTAAAACAATTCCCCCCCAAATGCTAATATACGAATTTACCCCAACATGCAATCACTCTCATCACCCCTTTACTCACCACATCCCCACCACTCATTACTACACGACACCGAAATAACAGCCTAAAAACAAACCAATCTCTCCTGCTAACTAAAAATAACCTTGATATAACCATTCAAACCCCCTTAGTTTCTACATCAAACAATTCTAACTCAACTTTGGCTCGTAGTTTAAGCATCTTACCCTAGACTACACCCGACACTACAAATAATGCAAATACAACAATAACAACCCCATATAAAATACACACCTGCATTGGGTCCAGTGGTTTACCTATTAAATACCGAATCTCAAACCACATCTACTCCTTGTAAAGAAATAAAGACATAACTATTAGTCTATCTCTTACCGATTAAATAAAACACTTTAAGTGTATAACCACTCCCTACTCCTTACATGGGCCAATACTGAAACAGTCTAGCTCCTATACTCTAGGATACGCAATTTGCCAATCGTGTACCTTAGAAACGGTTATGATAGCTACAACAGCCAAGAGTAAAAACATAATCTATTCTAAAAACGAACTTCTTTCGAAGTGCAGGCACAAACGAAAGTTTAAATATATCAATTCTATTGCCTCTCTGACACCCCTTCGCTAGCCAATAACTAACCATATCTCTTTTAACATAAGTCTAACCATTTAACTATAACCTTTTAACTTTACAACACATCACCCCAATAACATAGCGTTTTTTCATGTGCATCTAATAACCTTAGTGCATATTGAGAACTAATATTAGACTTTACTACATTCTTAATCCATACAACTCTCCCCAGAACCATAAATATTTAATCAATATTCAATTATTAGTAAACCCCCTCTTACAACTTATTCATGTCCCTTCTTCTCTGCCTTTGAACACACTCCATTGAATTTGTTAGTGCAACGCTCACCATTGACACTCCACCGCTTATAAATATCATAGTTTTACCTTTTAACCACGCTTCCAAGATTCCTCTATAATAGCATATTCCTCGCCCATTAATTCAATATGTGCTCAAAGTATTTCATGTTATACTTTTCTTGCATAATTAACCTTATCACACCCCATAACTTTGTATATTGATTCTCCTGACTTAAGCACATAAACACTACACTCTTCCTTATACCCCAAAAAAGGGCCCCCGTGTACACTTTATGTGACATCTCCTTTATTTATTCACTGATTGCCCTTATTTTACAGGACATGGCAGAATCAACGACCGTGAGTACACCAAAACCTCAGTGAGAGCTGCGACAAAGAATACACTGTGACCGTGGAGAACCTCAACACTGCCAGTGAGAACCGTCCAAGCCACTCGGCACGTCCCAAGAAACGGACAGCCGAGCTGGTCGAAAGTGTGAGAGAGTCTCTCCAAGAGAGTCAGAAACGCTCTGTGCGTAAGCGAAGTCAGTCCCTCGGTATCTCCCGTGAGACTTGCAGGAAAGTGCTGGTGAACGATATCAGGGCTTACCCATACAGAATACAGACACTGCAGACCATTACAGCCTCAGACAAGAAGCAGAGGAGCACTATGGCAATCAAGAAGCTCGATAAGATCGAGGAGACACCAGGTTTCCTTAACCTCCTTTGGACCTCAGATGAAGCCCACTTCCATCTTGACGGAAAGGCAACCTCCACGACAAATGTCTTCTGGGGGTCCTCCAGACCAAATGAAGTAGCCACCAAGCCCCTGCACTCTCCTAAGTGCACAGTGTAGGATGCAATCTTGGTCAGAGGCATCATCGGACCAATCTTCATCGAAGAATCTGGCGCAGCAGTGACAGTCACCAAGGAGCGGTATGTAGAGGTCCTCAACACCTTCAAGAGTGATCTCCAGACCCTCTACCCGTCGCTTATGAGCAAGTTCTGGTTCCAGCAAGACGGAGCAAGTTCTCACACCTCAAACCTATCCCGAGATTGGCTGAAAGAGAACTTCGGAGGCCGAGTGATCAGTCTGAAGACTAATTTTGAGTGGCCACCCCATAGCCCGGACCTAAGCCCCCCAGATGTTTTCCTTTGGGGCTATCTTAAGGACAGATGCACGCAGGAAAACCCAGAACCATCACGGAACTCAAGGAAGCCATTAAGGAGGAGATGAGAGCCATTCCCAATTCAGTCTGTAAGAACGTCATTGACAACTTCGTTCTGCGCCTCAAGAAATGCACGGAGCTAAATGGAGGCCATCTAAAACACATGCTGGAAAACGGAGAAAAAAGGTCAAAGACCCTAGTGTTTTGATGTGATGTTTTGAATATAATAAACTCGTTATTACCAAAAATTCATTTCATTCGAACGAAACACTAAGAAACGGGGCCTAATTAGAGTTGGGGCCCGTTTTTTTTGTCACCCTGTATTAGTGATATCTGAAATTATCATAATTGGTCACCCCACCCTATAGCTCAGTTCCTATTCGTTTAAATTTCCTATGTTCGAATATAACTTTACGTATGAAACCCTGATATATCTAGATCTGGGAAATAGTGTTCCGGGTATGTTACCTGTACATATAAACTACCTTCCATTTATGCTCTAATCTTTAACTTACTGTGAAATCTATGAACTTTTAAAACCTTGAAATACAAAAAAATGTCTGAATAGTTATCTGTTGGACACGTAAACTCACAAATTTCTAACCGTTTCAGAACCCTCTTAAACCTTCTGAATTATATATAATTTTGTCTTAATCATAGTGCTTCAACAGATTACCCATTAAATATTCACTTTTAACGCGTTCCAACCCTTCACCCTATAATATCTACATATCTAAGTTTAACTCCCTCTAAATACGAATAATTCTTTTTTACGAACAGTTTACTTAATTGCGGCCCATATTCCGTATTAGATTATGACGCCCAAACCCCCAACCCTTTACTGATATCGTACCCTGCTAGGCAACATCAAGCAGCAGTTATAAAAATCTATTTTACTCACTAACGATGAGCTGTATCTAAACAACCCCTCATCC
The DNA here is from genome assembly GCA_963556195.1 of Sepiola atlantica. NCBI lineage: Eukaryota > Metazoa > Mollusca > Cephalopoda > Sepiida > Sepiolidae > Sepiola > Sepiola atlantica. Next base: position 134,889,290 of record OY744522.1, read on the forward strand.
CATTTCAAACCCAGCGTCAGCCGAAGTATCCTTCGCTCAACCCTCTCCTCCAACCCTATCATATTCCCAACTTTCACTCGCCTCGAATTTAGCCTAACATTTTTTTTCCAGTCTCTAGAAGCTACCGGATAAACATTTAATCTCTAGCGAACCGTCCTCCCTCTTGGGTTCTTCTCGAAATCTTCACAATTATTTTGAACTCAATTCCTTTGAGATTTATTCATTTACTGGGGTCCATGGGAAATTTAAGATGGCTCCAAATCTCCAACCTATACACTAATTATCTTTTTCTCTACAGCAGAACCATATATTATTCTATTAGATTAATTCCTCCTGGATTTACAATATTTTGACAGAATTTGACGCAGTTTCCATGAACTCTTAACGGTGAATCGTTTGGTCTGTCAATTCTTAACCTGTCCATTCTTAACTTTTGCCTCACTGGACATTTTGTAACTGGACTTTTTTCTAACTGGACATATTTTGCATTTTGACAACCTTCTAACACACCTACATCAACTTTCTATTATCTTTTCATATCTTTCAAATTTTGAATTTTGGCTACTTCCCTTCCGACTGATCTATCTATGTAACTCTTGAGATGATAAGATTCCAATCTTTGAAAAGCCCGACTTAAGAAAAGAAAAAATAAACATGATTTTATTGAATACACCTTCCATTAAACAACTGAAGATGAAATACATTTGTCATTATTACAATTTTTTATTTCTTATTTTTTCATTTTTATATATATATATATATATTTATATATATATACATATACATATATATATATATATATATATATATATATATATATATATATATATATATATAAATAATGATACTATACATCACAATAAGTTTATATTATAAAACATGTTTTATTACCTGTACATCTAATACAACCGTTTAAAATCACACGTAATCACATAAATTGAATATTCTCTTTTTACGACGGTGTGGCATTTTTCTCATAATAACTTGCTAGATCGCGTCTCCCAAGATAAGTCATAATATAAATCTCAGGTCTTACGTGAAAATTCAGGCTAGTGTTAGTGCTCAGCCAAATGTCATTGACAATAAACCATTTAATGCTGCCTCAGTTCAACACACTTTTATATCGAATACAAATAAAGTTGTCCATACCATCGACGTCTGTAAGAAAAGACAAAAGTGAAGCCCTTTCTCTAAGACACACATAAACATTTAAATTTACTAGTTTATTGAAATTGTCAGTGATATTTTTTATTTACGCATGCATTTTTGATGGGCCAAATATTTAAAACGGTTTATTTTATTTTATTTTATTTTTTTTGCACAAACTTAGTGACATTTTTGTAGGACCCAATTGTGTTGTATATTAAGAGGTATGTTAACGAAAATGCAAACATCATACGTAAAAAATATTAACGTTTTTTTTAATTCTGTATTATCAAAATAATAATTGAATAAACATTCATGATAATATTTAATGTATTCAAATTTTTAAAGCATAGTTTGCAAAAATAACGAGTAAATTATGTACAATCATATACACCACCATTAATGGCAACATTTTGGGAGTTGGGCGAATGTGTTCACTTTTACATATTTGTAAAATTGTAGAATTATTAAACATCTGATAAAATATTTTTCAGTTCTCATATGGGGAAAACTACAGTTTCCTGGGGAGGAGGCACCCGACTTTTTTCCACATGAATAACCATAAATGCTAACTTTATGTAGATTCTGAGCAAGATCTAATGAAGGAAATGCTACGTACCGGCTGGTCAAAAATGATGTAATCATTTGTGATAAAGTAGAATTCATTATTAAAACGAAAACTTTACATTTTCATTTCGTATACTTCAATAGTTTATAATGTGTTCCGTCCAATCTACTTGGCGCTGAACAATTGCGGCTACTCGCACATCGAGTTTGTTTAGATTCTGTCCAAAATATCATGGGGAATTCTATTAATCTCGGTTCGAATGTTATTATTGGGCGCATAAATAGTTTACGGATTATTAGCATAGACCATGTATTTTAGGTATCCCGACAGAAACCAATCCAAACTGGATGGGTCTGGAGAATGTGCAGATGATCTTTACGACGAGAAATTAGCTTTTTTTTTCAGGGAAGTAGTAATGAACCACTGAAACGATACGGTGTTGCTCTACCATGCTTATACATCAGAGTATCAATGTTTATTTTAATGATTACTTTTCATAGAAATGATAGCGATAATATAATGTATACATCTTCTTGGACTACCTTGTATTTGCGAAAAACAGCACTTTTGTAAAATGTTAGACTATTGTAACATAAACCAGACTGTAGTAACAAAGATAATTGATGCCTGTCTCCCCCTTGGAGTAATAATGGAATGTTCTACATTCGTGTATATTAAGAGTGAATGTTAAACACTATTTGTCGTAAGCAACAAATGGTTAAATAAAGCTTATCCTTAAGTTATATTCGGCGTCCAGTTTTTATTACAATTTATTTAACCATTCGTTATGGAACGTTACTTGAAACCCGATCGTCTAGACCTTGATACGGCCGACTCGGAATCTACTGACAAATGGCGGCATTGGAGAAAAATGTTCGAAGGATTCCTTACAGCTCTACAGTTATCTTCAAACGCGGCTTTAACAGGTACTGAGAAATATACCCTTCTTTTACATCATGTCTCTACTGCTATTTATAGAAATTTATCTGAATGTGAAAATTATGAAACTGCGGTGGACATTTTAGAAGCCATGTTTGTCAAGAAAAAAAATACTATTTTTGCTAGACATTTACTTGCTACCCGGCGTCAACAACCAGAAGAAAGCCTTGAACAATACCTTCAGATTCTAAAGACGTTAAGTCGCGAGTGTGAATTTACAGCCTTAACTGCGAACCAAGCGAGAGATGTTTTTATCAGGGACGCATTTATTAATGGAATACAGTCCAACCAAATAAGACAAAGACTACTAGAGAATAAAAACCTAGACTTACCAACAGCTTATGAACAAGCTCTAACGTTGGACATGGCACAGAAGCAGTCTGTCTTCTATTTACAACCCGATATTTTGGGATCTGCTATCGTAGCCCCTCCTCTGCATGTTCAAAATTCTTCCATTGTCCAAGATGCTGCCACCCCCCTTTCTAACGATCACGAACAACTTATCACTGCCGCCTCAGCTGGATCCACATGCTACTTTTGTGGCCTTCGTATACATGCTCGTTCGTCCTGCCCGGCTCGAGATGTTAGATGCCACAAGTGTGATAAGCAGGGACATTTTTCGAAAGTTTGCCGGTCAGCTTCTCAAAAAAAACGTTCGGCTACTCTTGCTACTGTAGCACCAATTACAATATCAGCTGCATTCCCCGGCTGCCTCTCAAAAACAATCGTGAGGGTAAAAATCAATGGATTGCCTATTCATGCGCTTATTGATACAGGCAGTTCCGAAAGTTTTATTAATGCCAGTATTGTAAAAGCAAATAAATGGGAAATATTTCCTTGTTCCAACCAAATATCAATGGCAAATTCATCTTTATCGTCCCATGTAATTGGATATTGCATGGTTAACCTGAAACTAAAAGGAAACTCCTATCAAGGGATCAAATTATCAGTAATGAAAAACCTCTGCTGCGAAGTGATTTTGGGTCACAATTTTCTAAAACAACATTCATGCGTTGAAATTCCTTTTGGTGGCCCCAAGCCAGTCCTAAGCGTATGTGGACTAGCAGCTGTCAAAGTGCGGCACCCGTCACTTTTTACAAACTTAACTCCTGACTGCAAACCAATAGCAATAAAATCAAGACGCTATTCAGAAACGGACAAACAGTTCATAGCAGCAGAAGTAACAAAACTACTTAAGGAAGGAATTATAGAGCCAAGTGAATCTCCATGGCGAGCACAGGTCCTCGTAACAGCCACTGAAAATCACAAGAAAAGGATGGTCATTGACTATTCCCAGACCATCAACAGATACACATTACTCGATGCCTATCCACTGCCTCGTATTGACGAAATGATTTCTAATATTGCAAAATATCACACTTTCAGTACTTTAGATCTCAGAAGTGCCTACCATCAGGTACCTATCAAGCCAGAGGATAAGCCCTACACGGCATTCGAGGCCTGCGGTCGCCTATATCAGTTCTGCCGAATTCCTTTTGGGATAACAAATGGTGTGGCTAGCTTCCAGAGGGTAATAGATGAAATAATCTCCAATGAAAAATTGAAGGGTACTGTTGCATATATAGACAATGTCACAGTATGCGGACATAACCAAGCTGAACATGACCACAACCTTAAACGATTCATGGCTGCCGTCAAGAAATATAATCTGACTTTGAACAGTGAAAAATGTTCCTACAACTTGAAAAGCATCAAATTATTGGGATACATTGTCAAAAATGGCACCATGACGCCGGATCCCGAGCGACTGAAACCGCTAATGGAATTACCAATCCCTGGAAACATGCCCTCTTTACGACGAGCCCTCGGTATGTTTGCTCACTACTCCCAATGGGTTGCGTCTTTTTCAGAAAAAATACACCCATTGACACAAGTATCTACTTTTCCGTTGTCCTGTTCCGCCATCAGAGCATTTCAAAACATGAAAAGGAACATTGCTCAGTCTGCCATTTCTGCTGTGGATCCTTTTATCCCTCTATTAGTTGAGACGGATGCCTCCGACTGTGCGATAGCTGCCTCACTGAGACAATCCGGTCGTCCTGTAGCTTTTTTTTCAAGAACACTTTCGAAATCCGAGCGACGACACTCTGCAATAGAAAAAGAAGCGTACGCCATAGTTGAGGCATTACGAAAATGGAGGCATTACTTAATCGGCCGACATTTTGAATTAATCACTGACCAAAAGTCGGTCTCGTTTATGTTTAACCCAAAAACAACGAGTAAAATAAAAAACGAGAAAATAGCGAGATGGAGAATGGAGCTTTCTTGCTACTCCTTTGACGTCACTTACCGCCCTGGTAAGGAGAATGCCGCGGTCGACGCGCTTTCAAGGGTGTGTGGCCTGGTAACTGGCTCAGATGATCTTCAGTATATACACAGGGAATTGTGTCACCCAGGTATCACAAGAATGATTCACGTAGTCAGGAGCAGAAACTTGCCATATTCTGTTGAAGACGTAAAAAGAATTACGAACTCTTGTCGGATATGCGCAGAAAATAAGCCCAGGTACTACAAACCTCCTCCAGCAACACTCATTAAGGCCACACAGCCTTTTGAAAGACTTAACCTGGATTTTAAGGGCCCTTTACCCTCTAAAACTAAAAATAAATACATGCTCACAATAATAGACGAGTACTCAAGATTTCCGTTTGTCATCCCCTGCCCAGACGTAACGGCTGCAACAGTAATTCAAGGCCTCTGCTCCATTTTTGCCGTTTTTGGAGTGCCTGCATATATACATTCAGATCGTGGGTCTGCTTTTATGTCGGACGAACTCAATCAGTTTCTGCATGAACGAAGAGTAGCTGTAAGTAGAACAACTCCTCACAATCCTCAAGGAAACGGACAGTGCGAAAGATACAATGGTATAATATGGAAGACAGTACAGTTGGCGGCAGCAAATCGCAATAGTCCGATCTCCGATTGGGAAAGTCTCATCCCCATGGCCTTATACGCTATTAGGACTCTATTATGTACAGCGACAAACGCTACCCCACATGAGAGATTCTTCTCGTTCCCACGACGAAGCTCAGCAGGCACATCACTTCCCTCGTGGCTTGCACAACCTGGCACAGTTTTATTAAAACGTCATGTTCGTCATAGTAAACATGACCCATTGGTAAGCGAGGTACAATTAATCGAAGCGAACCCTCAGTATGCACTGGTCAGAAATTCAGAAGGAAGGCAATCTACTGTCTCCTTAAGGGATCTAGCCCCAGCAGGAAATGTATATGAACGTAGAACTGCTTCAGATGGATATAGAGCTCCAGTTCGTGGAACAAGTCCGACCCTCTTAGGTGATCGTGTGCCAGATACGTCAAGTTCAGAGTCCCAACAAAACGAATCTGAATATACTAACAGAGTCGTCTCTGACTCTAGTTCGGACGACAGATGGGTACCACGAAAGCGGTTTCACCCAATATCTGAGACAGATACTCAATCTTCAGACACCAAGCGACCGAAGCGCCGTAGAAAACGAGAGCGATTTGGAGCAAGATATTTTAGCCCTAAACCAGCCACACAAGACAGTCCCGAAACGTCGTCAGGTCCCGAGGAGCCTAGATTAGAAATGGATGTCGGGCACGAACAACCAAGACGCCCTCAAAGAACCCGCAGGAGGCCAGGTCGATGGGATGATTTTGTTCCCTACGAATAAGAAGATAGATGGGGGAGAATGTAGTAACAAAGATAATTGATGCCTGTCTCCCCCTTGGAGTAATAATGGAATGTTCTACATTCGTGTATATTAAGAGTGAATGTTAAACACTATTTGTCGTAAGCAACAAATGGTTAAATAAAGCTTATCCTTAAGTTATATTCGGCGTCCAGTTTTTATTACACAGACTTTATCCGAAGAATCTGTCTCAGTCTAATTACTGGGTTTTGGGTCAGATAACTTCATGCCAAATTTCAGAAAAATCTAATGAACCTATTTAGAGAAAATGAGTAGATCAACAGAATAACAGAAACACGGAATAACTGAAAAACGGAATAACAGAATAACAGACAAATCATGTTATTTATAATTAACATCGGCGACAGAAAACAAACAAAACGAAAACAATTTATGGTGTCACATACGCAACTACAACATATATATTCGTAAATTTGTTTAAAAATAATATTGTTTACCTTCGTCTCGGAAAGAAAGCAAAATGGTTCGTACCTAAAAAATAAAACACAAAAAATATTTATTAATAAAGTAAACAAAAGTATTTGAACATTTTCTAATAAAATAAATTGTTGTGTGTTTACAGAACACGAAATTGGATTTTAAAAAAATCGCATAGATTTATCAATCGATCCTCATCGAATTAGTAACTTATATTATATAAGAATATAGTAGTAGATAATGTGTAAATAACCTACAGTCTAAAAACAAAACGCAGATTAACACAAAAGAAAATGAAGGATATCCAAAAGGGATGAGAAAGTGCGCAATGAAAGGCCTGTATAACTGCGCTAACCCCCTTTAAACACAAACGAAACGATGTACAAACAGTTAGGATAAAAGTGAGGTAATGCCAAGATGCTACAGTGTATATACAAATCAAAACTGTCTATTCTGTTTAAAATTTAATAATAGCAGATCGTTCAACAGTCGGTAGGACAGAACCGCACTAATTTGCGTGGAGACATCTAGTAAATACTTAATTGCTTTCACCCTCCCTTCACTTATTTAATCTAATCTACGTTTAGAACGATCAAAAGACTATTTTTAACTGAAGCGGATTCAACAGCGACGGATATAAACACTTTAAAAAGATACGTGAACGAACCTAAAATAATTTTAATATATTCATCTAATTATGGTACGTTTCCACCATCCCCTCCACATTCTATTCCATCAACCAATAAATATTTCCTTTTTTATTAAAAAAAAAAGTTTTGACGTAATTTAATCTAAAGTTTGCCAAACAAAAAAACAACCCTAATTACAATAGGTTTCGCCGCACTGACTCATCAGCACATACACTTATTTTCTTATTGTTCACTTATTTTAATTTCTACCTCTAATATATAATATTCTAAATCTATAATATTACACGTCTTAAAGCTTTTAGTTTTTTTCCGATTTTTGTTACCAAATTAGTAATATTTTTATTACCTTTAAATTTAGCATTTATCCCGAAGTAAAGTTTATTCTATGTCTACAGGTTGTAAATATTTCACTTCTAGGGTTAAGTAATTTTTATTACATCTGTAAACTTTAATATTTCTAGTTTCCCGAACAGATTATCGACCCAGGATAAAATCTAAAAGCGTTAGCACACCTTAAGACTGCCCATTATCATAAAATTCCCATAAATAGTTTGATCGTAGTGCATTCTATCGATGTATTTTATTAACAAATGTATTTTTATTACTATAGCTTTTAAGAGACTAATGCGATTTCTCACATGTAATATCTTGTTATTTGGGTTTTCCGTGGTATATATTGTGGCTCAGTAGATTACGTCTTTGATAAGAAATGATTTCAACAGGCAATTTTCCCTTCATTGCCATTTAGATTTAGTTTTCAATTTTACCGTATTTCCTCTGAATTATTGCTAATTCTATCTGAATTATCAGTATTTTGTTGTTTTGTTCTTCTGATTAACATTGTCAGCTTTTATTCTACTTTTATTTTTATATTTTGAGACTACATAATACTTTCTAAATAATCACAACTGTAGCTCGATTTTCAATTATTTTCTATTTAATATTTTATATCATCGGCTTGTTACGCAGACATTTTTATAGTAAATATTTATAAATCCTTAATATATATATATATATATATATATATATATATATATATATATATATGTATGTATATATATAATAGAGTTGTTTTCCCCCTTCCAAATCAGTTAGAGTAGCCAATAAATCTAATGCAGCAAATGCATCGAAAATAAACACTAAATATACAGTCATACCTCGACCGTATTTGCAGCAACTTACACATATTTTTAACATACCATTAATTCCTATTATTTATTTCATACGACAACTCTCCAAGCTGCATGCCTCAAAGAAAGGGTGGCACGCTGATTTTCTCTATAAATTATTAACTCTTACATTCCTCAGACACTTCTTTGCGATTAATTCATGAGGAAATGCGTTCCATTTTAACCGATTTAAAATTTGTAAAACAGCCAATCAGCGATCAGTTTTACATAGGCATGAAACAAATTTCATCCCGACTGCGTCGTGCTTCGCCCGAGATTTGTCATTTACAGACATTCCTTACAAATGTTCTCCCATAAATAAATCATTTGATTATTAACATTCAATACACACTTCACAACATATATATATATATATATATATATATATATATATATATATATATATATATATATATATATATATCACGCGCATTCGAACTAGATCTATCGCCAAAACACACAATTACATTTCACATTTAAGATTATTTTTTTCTTTTTACAACCCTTATTGATTTAAACATACCATAAAATATTACTGTTTTCATGTTTTCACGTATTGTAAATAAATTACATTTCAACTTTTTTAAGGGAAAAGCCACGTAAAGACGTATTCGTATTTTTATGTTATTTTTGTTTATATGATTAGATTGTTGAGAAAGAACCTGATAACACTGGATAATTACTTTTCTTACCTGCCGCTAAGCAAGATTCGATGTTCCTGCGACAGGTATAATACTCCTCCCTTAACACTGTGTACACACGAGAAGAGCAACAAAGTGTAAAAAAAAATGCCATTTGTGTTGTGCATTTTTTTTGACAATTTCTTTTTTACTGTCACTATTTACTTTCTTCCCAACGTAGGCAAAGTAAGACACAAAGTCGGTAACAAATGCGTGGAAAATCCAGCTCAATAAATACGGTCACCCGATGTACACAGAAATGAAAATTGCATCAGTCTACATCAACGGAAGCATCGAACATAATAACTTAAATGAACATTTCTTTCAGATTAAGCAGCAATATAATTTCATTTGCATTTTCATCAAAATAAAGTGATCCAAAATGTGTGCTTATCGAACAAAAATCAAAGAAAAACAGTCCATCTACATGTTTTGAACCAGTAGACTACCAAAACAAATCAAAACGAAACGACCAGTGCTTCTACAGAATTTGAACCGGCACTGTGAGATAACTGACTTTCAACGTACTAATCCATAGGTTATGTTTGGTTTACGCTTAGAGAAATACAAAACGGCGAAATAAAAATTTGAGAACACATAAATATAGTAGACATCTTTTGGAAACTTGGGTAATTTCTACTTTCTTCCAGATGTGCCGTATTTGTGTTCTGTCCTCTGTGTAATTTATTCTTTTACATTACTCCAGGCTCAAATGTTTACTTATCGAATACAACTCAAGAAAACAAGTGCTTCTAGATTTTTGAAACCCGAAAACCCGAAAACAGCTAAAAAAAAAAGAAACAACCAGTGCTTCTACAGAATTTGAACCGGCATCGTGAGATGACCGACTTTGGCCGAACTAAACCATAGATTATGCTTAGTTTACAGTTAGGGTAATACAAAACGCCGCAATTAAAACTCGAACAGTAGACATTATTAGGAAACTGCAGCAATTTTTATTTTCGATCCAGATGTTACCTATTTGCGTTCTGTCGGCTGTTTTATTAATTATTTTATATTACTCTCGGGTAGCGCAGGGATACGGGTCCTGTTAGTAATGTAGATTTGTATTTTATATATATACTTGAATTATAAAATAATATATAACATACGAGGGGCGTTCAATAAGTCTTGCCCATTTCCCATAGCAGTAAATTAATGAAACTTGGCACAGTTATTAGTATTTCTCTACATAGGAATCACCCAGAGATACCCATTTCTCTCATCGTTTGATGCAGCTCTAGACACTGTTTTGTAGAACACCCCATATTGGTCCACCAACCACACCGTAACTTCAGAAATCAAGGTTGCATCATCTGGGAAAAGCTTTCCTTTCAAAAACAACTTCATGGCTGGGAAGAGATGAAAGTCAGAGGATGCAAAGTCAGGAGAGTAAGGGGATGGGACAGGATTTCATAGCCACACGCCCGTGCTTCTGATCTGGCGATATGCGAGTTGTGGACCGAAGCGTTGTCCTGCAGGAGGAGAATATCTTTGCTGATCTTGCCTCGCCTTTTGATTTTGATAGCTTCTCTTAATTTCATCAAAAGTGAAGCGTAATAGGCTCCTGTAATTGTGGTACCCTTTGCCAGGAAATCTGTCAACACTACTCCGTTCTGGTCCCAGATGACTGTGGGCATGACCTTGCGAGCGGAGAGCTGCACCCTTGCCTTCTTTGGAGGTGATGAGTCAAAGTGCTTCCACTGCATTGACTGAGCTTTGGTCACTGGATCATAGTGATGGACCCAAGTTTCATCCTGTGGAATCAGTCTTTTGAAAAACTTTGACTCATCTTTTTGACACATCTCCAAATTCATCCCCGAGCACTTGACGCGTTCTTGCTTCTGGAAATGGTGTGAGCAACCTGGGAATCCATACGGCAGACACCTTATGCATATGCAAATGGTCATGAATTATAGTTTCCACAGACACTGTACTAATCTTGACGTATTAGGCTGTTTGGCGAATAGAAATGCGCCGATCTTTCAAAATGGCAGCCTTTACTTGACGGACAGATGCCTCATCAATGGCAGAAGAGGCACGACCAGGTCTAGGAGCTGTTTTCACAGACTTCCGGCTATGTTTGAATTCACGATGCCAGCGTTTTATAAGGTCATATGATGGGGCATCATCACCATAAGTTTCTTTGATTTCATCAAAAGTCTCCTTAGGTGTGCGTCCTTTCAAATACAAAAACCGGATCACTGTGCGACACTCAACTGGCTCCATTTCACACCTGACTCAGTTCGAACACCTGTAAATCAGAAACCACAATTAGTTCAGAGCTGTTTTTAGCAACATAACCCGTACCGATATAAATACTTACGCATGCAAAATTTCATATAGATCAGACAACTGGATGTAGGTCAGGAGCATTACTTATTGAACGCCCCTCGTATATAAATATTGTTTCAGTTTTTACTTAAAAGTTATTAGGAAATGAAACACAAATGTTCATGAGAAGCTCATTCGCCGTAAGTATATATATATATATATATATATATATATATATATATATATATATATATATATATGTGTGTGTGTGTGTGTGTGTGTGTGTAATACGAGTTAGCATTTTTATTAATATTCCCGTAAGAATACCTACTCGGAACTCTTTAATCATAGTTTTATTTCAAGACGTTTCAAAAGATTATATTTTCAGGAATTTTGTTGAAAACAGTAATCCGTTTAACTTTATCAATTTTATGTTTCTTTTCTTGTGCCTAATAATCGTCAACACGCGAAGTAGTTTTTGTCTTTATAAATACCATATTTATATAAATAAATAAATATATATATATATTCTATGTATTTAGGCAGCATATGTTCATTTAGGCAAATATTATTAAATAACACAACGTGTCATTTAATAATAGAGGCAGAGAGAGAGAGAGAGAGAGAGAGAGAGAGAGAGAGAGAGAGAGAGAGAGAGGCTCACAGATAGAAATTGATGTTTTTCCCAAAATCATTGATTAATATTTTCGGCATTTTCCAACATCTGTATACGGTGAAATATTCATTTTGAAAAAGACATCGGTACTATTGCTGAATTGTTTATCAGTAATATAAATTTGAACATAAATATAGATATGATTTTTCTTAATACCTAGTAGATTTGCAGCGACCTCGTTTTCAAATTTATATAGTATCGTCAGGAAAGGACAAATGTATAAATATGTAGTCGTGAATGTGTTAACAACGGAATTTTTCACTTCAGCCTTGATTAAGTAAGAAAAATAATGTTTCATTAGAGGTTAGGCTGTCGTATTTAGAAAGTGGCGTGGTGTCAGATAAATAGGAGCCAGATAGATTTATCTCTTGGTTGTCGCACGTCGAAGTGAAGTATTTTTAGAGCTCTACCTCTAAGTGGGCAAGTGATGTCCGAGATGAAAGTATCTAAAGCAAGTTGCTATAAACACCAAATAAATTAAAAAGAATGTAATATGAAGCCCAGATAAAATGATGGAATAGTTGTTCTTTTTAATCGCTTACATTATTACAGCTATCTGTGGGGAAAAGAAAGAATCAACATCACTACGATTGCTAGTAATACCACCATGAGAGATCTCACTACCCATTGGGTTGATTACATACAGTCAAATAATTGGTCCAATAAAACGCTGAAGTTTAGAATGTTATCTTTTAGAATTCGCACATTTTAAAAACTTAGTTCTTTTATGATCCTTAATTAACGACTAGATCACTGGTTGACTAGTTTAATAATGTGACAACATAAACCTAACTGACAATCGTTTTAAGTAAATTTTAAAACTAATTAAATTCAGTTTCTTTGATCCCTTGTGCTCCGCATATGAACATTATCTGAAACATATCTTCACTTTTAGAAAATAAATATATAAACATCCATCAGTGCGTTCGCTGCTACTGGCCGCGATCGTCCGACGCATTGAGGCGGTTCTCAGTTGTTGTTTGATTCAGTCAATGTAGCAACAAAGAACTCTAATCTCAAGTAGAATCACAACTCCAGTTTCAATACAAGTAACATATTCATTTGTTAACGATTACAAATGATACTCCTGTTCTTACGTTGAACTGCAGACTTGCACAATGAGATCTATTATCCCAGCCACATGAAATAAAAGTCCCATCAACGCAATTCTTTTGGCTAAGAGCCCGAAGGGATTACCTTGCCTGGAGAAGCACCCGGTCAAACATACCGCCAGCTTTCAGAAAAACCAACTGCCTGTGTCATGCTCGGCGGGCCAGATCTCCCCCTCCGCTTCTCATCTCCTGGAATCTTTCCTTCCTGACCGCACATCTTAGATTCTAGTCTTCCTCACTGGTCACTATTCGACCACCCAGGAGCTGACTGCTTGAGATATGCACTAGAGATAAGTGTCCGACAGTCGACTCAAATAGGTTTATCATGGAGTCAATATAGGAACATTGCTTTCTTTCAAGTGGGCCGGTACCAGCATAAACTCCTGTTTAATGGGGCAAATAAATAAGATTCTGTTTAGCCCAATATAAAATCAAAGACATTTCCTCCATTTTTCCTTTGTCCGAGCATCTATCACCGTCAGACTAGTGCATTTTTACAGATATAAAAGGTTTTATACGATAATAGTTGAGTCACATTCAGTGCCATTATTCATTCTACTTTATATCCAGAATTCATAAACTGTGATATATATGTTAAGAAATATTTCCTGCATAACTAAAATAGTAAGTTGTTGTTATTTCTTTATTATTTTCTTCATCAATAATTAGATGTATAATTGTTGTTGTTTATCCTTATATACAGGGTGGGCAAAAATAAGGGTCCTATTTTTAAAAATTCATAACTTTTTTATTTATTGATTTAAAAATTTTTTTTTTTAGAATAAGTAAAGGACCCATTCCGAAGCAAGCATGAGCCGTATTAGCCCTAAGGAACGTACCCTCATTTAGAAAACATTATTTTTGCTTAAAAAACTCAAAACAGTGTAAAAAAAAAATACTTTAGTTTTTGTAAGTTTTAAGAAGTGTTTTTCGGCTAAAATTTGTTTTGTTTATTTCAAAAAATCTCGGAAGGGTCAGTCTACACACACATAAAGTTTGGTGAGTTTAACTTTTATTTTGTGGAAGTTATTCAATTTCAAGTTATTCAAATTTAAAGATAGGACCCTTAATTTGGCCCACCCTATATAAGCAAGAAACTTCTTATTTTGCTTTCCAATTTACATACATGCTTGTTGTGTGCACAGACACACGTATGTAAATTAGATGGTTACGCTGATAAACAGACATTAAAACATATCAAAGAAACTCTTCGCTAACATTAAGCAATATAAAACTCTTCACAGACATTAAGAAATATTAAAGAAAGGTGGAATCAACATAAATTGAGGGGGATGGGATAAATACATAGAGATTTAAGAAGGAGATGACGAGAAAAAAGAGAGAGATGGGTAACTTGTTTAGTTCAGTTACTTATATATTACGGCTACTTAGAACAATTAAAAATTGATGATTTTTTAAGCACAACTCAAAATGGGTATATTTAAGCATGTATTATGTGTTATTAAACTATATAGGGAAAAAGGCCTATGGGAACCACACGTTGATTAACTCACATGTAGTATAATAATATATTTTTTGTATGTGTGAACGGTCATCGTTGTTCTTGTACATGATTTGCTACACTCATCTGATAAAAAGTATTCGGACGAGTTTCAAGACAGGACAACGAGAAAAAAGTGCGTTTAGTGAGGAAAATTCCATTTCAAACGTAAGGGGGACAGTTTCCTACTTCAAGGTGCATGCACAGGTCTAAAAACGATACTTTAATCTGTAACGTAACAGGACTACGGACAGATCAAGTAAATACGATTGTTTTCCATTACGGTAAAAACTTGCATAAAAAATGTTCCATGTTCGGCTGACGTATTTAGGAAGTTGCGTTGTGGCAGGAAGTCGACGTGGTAAAAAGAGGCTAGATAGATCTTTTCTCTTGGATGTCGCACATGGAGGTGAACAGCTGTATTTTTTAGGCTTTTGACTAAATGTACGCGGAAGTCTTGGAGGATGCAAAAATGTTAATGAACTGGAATGCGTATTATTTTCTTTTTAATTTATTCAATGATAAAGAAAATAATACGCATTCCAGAGTAAATAATGGAATTGTTCTTTTTTTATTTCTTCAATTATTACAGCTACAATGATAGAAAAGAAAAAAATCAACATCACTACGATAACTAGTAAAACCACTGCGATAGAGACATCACAATCGATTGGTTCGATTGCACACCATCACGTAATTGGACATTGCGAGCAGATGCAGTGTTGTGGTAAAAAAAAGAGGTGTAATGAAAAGCATATGAAAAACAGAACCGGGAGACGGATGGATCCTCTTATAGGCATGCCTGGCCGCGTCAAAGCAAAGGAATCAAATTTCGTCGTGAAAGAACAGGAAATTGTTTACTTCAAAATCTGAAAACTATTATGTATATCTGCTATTTTTAATCATAATAATATTTACGTTGACCATGAGAGAATGACATTTGATTGTAAATATTGCTTCAATTACAGATATATAAGTCACTCTGAAAAGTAATTGGGCTGAATGTATTGCATGTGATACGAGCAAAAGGAGGACACCTGGATTTTGTAATTATCTAACATCATATATTAGAGGTGTAACACTGTGCTCTTAGCTTCCGGTGTCCATTGTCTTTTTATTCACATAATTTTGTAAAATCTTTCTCGTTATTACTACGACAACACACCTGTTCACAACCATCCTTTAGTAATCGTAAATTCCTGGATGTTAATAACATCGCCGTAATAGTAAACATTCCTATTTACCTGACCTTGCATCTTGTGTATAACACGACAGGACAGAAATGTATAAATTAGCCATGTTTACTGACGAAAGAGCCAACACTTGAAAGTATAAATTCAAAAGACGAATCCTTTTCTCTAATGATTAAAACTTAATTGTATTAGGGAGTTCTATGACGTAAGTCTCGTATACTAGCCAGAATAATCTCTTAGGATGTGGTAAACTAATAAAATTCTAAAATGTAAAAGAATTATCGGCTGGGTAGAATCTCCCTCCCAAATGAGAGGTGCATTGACGTCAATCGTGACGTACATGACATAGATAAATAGATCAACATAGAAGATGAGAAGAGAAGAGACGAGTAGACGGACGATTTTACGCAGCCAGGCACAAGGCTGCCCTAGTTCATGGGTAACAGTAAAAACACAGCCACACGAACACGTTTGTAAACATTCGTACAAGTCTTCTCATATACTCCAGTACCAATCTGTCTACGAAAACAACAGAGTACGAATCATTTTATCGTATATTTGCATTAATAAAACAGTAAAAAACCTTTTAAAACGAAAAAGATATAAATTGTACGTGTTATCCTTGTGTCGTGTCTGAACAAACAATAACTAAAACTGAAAAAAATCGAAACATAGTTGTTAACGATGCGTTGATAACATTAAAGGATGTACAATAACAACAACAACAACAACAACAACAACAGAAACTAGTGTATGAAGCAAACTGACTGATACGCTACAGCAGTCTATCTGGTTTTGAAACCCATAAGGAGAGTTAAGGGGCTTAGTTACACTCTTTTTTGTTGAAGGTGCCATGTTATAGCGTGTTTTCCCCATGGCAATCATGAAGCAAAACGTAATAAAAATATAGGGGTCTACCAGTAGAGTCGTAAACAGAGATCTGAAGGTCACCTTAGAAGAGTCCTTCTAATAATACATAGAAACATGGCAACGAAATGCATAGAAATGCTTTAGAATCATGAACGATTATTTTGAAGGGGAAACCATGTGCTTTGCTGTTTGAAATTGAAATTAATTGTTTGAGACATCAGTCTCGTAACTTAGCAGACACAGCTCGTATATGTATTTTATCAGAGAAGATTAATAATTCGCTGTGTCGAGTGTCGTCGCATACAAAATAGTTCTTCCGTCTAATTGGCTACGCTTCAAATAGAACTACCAATAAACAATGTTTCCTCATCGCATCAGTTCATCTTATCATTTTCAATGTATCAAGCTCCCCATTCACTGTACTCCGCTCGGTTCTCGCCCCCAAAATGTGCTCATTTCCCTTGTGGTCATATCGAACCAATCGAAGCCATACCGAATCTGACGAGACAAGACAGTAACACTTTCCCTCGGGCATAGATCGATAATTCTCCATTATTAAACACGTCGCCTCTTTTTCCCTCATTTGCCAGCAGAGGTCGCCCGATTAAGGCTTTTAACGCAGTTTATTTAATGGTCCGCAATCGCACACAAAATAATCGTAATATTATAAATGCTACACTGAATCACGGATATTTTAAGAAGCAAAACCAAACCAACTTACTGGAAATCTTGTTAACTGAGAAATATGCACGTGGTATATTTACATTCGAAAACAGAAAACAAAAACCTAAACAGCACTGTTGAAGATACACCAAATAGTTTCTATAACTATAAATTTATTCGACTGTGTAAAATACGCTGAGCACGAATATCGCTAAAGCAGACAAAGTGTGCCTACTAACTTCAGACATTTTTCATAATTTTCCGCCTTCAGTTCAATTCAACTTAAATCCTAAACTTACTCCTCTGTCGTCTTGTTAACATCTTTAGAACGGCTTATTAACAAAATCATAACACTAGCATAGATTATATACAAATACACAAATATATTATGCGAGTCTATATAACCTGAAAGAATTATCATAGAATACCAAGTAATCCATTTTGTTTACAAAAAAAAGTAAAGATATATTGACGTGGGTTTTTTGTGTAAAAAATAACATATTACACATTTAACAAATACAAAATAGCATTATGGAAAACATAGACCATAGTAATTATAGGTATTGTTTTAATTTTAATTTCAATATTTAGAACGGTCATTCGTTTTTATTAAAAATGTATTTTTTGTTAAAAGTCGATTAAATATGTAACTTTTAAAATTAATTTCAATTTTCAACTTTGTAGAAAAGCTCTGTTTTCTTAAAGCGTAATGCCAGCTTCGCACGAAATTTTTCCTTCGGACAGCAATGAGAATTGCTCTATGTTGTTCACATCAATGGACGCGCGTTTATCTAATTCAGATCGTTAAGTAAAAACTATTCTTTCAATTAAAAAATATTATTGTCAAAACGAGACGATTCGCCATCTGTAAAAATACTATATATCTTTTAAACACGCACACAAGAGTTTAGACCTCATTTGCATGTGTTTAGTTTTATTGTACATTTTGTTTCTTACTGTTTGAGCGATTACGTTTACCGTAATTTTGTGTCCATTTATATATATATATATATATATATATATATATACATAAATATATATATATATATATTTATTTATTAATAATAGTCAGACTTTCGAAGTTACGCTTAATCGATGTTAATTATTTTACACCGGAGCATATCCAAATAAAGAGTTAAAAGGTAGATTCCAGTAACCATGTCTGTTTTCACCTTAAACATCCAGATAATTGACAGACCGTACTGTCGACACATGGACAGGCATACTATAAAGTTATATATCCTGAATCTTCAATAGGTGTGACTATTCAGAGGGAAAGTCCAAAAACTGTGCCAAAATATCAGAAAATAAAAGCAAAAATAATAAAATTCAAAATATTGAAACATTTATATATGCAGGTTACAACCATGGACATAAGATTATGTAAACTCTATAGTTACTCTATATTTAATACTAACGAAACTAGCAAAATATACGTATGTTTTAACTCAATATCAGATCGTAAAAAAGCTCAAATAGAATTAAGACAATTAAAAAAGAAGTAAAATAGAAGTAAAATAAAATATAAATACATAAATTAAAATAGAAAGGGTTAAGAAAAAAACATACAAAAAAACACTATTACTAAGTCAAAATGTAATTAAATTTAACATGCAATTACATTGATTAACCAAGAGGAGCAAACAAGAATATATATATATATATATATATATATATATATATATATATATATATATATATATATATATATATATATATATATATATATATATATGAACATTTATAACGAATAGGTAAACTTTTAGACAATTGGACCTATTGTGATGTGAGGAATGCTCAATATACTGGATAGAGCAGTAATATGATAAGTCAAAGAAAAATGTCAACTTATCAATCATTAATTTCCTCTGATGATAAGATTTTAATCTTTGAAAAGCCTGGTTTAAGGAATGAAAAAGAAGAAAAATAAATGTTTTTATTAACTAAACTGCTCCTTGTTCTGAACAACTGAAGATATTGATCTGCTTCCATTTGCAGGTCTAATTATTTTTCTTTGACTTATCATATATATATATATATATATATATTTATATATATGATAACATATATATATATATAACATATATATGTATCTATATATATATATATATATATACTATATATATGTATATAATATATGTATATATAATTATTCCAAACATAAAATCCAATAAAATGAAGATAATAGTGTGGACCCCTGTTCTAGCAGTAGTTCTGACTACAGCAACACCCAACTAAAGTCCAACCTTTCCTGACAATTGTTGTAGTATCCGAGCTACCCGGCTAATAGGGAGCTGGTGAACATCTAGGCACATGTCGGCATCAGGACTTGTCGTCCTCTGGTCGTCTCTTTTTATGCGTGTGGTATGTTCAGACGCGCCTGGCACGGAACCACACATCAATGGAGTGAGAGTAACAATGTTGCAAAATAGTCAATTTCAATTAGTTACCACAGTCAGACTTTAACCAATGAGAAAGAGTGCTTCTAGGAGCCTCCTACTTGTTTATACTGACTTGTATTATTAATGTATATATATATATATATATATATATATATATATATATATATATAGAGAGAGAGAGAGAGAGAGAGAGAGAGAGAGAAAGAGAGATAGATAGATATAAAACTGTTCTACAGCTGCTGCGAAAATCTAGAAATGATAGTTAAGGCACACAATAACAAAATACTTAAAATAACAATAGGGAAGAAATAATAACAAATTGCGTAAAAAAGTGACAAATATAGGAAAAATAACACTAAGAAGAACATAAATATTAGCACTACAAATAGTAATAACCCAAACCTTAATAGCAATTGCCTAAACAGATATGAAAAAGTTAAGAATGAAGAGAAAAGCTTTAACTGCATAACTCGTCCACTTCGTCTACTACAAAATATATGAGTAACCAAAAGTATTGTTTACCAAGCCACAATATTTGCCAACGAAAGACCGAATAACAAGTACTACGTGGGTATGACTTCCTAGATTTTAAAACCGGATATTACGACACAACAAACAACGCTGAATTAAAACAGCACTAGCAAACCATTACTGAGAGCTAAAAAATAGCGGTCGCTCACCAATAAGTGAATGGAAAATAATAAGGCAAGTCGGTACATGTAAGAATTTAGACAACCCGTGAGGATTATGCCTGAATGAGAAATTTAAAATCCAAAACTTTAAAGATCCAGAAAACCTATTTAACTGTAGAAGTAAAATAGCAAACAATTGCTTACACAAAATAAAATTCACATTAGGTTAGAAATAAATAAATGAACAAATAAATAAATAAATAAATAAAAAAATAAACTAAACAAAAACCTAAAATAGAAATATATTCAAGCACGTGTTAAAATAAGGTCACCCATTACTTCGACACAGCAAAAAAACTGGGATGGGCCACCTTATAGAAAACCG
This sequence comes from Sepiola atlantica, assembly GCA_963556195.1. Classification (NCBI taxonomy): domain Eukaryota; kingdom Metazoa; phylum Mollusca; class Cephalopoda; order Sepiida; family Sepiolidae; genus Sepiola; species Sepiola atlantica. The sequence goes on from OY744522.1 coordinate 134,910,282, forward strand.
AACAATAGAATAGGAAATAGCATGTGAAATGAACCTAACCGTTGTTTGTGAGAATCTCTACGATTGTCTAAGAGAATAACAAATAATCTGATTGGTTAGCTAGCTAGATAAAACACCCCGTATATATATATATATATATATATATATATATATATATATATATATATATATATATATATATAATCATCCAGCAACTCAAACTCCATACAATTTAGCCTGACGATTCCCGACGAGAATGAAACGCGGAAGTCTCTGTGTAGCTAAATGGACATTAATATATTTTCATAACCTACTATATGTATATATATATGCGTGTGTATTCCAGTATTTACTTTAATAGTACTTAATACATGAGTAGAGATTAGTAGATGAACTCCGCTTTTTTCCCCCATTTTAGTTATATCTTTATAACAATTGGTTTCAGTTAATAATTTATAATCAAATAATACAGTAATAATTAAATTTAACTTACAAAATCTCATTTCAATATATGTGTGTATAACTTTGTATGTGTCTGTGTTTACGAGTTAGCATTTCAATAATATTCCCATAAGAATGCCTACTCGGAACTCATTAACCCAACGTTTTATTTCACTACCTTTTCAAGATTAGATTTTCATAATTTTTATTAGAAACAGTAATCTGTTTTACTTCATAAAATCCTACATTTTATCTTCAGTCTTCAACACGCGAAATTCTATTCAAATTGTATAAATGCGATAGAGAGAGACATAAGGAGAGAGAGGCAGGCATATAGACATGGATGTTTCTCTCACAAATATTGATTCATATTTTCTTATTTTCCTCATCCATGTACAGTGGAATATCCCTTTTGCAAAATACATCAGCACTATTGTTGCATATTGCTTATCAGTAACATATCTTTGAACATAAGGGAAGATTTGGTTTTGCTTACTTCCTTGTAGATTTGCAGAGTTCTAATTTCGAAATTTATTTTTTTGTCGTCATGAAGAAGCAAAGTAGAAATATTTGCCCGTGAATGTGTTTACAACGGAATTCTCTCACATAAGCCTTGATTAGGTAAGAGAAATAATGGCGTATTTAGAAGGTTACGTTGCGGATGGAAGTGTAGTGTACGTGGTAAATAAGTCAGATGTATCTTTAAGGTAGACACCTGCGGTGCCCTTAGCGACCGCTTCGTTTTATTGGCTTCTCGAATTCATTCCTATCCGGCTCTAATGGAAAATTACAGCCCCTTTCTTGGTTTAAAATACTGACTTATTTTAATCGATGGTATGATTTCATTTAAGAAACTTAGTCAAAAAACTACTGTTGGTTTGAAATTAATATTTGTATACGTGTTTTTTCATTGGTAATTGTGTTTTTATACTTACTTCGTATATTCTATATTTTCTATATTTTCAAAATTAATATTGTATGCATTTTTCATTAGTAATTGTGTTTTTCATATTTATTTACTTCCTATATTCGATATTTGATATTTTTTAATTATGAATATTTGTATTATGTGTTTTCTGATATCGAATAACTAAAAGTACTGCGTGTGTATTATCTCTCTAGATTTTAAAACCAGATATGACGACCACATGAGCACATTTAACAAAAAAAAACGCCGAATAATAACAGCAGTAGCGACCCATTACTGAGAACTCAAAGAAGCGGACGCTCGCCAATATTCCAATGGATAGTAGTACGACAGCTCAGTATATGTAGAAATTTAGACAACCGGTGTAGAATGTCTGAATGAATAATTTCATATTTTAAACTTAAAAGACCCTTAAAAATATTAAATTGTGGAAGTGAAATGCCAAACAACTTTTTATACAGAATAAAATTTACTTTAGGATAACAATACCTAAGAAAAATAAAATAAAATAAAAAATTAAATAACAAACTAAACTAAGCTGACATCTAACATAGAAATATAAGTAATCCAAGCACCCACGTGTTGAAATAAAGTCACCTATTAATTCGACAGATTCACAAAAAAGTTGAGTCACCGCTATACAAAACAGAACAAACAATAGGAAGTAAAAGTCAGCCGAAACTTTTTTTGTGAAAAGTCCTGCCATTCGCTAATGGAAACATTAACCCACGGAAGGGAATACCAAAGAATCTGATTGATTAGACTAAACACCTAGCTAGACTAAACACAATGTGTATATATATAAACAACACTCGGTAACACGAACTCCATGCATTTTAGCCTGACTTTTTTCTTCGAGGATAAAACGCGGAGGACTCGATGTAAGTTAATTGGCATCAATATATCCTTATGACTTACTACCTAAAAATTATAACGTTAAATAAAATAAAAATAAATACTGAAAATCGATACATGAAATATTATATCTTATAACATTTTACGTGAATACATCAAATAATAATAATAGTAATAATAGTTTATATATATATATATATATATATATATATATATACGCGGTTTATGCATTAGGCCCATCTACCAAATTTCATAGATATTGTGACATTGCTTTCGGAGTCATAATGTGTATAAGCTAACATGTGCCCCTCTGTAGTTAAGAAAAATTGTATAATTTTATATTTGCATAAGACAAATTTACTCATCTAAATACACATATTTTTACAATTATTGTTGCATACATGAATTAATTCTGCAGTCACAGGACACACAAGTACATAAGAATTGGAAACAAATTCATTCTATTATGTAAGCTTTCATATAGTTATTGTAATATCATTCATGAGATGAGTCCACTGACGGTTTATATATATATATATATATATATATATATATATATATATATATATAGACACACAGAGAGAGAGAGAGAGAGAGAGAGAGAGAGAGAGAGAGAGAGAGAGAGAGAGAGAGAATAGAAAAAATACTACCTCGTATATTGAGCTTAAGCCATTTCACTATAGGTTCTATCTATTAAAAGTTTACTTTAAGTTAATATTTAATTATATATATATATATATATATATATATATATATATATATATAGGGAGAGAAAGAGAGAGAGAGAGAGTCCTCCACAGACAGCTGTTTCGTCGTGTGTGCGTGGGACTATATGATTACTTGTATTCCCTCACTCCTTTGTAGGTTCAGCAATGTGATAAGAGACATCCCCTGTTAACTTTAGCGATGATTAAAACCTCTTCGTAAAACCAGAAACTAATAGAGCACTCTTCCGTAGTTGATATTGTTTATTCATACGATTTTCCGGCTTTTCCTGGTTTATTGGGTGTGTGTAGTAAATAGAAGGTTGGTCTATCGAATAAAGTAAAGTTTTAATCTGAACTTCAAGAACTTACGTATCTAGCCACGCTGAAACATGTGATACAGCGAAACGGTCTCTCTGTGGATGACTATATGCTATAGTTTTCGATGTACCTTTAAATATTTATTCCTGGTATTTGGTTTGATGGTTTTGTAAAAGAAAAATGTGTTTTTTTTGTTTTAGCTTTGCAGAACATGATTGAGTTTTTCAAAGGGAAAGGAAAAAAAATAATAAAATCAATGAGAGAGAGAGAGAGAGAGATAGAGAGACGAAATATGAAAATTGAAAATATTATCATAAAAATTTTCACAGTGATTCAATCTCATCAAAACTACATTTTTGATTAAGTACGCAGGGCCGTTCTTAATATTAAAATAAAAACATATAACATCTATGATTTACACATGCTTTTATGTTTCCTATAAGACTAGTTTTTATTTGCAAAATGTGAATGAATTCATTACTTTTAGCCGAGGAGCCAACCCATGAGAGCCGTTAGCTCGAAACGACGTCGTAGTAGGTAAAATATTTAAATACTATAATTTAATATGATAAAAATCTTTTTTCAAGTAAAAATTGAAAGTAGAGCAGTATCGGAGAGTTAAAAATGAACATCAACTGAATCCCCAATGCAATAGTCCGACTCTGTCGTTGGGTTCTATCGTATGTCTACGTATTTGTACTTGCCGCTTTCAGTGTAAATATCACTTTATTTCTCTGTAATCACGTGACACTCTCTCGTGATCTCAAGGACTAAGTGAACGCTTATAGATTCAAGGGGTCTCTGATTTGCGGCCTGCGACCGTCTGAGATTGTTATTTCCCTGCGTTGATGAGAGCCGTAAGTTCGAAACGACGTCGTACGTAAATAAAATATTAAAAAAATATAATTTGATATTATATATACGTGTGTGTATTCATTGTTATATGTATAATATATATATATATATATATATATATATATACTTATTGTATTTCTGTGTCGATATCATTGAAACAAATTTGCAATATTTTATCGTAAATGCTCGATGTCAATGTGATATTCATACGCTTGTTATTCATTTCTACTTTGAATATGTTTTATTTTACTTTTCTACGAACAAGGGATATCGTTACAAATATATGTATTATATATAACCACAAAAATTAATCGTATCACTTAAGTTAAGCAAGTCTGAGCCTTGACAGCGTTACGGAAAGGGTGCGAAAACGTATCTCACAAACAATTTAACATCGCATTGCACAGTGGGCTGGGGGGTGGACATCAGGCAAAAAAGAAAGTCTTCTAAATTACTTAACATTAATGTTTTTAGAAAGTAGATTAAATTTCTGATTCAACAAAAAAAAAAGTAGATCAAAAGATAAAACGGCGGAAAAATAATTCAACTTTGCGTACCCGACATTTTCGGTTTTTGGACTGCGCGCGCAGCAGACAACCAAATTAAGGACAGAAATCGGGATTTTGAAGATTTCATTCTGTGAGTGTGTTTAATTGAACCTTCATAGTATAAATCCCCACTTTTTGCCTTAGGACTAGCCCAAAATAAGTATTTCAGCCTAAAAAGTGCCGTCAATTTAATATTTCTGGTTAAAATTCTCATTTTTTGACAATCTTTTCCCGAAAAAGGCCTATTTTTTGCCAAATGTTGCCACATTTTCCGACATTTACTTGAAATCTTGGTCCAAATTGCAAAAAACACCTAAAGCAAGATTTTGATCACCATACATTTCTAAAAAATAGAAGATATCAGTGTTTTAGCTAACATGATAACAAAAAAACTTGCCTTAGGTGTTTTTTTTAATCCTTGAGTACGTTTAGGCCATATTTGAAGAAATATATATCCAAATGCCATTTACTACACTGTTTCACATCAGTTTCTTTTTTGTTTCTTTTGTTCTTTCAGTTCCAGTTTCGTTTCCTTGGTTCTGTTAGTTTCAGTTTTGGTCATTGCCAGCATTATCTGTTTCTCACCTTAGATCAAACAGCAAAACAAACATGATGAGTGAAGTGACATGGAACGCCTTCGTTCAAATTTGCAACGACAAGAAGCCCAGCCCATTCAAACATCCAGTGTGGGAAGATGTGTACCAGGAGTTGTCCACGCGCTTGGGTGTTCCTAATAATGAACTTCTTCATGAAAATGTTCGGCTGTTGCGTGAGAGGTATTTCAAACTCAAGAAATCGAGTCAAAAGAAGTGGAGCGCAGATCGTCCAGAGGACAATGATGAAATTGTGCTGAGGAGTGAAGATTTGTCTCCGTCGGACACCATCATTGCTACTGAACCACCAAAGAAACGAAAGACAAAATCCATTGATCAGCTTGGTGAAAAACAGATGCTACGACGTACTGATGATCTGTGGAACATGGTCCAAGAGTTCTCTGCAGAGAATAATGAAACACCACTCCGTATACTTTCTTTGCTTCTTCAGCGATGTGGTGACAAACATGCAAGACAATTCGGCAAAGAAGTATGGATGGAAGGTAATGATTCGACCAAGAAGGACAAACTGATCTCCGTTGATGCTGCCCTTTCCATCAAGTCAGATTGTAACCTTGGTCGAGAAAAGTATTACCACCTTCGGAAGAACTTGAAAAATCAAGGTCATGATATCCTTCCACCGTGGACGAATCTTGTTGCGAAAGAGAGAAAAATAACGCCAGAAACACAGCAGTTGACATACCCAAAAGTTGGTGTTCATTATTCATTCACAAAATCCATGGTGCTGACCACAGAGAGAATCGTTGAGGATGAAGATCCCAGCAGGTTGCCATCATCAGCTGTGTTGGACATTAAGTTTGGATGTGACGGAAGCGGAAGTCATGCGATTTACAGGCAAGTTAACAACGCTCAAACTAACAACATGGTGATCACAATGTTTTGCCCGTTGAAATTGAAAACCGATGAAGGTGATGTGCTGTGGGAACAGAAGACCCCTAACAATCCGTTGACTCATCGCCCTCTTCTTTTAGAGATGGGGAAAGAATCCCATGAATCCATTGTTTCCCTTGCAATATTCAACGATGAACAGACAGAGCTGAAAACGAATGGATGTCTCATCAAAGTTGGTGGAGCGGAAATGTTGTTGAAAGTCAACAATGCATCAACGATGATGGACATGAAGGCTGCTCATCTCTACCTCGGGCTTGGGGGAGCATATTGTGATCTTTGTGACACTCCTCGAGAACTTGCACATGATCCAAGTCGAGTGAAAGAAGGATTCGACATATCCCGCCATGTTGAAAGTCTGCACAATCTTTTCGAGGATTTGGTCCAAGAAGATGGGTCCGTCTACAAATCTCGTAACGATTACGAAGAAAGAGCCGGATTGACATCAAAACCTGTCCCAACCAACGAAACGAAATCAGTGTAGGTCCTTCACGCTCTTCTCCGGTGCTTCGACCACTTCATGAAAGTAGCTGTTCATCTGAAAGCTGCTGTGTTTGATTGGTCAGAGAGTCCAACCAGCGTCAATAATCTCTTCCTGAAGGAAGCTAAGGCACAGATTCAAGCCCACATCGAAGTAATTGTTGGTGAGAAGTGGGATATCCCAGACGGAACAGGGAAAGGAGGAACGACGACTACAGGCAACACTGCACGGCGATTACTTCACCAACATAGAGATGTTGTAATCAATTTAGTTCCTGACAATTATCAGAATATTATGCATCGATTTGGTCAACATCTGTCAGTTATTCTTCGCTTGTTCTGTTCATCCAAGTCTATCAATGTCCACGAGTACAAGAAACTATGCACTGATCTGTATGTGTTCATTCTCGAAAGCTTCCCTCGTGTGAACTCACAGCCTGGAACTTGGGTCAGCATCACTCCATCGCTGCATAAACTTCTCGGACACTCCTGGGAGTTGATTGAATCGAATGATAGTCGAGGGTTGAAAAACTTGGATGAATCTGGCTTGGAAGGGAATAACAAAATCCTCCGTTCCATTCGATTAAACCTTGCAAGAAAAACATCACAGGAAGCCAATTTGGAAGACACGATTCGAAGAATGTGGGTCGGATCCAATCCGAAGATCAACAACATTCGTCTAAAAACTCGCTCATATTGTAAGCACTGCAAGGAGCATGGTCATTCTACTCGATACTGCAACATAAACAAACCAGTTTCTGGACCACTCACTGATGATGATGCATTGTTTGATAGTATGTTGATAGTATAGTTTTATGTTAGAGTATTTTCTATGACATCGCACGGGACCGAGAAAAAATGTTGAGATAGCTTCCAGGCCCATATTCAATCAAGAAGTAATTTAGGCCCCAAAAGCCCAAAATAATAGATTTGATGGGTTATTTTTGGACCTCACTTCTTTCTTTTCACTAATGTGTTTCTAATGAGCCCTGAACCAGTACTATAATGTTATTTTTTGGCTAAATAAACCAAAAACTATGTTTTTCTCGTTTTTTGAGCCGAAACTTGAAAATTAAGATTTTTAGGCCTAAAATGCCCCAAAATTGGAATTCTAGATTTTTTTATTTTATATTATATTCCCTTCACTCATAGGCTTCCAACAAGCCCTGAATCAGTATCACAGCATCATTTGTAGGCTAGTTTTATGTTAACAAACTGTTTTTCAACATTCGGGCCTAAATTCTGAAATTCCTTGTTTTAGGCCCCCAGGGCCCCAAAATAGATTTTTTTTTTACTTTTTTGGTTTTCATTATTTTCTACTAACAATAATCAGCACACAAATCCAAAAATTCAGCCAGAGCACCAATCTATATTGAAATAATTAAAAATGTCCGAAAAAAGCCGCTCCCAGCCCACTGTGCATTGGTTAGGGGCAAAGTTAAACAGACCACGCCTTGAACCGAAGGGATTCTTCTGATTTCGCTCCTGTCAATAAACAAGAACGAAATTAATGGTGTTTTCTTTTCTGTTTTCTGATTCCTGAAAGAAATGTGACTCAGTTTGTATCGTTCCTTAAAAAACAAAACATATCACATCAATAAAAGCGAATTAAATATTAGTCATTGTCAGTCGATGTTCATACAGAAACACAATTTAAACACAGTAAATTGAAAGCAAAGTTTATAATCAAGTCAGTTTTTATTGTCTGCACAATTTCATACTTTCAAATCAGGGGAAAACAATTTGAATTAACGAAATTTTTGAAAACAATAAATTACTACTTTTTATTTTCTATTGTATGGATAGTAAAATTGCTGAGTTTATACATAAAAGATAATTTGTTAAGTTTCATTTTTCTTACTTCTATTACGTTAATTCTTCTCGTT
>OY744522.1:134921280-134933780 GCA_963556195.1 Sepiola atlantica
TCTTATTATAATAATAACATATATTAATGTTGATATTAATAGTAATAATAACAATAATAATAATAATAATATAAGTAATAATAAAAAATAATTTTAATTGTTTAAATAATAATCATAGTAACAGTTATGATAATAACAATACTAGAAATAGTGATACTTATAATTGTAACAACTACATAAATAACAAAAATAATAAGTATAGTGAAATGTAGTAAGAATAACACGGAATTGAAGGAGATAAAAATAACAATAGTAACCCTAATAATTGTAATAATTATAAAAATAATGTCCGGAATAGATATGATAGTGTCAATAATAATAGTACTTATATCAATAATAACGGTAAAAATAGGAATAACATCTACAATGATTATTATGATAATAGCAATAATAATAAATAATGATAATGCTAATTTATAACAACGGTGAGGGTTGGAAGAAAATAGCAAGTACCATAGAAATAATAATATTTGATAACAAGAGTAATGGATAATACGGTTTTTTTATTTATATAGCCAAAACCTATCCAAATACGAGAAGATGACGACTCTAAATATTGGGGATTACATTTATCTAGCGTTCTTTTAAATGAAAAATACTTATATTATCTCCCACTCTGACTGCTTAATAATCTGAGAATTCTGCGCCCCTCCCCCACATACTTGCCTGCCTGGCCTGCCAGGCGTTGAGCCGGAAACTAAATGCGAACTGATGACCTACAGTTAACCAAAGTGGAATTAAGTAGGCCTGTCAACCCTAACAAGCTTCTTTGCCTCCTGAAATCTGGCCTCGGTTTGAGATACTCCAAAACGGGACGAATTTCTCACTTTTGATTTTGAATTTATTTTAACTCTGCCTTTGACAAGATGCGGTAATACGCATTGAAACGTTGGTTGATTGACGTAAGGCTATACTATTGTTTACGTGATTTCATAAATGCTCTCATTTGTATTGAGCACTCTTGAAAAACTTGGTTTATGTTCACTTTATTAACAGATATGAATATGATCAATTTATATATATATATATATATATATATATATATATATATATATATATATATATATAAATGTTAGTTATCCTATAATGAATGAAGCGCACTTTATGACTGCGCACTCCATACATTCATATCGTGTTCGGTGTTTGGATATCCGCGACCGTACTTAAAGTCCTTGAAAATATATTTCCTGTCTGTAGATAGATGAAGATTCATTTATTTTGTTTTCATTTGTTTAGATAGAGTCCCACATCTTGACAAGTCTTCTCCACTCGGTTGGCGATGCGTTGAGCAAAATGAATACGCGATGTTATCAGCGTAATCGAAGTCATCCAGAACATCAGCAGGGTGTCTACTGCTACGGCGACATTTACGTGTAAAGACATCATTACTGCAGATTCATGTGCAAAGTGTATAATCAAGTACAATTGTGAACAGAAGAAGTGCAAGAGATTCTCCTTGAAGAACACTATTGTCTATCTTGAATGCATCTGTCTTTCCCTCAGGTGTGATAACTACAGTAGAAGTACTGCTGAACATCACATGGATTGCATTCACAACATTAGGAGGAATCCCATACGCCACTAATATTTCGATCATTCCATCACAATTGATAGAATCGAAAGTATTGCGGAAATCGATGAATGATATGAAAGTCTGAATCTTATGGATCTTCAGTTGCCGGACAATCCGACGGAGAACGAAAATATGAGACATGGTTGAGTGTCCTTTGCGCAGTCCATTCTGGTTCGGTCGCAAAACCCTATCGATTACTGGAAGAATCCTTCTTGGGAAAGAGAAATTCCTTAGCAGTTGTCGGTTTTTGTAAAATCGTCTGTCTTCGGCATGAGTGTTAATCCGGATACGCACCATTCTTTGTACGGTTCATGTAGACGGTCTGATTACAGAATGCTAGCAGACCCTTTTTTTTCTCGGACAGCTTCCCAAAATCTGAAAATTGTTCATCAAGACTTTCCGTTGTTTAAGTCGTGCAACAAAATCGAGTTCATAAGTCAGCTCGCCGCTTTCTACTGAGGCTAAAAGATGCCGAACTTTTCCATGAATGGAGCACCATATTAAGTAGCTGGGCTAGCATTCAGAAGGTTTTTGAAGTGGTTCTCCGATAAATATGGTAGATCGTGTACACTTTCAGGACAAAAATTCACTAGATTCGAAGCATTCTCTATCACTGATGCAGCTGCTTGAATTTTGAAAAAACGCAAGAAATCAAATACGATGCAAGATTTTTTTTTCAACAAATGAAATCAATATTATGAATCAGATATTTCGGCAACTCAAGCCCTTTTCAATGATATATAAACGTTTTCATTTTTTTCTTCATTATAGAGATATAACGACTTCTTCCGATGCTATTTGCATACTGTTTTTAACTGTCCTGATTTGTGTAGAGAAACGTTGGCGACGTGTCGTACAATTAATCGATTCAATATTTCTACATCAGTTAATGAAAATATAAAAAATCATTTAGAAATGAAACCTGGTGCAAGAATATTATTTGAGAATAAATGAAAACAATATTTTAAATCAAATATTACTTCCATATCAAGCCTTTTCCAATGAAATATAAAACAATTTCAAATTTTTTTCTTCAGTGTCGAGATATAACGACGTCCCGCCAGAGACATCCGACTTCTCCGACGATATGGCCAAAATATCTTATTTATAATATTGTTTTCATTCATTGAAAACATGTTCTTGTGTTTTATTTGGTTTCTAAATGATTTCTTATATTTTCATAAACCGATGCTTTCTAATATATAAATCTTGAATATATATATATATATATATATATATATATATATATATATATATATATATATATATATATAAGAATACAGACAACATAAATTATATAGTCATTGATTTTAATCTTTGTAACAGAACATAAATATGTTGCACAACTGCTCTCTTCGGTGAATTAACTTTATTATTAACTCGCAGAATATTGCGTCTTGATTCTGTGTTAAAAATGCATTTAAATATCAAAACTTCCGTTTCGAGTTGATTTTTCGAAATAAGGCATCTAAAGAGGCTGAAGTGTCTGACATGGTTATTTAAAACCGGATTCTTTTTAAAATTATGTTGTTAGATGAGACATAGGTACCTCTAACAGTCGTATAATACAGTTGATAAATAAGAAATACATATTTGTCTCTTCTATTTTGATACGAGCAGGTACTTTGATTGTTTTTCTGTTGATATGAGATACATGCTATACAAATATATGGAGAAAGAGAGAGAGAGGGAGGGGGGAGAAGACAGCGTGAGAGAGAGAGAAAGAGAGAGAGAAAGAAAATATATGTGTGTGCTATTACTACTATCTTTTTATATTTCTTGTGCCTGTAATCTACCCCTCCCTTCCCCCATCGTCTTATATACATCCGTAACTTTTTGTTTTCCTTTAATTTACTGCATTTTTCATTTTTTTTCTTTTCTATCGCTATATCTATTAATCAGCAAACCTCGCCCTCACTCACTTGCTGGTGTTTTTTTCGATTTATCACAATGGAAGTATTCTTTAAAAAACATCCGCCTGTTTACATGTAGTTCCGAGCTTAAAGTTCTCTCACAAGAAGACAATTCTAAACTGTCCTTTGCCAATTCAGACCTGCACCGATAAGAATTGACAGGCAATATAAGTCGACAAATATAAAATACATCAGCGTGACGGACGTGCAAATATTTCGAAAGTGTTAATGTATAATCGTGATATTAACCTAACATCGCAAGGTACATATGTACAAAAACTAAGACCCATTTTCACATTCGTCGGTAAAACACTTTCGAGGGTTTTTGTCTTTGTTTTCGTTGTAAATGTCGGTCATGCATAATTAATCGCTCCGCCATAAACGTCCGGAAATAATTGCTACATTCGGCTTTTGTGTAAATAATTCTATCCGCTTTTATTTCGAGTGATTTTTATTGCAACAGCAAAACATTTTATACTAGATAAACACGTGTTTCCGAATATATGATTAATTCATTACACTATTCAAATATCGGAAAGTTGTCACTACAATATATATATATATATATATATATATATATATATATATATATATATATATATATATACATATATACATATATACATATATATATAAACATATATATATATATACATATATACATATATATATAAACATATATATATATATATATACATATATAAACATATATCTATATATATCTACATATATAAACATATATATATATATCTACATATATAAACATATATATATATATTTACATATATAAACATATATATATATATATATATATCTACATATATAAACATATATATATATATATCTACATATATAAACATGGGAAGAGAAGGATGAAAGTAATCCGACGTATTTTTCCCAATATGTCTACCCTACATGTATCTTTGCTTGCATGACACTTTTTTCTCTATTTTATCATCCTGTTGAAGTCTTATAAATAAAGACGAAACGTTGATGTACACATAAAAAACATCCATTTTTTGGTTTTCCTTTTTCATTTTCCCATATATAAACATATATATATATATCTACACATATAAACATATATAAACATATATATATATATCTACATATATAAACATATATATATATATATCTACATATATAAACATATATATATATATATCTACATATATGAACATATATATCTATATATATAAACATATATATCTATATATATGTCTACATATATAAACATTATATATATATATATATATATATATATATATATATAGGGTGGCCAATATGTCACTGAGGGATCACTCAGGGTTTTTTTTACTTTAATAGATTCTTTATTTTTATGGTATGTTAATGGAATTTTAACATAATATAACGTAGACAATGGAGATTTTTTTCGCAAAAACAAACATAGATGAAATATAATTCATTCATAAAAATAAAACATTTTAAAAATAGTTTCTATTTTAAACTTCACAAAAGTGTGCCCTTTCCAGAACATTATCTATAACAGATTGCATGATCACTCGATTACGATTTAGTTCCCCGAGTTAATTCCTGTAGAGTACAGGTTTATTGATGTAATATGTTGATTAATATATCTCCAAAGGAAAAAGTCAAGGCTAGTCAAGTCTCGGGAACGTGAACGCTTGTTGACATTGCCAACTGTTCCATTTTTGTTCTTTGTTTGTAAACAAATCTCCATCGCCTTCGTCATGTTAAAATTCCATTAAAGTACCATAACAAATAAAGAAACTATTTAAAAATCCCTCGCTCATCTGTCGTTGATCTCGTTGCCACCCTGTATATATAATTATTTCAGGTATACACACATATTATTATACGGTGATATAATATATTATAATATATAGTGTTCATACTTTCAGGATTTACCTCAACAATACCAAATACGCAAGATGAGTAGTCGTAGCCTGAATATATATTCCTGGCAAGTAAGCTACCCAGAAGCGTGCATTTTCTGTCCTATCAGGAAATCATTAGGCTAAATCTGCGAATTTAGCCTGATGATTTCCTGATGTGTATAAACACGACTGGAGCACTCTTTAATAGTTGACAGTGTTAATATAATCACTGAAAGAATGTGATACAGCGATACAGTTGTTGTGTAAATTACTATATAATCCCACTTTTAGGGTTTGAGCTTTGTGGAAAGTGAGATCGCAAACTATCAGTAACGATAACGTTAAACGTTTTGTAAACAGAAATGAAGCACTCTCTGGTAGTTGACAGTATTATATAAGCGGCATATATATATATATATATATATATATATATATATATATATATATATATATTTATATATATATATGCAGGCGTTGTTAAATTACACGAAAGTTTCCCGCTCAAGTGATGACCTAATCAAGAACACTCGGAAACATATACAGTCTACCACCGGAGATCGAAAACTGTGCTCGACACATCAAGGATATCACAAAATAATCACCAAACGAAAAAACCTGTTTAATTTAATTACGCCTGCATAAATAACGATCGTAATATACGTATATAAGATTTTTCTAACAAAACATTTTCAAGACAGATACATTTCTGCACAAATTATTTTACGACTAATTTCGGTTAAAGTAGACCTATCAACATTATTATATCAATATCGGATCTGTTCACCTGAAGCTCGTCAGAATAGTGCATACACTGTTCTTAATTAGAAAATGATTATACAACGTATATGTTGCTAACTCTGAATTGTCGTTTCACAATGGCGGACCTCTGAGGGTCACATGTGAGTTTAAAGTTTTCCTTTTGAACGTTCGTCTATTATGTCAGACTACGTTGTATAATGTTTTCAAATTAAGAACATTTTATGTACTTTTCTGACGAGCTTGAGATTAACAGATATGACATTTACATGATGATGTTATTTGGTTTACTTAAGGTGAAACAATTCGTAAAATAATGTAACCTGAAATGTATCTGTGTTGAATATTTTCTGCAAGAAAGATTTTAAAAATCTGGCTTTTGGAATTTAAATCAACATAGCTTACTTATATATACTCTGTTTTTACTGGTTGACATTCATCGAGCTTAAATTTTGTCCATCTCGCCTTTTCGACCACTCCGTCATATTTTTGATCTTTTGATAATGAGAGGTTCCACTCTCGAAAATTAAAGTTTACCTTTTCCGGACCTTTTTCAATTGCTTGACAGTAAACTTTTTTCTTTTTACTGCTCTGGTATTTTAACCGTTAAACCGTGAAATATTAATAAATTGATTTTAGATTCCATTCATATTTTCTCTTCTCATTTATTTTTGTTCATCTGTCCCACCTTCCGGTACCTATATCACATTGCCCCTGCCTCGGATTACTAACTTACATTTATATTTGCCAGCAATGCTTCAAGCAAACTACAACTTCCTTATAAATATATATATATATATGTTTATACAAATAAATACACATGGTTCTTTATTATAGAGCGGAGTATATGTATATATATATATATATGTGTGTGTGTGTGTGTGTGTGTATGCGTATATGCATGTGTATCTATATGTATGTATATATGCAAAAACATTGATGAATAAGCGTATAAATAATAACGGCAGTGTTTTAATAAACCTTACCAAACATGTATTTTTTTATCGTAGTCGTCATCATCAGTTGGTGCTCGTCTCCCTCTTGTCAATGATAGCTGCTCAAAAGAGCACGTCTCCTGAAATCGTGTTAAAACGTTGCGGTTTTAAGTTTTCTCTTTACTATGGAAAAGTCGCCGTTTTCGTCGACCGAGTGTCCCCAAAGTAATGAACTTTCGGTCGATTTCCCTTCTTCTCGATGATCTGAAACCTCAAAAGGAATATTCTGCGAGTCCGATTATATCCAGAGCGAAGAAAGCGACTCATTTCCTGTATAAACATGGCGACTATTTCCGTTTGGTCGGAAAACTAAACTAAAAGAAACATGAAATCCCGAGACTATTTACAAAGAAAACACAATCAGCTGAGGAAAATCATTTTGACAAGAAGGAAAATGATAAGAAAAACATTGAGTCTGGTATTATTTTGCAAACTAAACCAATTTTAAAGTATTGTTTGTAACTACATATACGTATGTTCCAAACCAAGCATACACATGCGTGTGGAGATATTTTCGCACAACAACTCCTAAATACACGCACGCACGCACGCACGCACGCACGCACACAGATATATATATATATATATATATATATATATATATATATATATGTGTGTGTGTGTGTGTGTGTGTGTGTGTGTGAGGTATATTTACAGAATGATAATCCGACGGTATGTATATATAACAAAAATGGAAATAAAGAAGAGAGCGCAAGACTAATTGAAATACATAGCAATTAAAACGTAGTCTTTAGTTGAATCTATATTTCGCCTCAAACAAAGCTTCGTTAAGGTACAGTATGATGAACAGAATAGGATATATACATTTATATATTTGGGTTGTGTAGGGAAACTCAAGTGTAAACCTGCTCAATATATATTAGACCTGTATACTGTATTAATATTTAATTCCAGAGAAGTTATGACTTCATGTATTTTCCGACAAAAGAACACAACACCTGATGTAAAGCAAATTTGATATCTATCTTTAAAAAATTACGGTAGTTTCATTAATTGTTTATACAGACGAAACATGTGTACAAACAAAGCATGAGTGTTATCAACACACGAATCTTCAGATTTAAAGGATAAAAAAAAACTTTTTTCGGACATTGTTTACGAAAAAAATATTAATTCATTTTTCCTTCTTTATCCTTTGTTAACACGAGATATGCGGTGAACAAAAAGCTAAATCTTCGATATTATATATATATATATATATATATATATATATTACTAGCAGGTCTGTTTAGCGTTCCTAGTGAGTGAATGAGGACGCATGTATTCTCAAGCTACAAGCATTGAATTCTTTATTTTTATTTTTATACTTATGTAAATTTATATGATTTTCAATTTCCAAGCTAATATATACATTATATTAAAGGGAAACGTCGTGTCAGTTGTTTACATATGTCAAACAGAAACGAAAACTCGACGATATTATTGTACAAAAAACCTAATCCCAAATCAATACAAAGTTTTGGGCACGGAATTGAACTGCCCTGAATACTCGTGATCTTAGATCAATATTTAATCGACCTCACAACGCGAAATCCTTTTTTCGCATCAAATTTTATTTGATTATTTAAGAAATGTTTTTGTCTTTCTGTCTACACTAGTTACCAAGCCTATGAGCTATGCACAATGTCTCTACCTTAACCTGGCTCTGGGTCTGATTTTAAACTCGATCAAAGGTTAAGGGTTTAATTCGAGACACGTGGGGAGTAAACAGTAGCCCCATATTTGCTAGAAATATCAGCTCAATTGAGACAAGCGATCATTGCTTGAACAGTAAAGATATTGAAGCGGAGAAACATTTAAAATAGTCCCAGTACGATAGTGAATTACACTGTTATGAAAGCGTCAGGAAATTAGGCAAAACTAGAGCAAGGGCTGATAGAGCAACAGCAACAAGAGCAGGGGAGAATTTGATTAGAGTCATCGGCTCGCGAGACAACATTCGGCTTGTTCCATTCTAATAGACAATATAGAATTAAAGAGTCCTCTCCGGTCCAGGAAAGTCTTGGTATTGTTTTGGTAGACATTTTCCTTGTTATCATCCCACAGATAAACAGTTGAGGGGCTTAACGATCACATATCCCACTAATGAGACGATCAACAAACGACGAGTCATTTAAAGTTGTCACAGCCAGTTGAAACCACTGTTGATCACTAACAAAACCTCTTCGTCTGTCCAATGCTGCCCACCCCCCAAAGAAAAATTACAACAAGTTCGCCTTCAGTATTAAACAACATGGAAATGTACATTTGCAGCTCATCATTCAACGGCGATAAACCAAAGACTCTTCGGGATTTAGCACTGGAACTTGTTGAAGAAATCAGGCTAAGACTGAAGTTTATTTTGCAGAAAGGATTGTGGATATTATTAACGCTTCCATGGGTGACTTCTTATGAGGTCACCCTTTATAAGACGCTTTCGTTTTGATATCATTTTGTAAGTATAGGTAGTGATTGTTATTGTCATCGAAATAAAAGTATGGGTCACTTGTCTCAGTTTATCCCTAACTTCAAACGTTATGTCAGCTATATGCAACGTAAATGCACAATGGCCGTTGGTGAATGTAAAAAGTGAAATCTGTAAAAGCCGTTAAGTAAAACTGATCCAAATCTGCATTCACTACTAAAGAATAGCGTCTGATCTATACGATAAAAATACTCATATTATATGAGATCTTTTGCTATTAGAGTCTTATCGGTTTGATTTGGATCGTGTCGCTATCGTAAATTTAATTTAATTTCGGATAAAATGAAGATAACGAATGAGGTAAAATATTCATTTACTTACTCAATTCAATCGGTCGATAAGTTGCATCATCATTTTATAATACTTTCACATATAATATATATTGGATAATAATCAAGCTGATAACAGGTGGTCTTAATATATATCCTAGATTTACTTATTAGAAGTTGTCATGTAGCAGGGTGAGGTGGGTAGACATATAATTTAGCGCAATTTACTGACAAAACTCGAAACTATAAAGACAAAATGCGAAATAATCATTAAAACGTTGTTTATGTAGGAATTTTCGTAATACATATTCGTATTAGAATTTAGGTTGTGACGTAAATCTACAGACAATGCACACTTAAAACAAATTAGATTTCATGTCTTCCGCAAGATTGTCAAATCTGAATAAATACGAAAAATGCATATCAATTAATTCATGATGTAAACGATATAGTTAAATTTACCGTCAGAGGACCGATATCACGGAGAGAGGGAGAACGTGGAACAGCAGAGAGCGAGACGAACGAGTCTACGCTACAGCCAGGTAGCGAGACAATGCCTAACTGTCTTACAATTAATGTATTAGTGAATTGTCAATTGGAACGTATTTCATGTTTCTCATATAAAATATGTTTCGTTTTATAAACAAAAGCTAATTGTACGCGTTCTTTTATCTTATGAAGTTTTGTTGTACTACCGATGCCGAAGAACAGCAGCAAACGTAGCGTGCAACACAGATAAATTACAACATCTACTGACAGAAGACACGAAGTAGCAGTAGCGGTTTAACAAGCCTACAAACAGCCTTTCACATTTATTTACCACCCGTATGAGGACTTGGACCCGCTACATACCATCTGATTAATACTGTACTCTTACATACTTCGTATTGGTGCCGTGACGCTACCATGAGTTCAATCCCAGGTGAAGGAACTGGTTACATGAAATTGCATTTGAAGTTGAGGATTTAGTTTGAGAGTTTGAGGAATGTAGAGTGAATCCTTAGTAATCATTACTCCCATGTCCTTCAAACCCGGCCTGCTAGAACTGGTTAAAGTTCCCTCTATACATTAAATAGAATCTATTGATTACAGACTATTTATTAACAGAATCTACGCCAAATTAATCTACAAACCATTCGTAAACAAGACATACATGCGATGTAGACACAGAAAAGCATAACAAGTAGTTGACATTTGTTTTTAACTTGAATTCACCCCAGTAAATGCATACTGCCACTGATACGTAATGGGGTTACTGTGGATTAGGGGCTAGAAATTAAAGGATGCGTCCTAAGTAAGAAGTTGTTCAGCTAGATGTTTGTTTACATTACATTTAAATTGCTGCATGTCTGTACAGTCAGGGAAACAGGGAGCTGGGAGGGAGGTCTAAATGCTGGCAGTCTGATGAAAGAAGCTACTAGAGTAGAATGCCTTCCAGAATCTCGAGGCCCTTATAGTGAATTGATGGGATTTAACTGATTATCGAGTTGGTCGGGTATATTTACGTCGAGATGACACATGCCGTTTATCAATAACCTACCAACTAAGCATTTCCAGGATGGACTGTAGAAACGGCCACTCGTCACAAAACCCTTTGATATGCGAACTGTGCTTACTTCACTTACTATTTCAAAATATTTTTTCTAACGTCTTTGTACTTCTCATAAACTCAAATTTACATTGTAACACTTTATTATTAAAATTCTCTTTAAGAGGTTTCAATTGAGAATAGTTCCATCTCCCCGCTTCCCTCTCGGTTCGAGTTGTAACCTATCTGACTTTGTTAACGTCTACCGCAGATGACAAGCTGAGTACATCATTAAAGAGTTCCTGCGGTCCATGCTAGTTACTATGACGCCATGGATGCCTTCATTTGTATGGAATGGAAAATCGATAAATTTATAAATGATTAATATGTGGAAATAGATAAAAGGAATTGCTGCTTGGGAAAATCAACGTTTTCTATTTGTTTACATACCAAACAAAAACAGTTTCCTAAAAAAAACAAAAAACGTTTCTGTTACAATTTGATGTTTATTTAACTTTAAATTCACGATTTTTCACGAAAATGTCCTGAGGGACTTTCGACATTTTTTAACTTTTATTTGTTTTCAGTTCACTTGCGTTCCAAAGAGACAAAATCTATTTCCTTTTTTTACTATTTGATTTTTGCTTATTTTCTTTGAAAGCTTTTTTTTGTAAGATACGTTCTTCCACCTCTATAAGAAACTCTGTCCGTCAGTCGCGCCGAGATCACCCATCAATTTATCATTCGTTAACAATCAGATTGAACGGTCGTATCTCGTATAATACGTTAATTTTTCACGCTTAATTATTAAATGATATTTTGTAGTTCTGTCACGCATAAGCCTGAAATAAAATTTTCATCGTTACAAGCGTTGATTGCATAGACGCGTCTTAATTTATCACAACTTACATTTGCAATCATTTTTATCGGTTTGTCAGGCTTAGATTTGGAATATCATTTGTCTATAACAAAATTAATACGTGTTCGTTGATATGTCACGCATATATACAAAATAAGGTCTCGATTGGTTCGTCACGCTTAAGTGTCAAATAAATTTCGTCGGTCTGTTATTCTTCAGATTGAAATAGCATTTTCGCCAGTCTGTTACGGTTTGAAATAGCA
>OY744522.1:134938780-134971280 GCA_963556195.1 Sepiola atlantica
CATGCACATTCGTTAAATCTAAATAATATAGATTTTGTATTTACATTCAGTAACATATTATCTATTGTATATTTGATTTTTTGTTCTGATGCGCAACTTTTTTTTTCATCGCCTTTCTTTACCTATTCCTAACGCCAATTATGATGGTAGTTTCACTAACTTTCAGAATCGCTGACCAAAGTGGAATTTATTTAGGATTTCTAACTTTGTTTATTCAAAATCACGATTCTGAATTAACGGATTCTTATGTAAGGTCACTGTAATTTCTTTCAGCAAAATCCAAATGTATTATTAAATAAAAAGATTTAATCATGTGAATATTATGGAAGCATATCTATTAAATGTAATAAAAAATCAGAAATGGAAGTAATTAAATAAAACCACGACTGTAATAAAGATGGCGTCTGTTTTTTAAAGACGTTTTATACTTTTCTCCTTTCACAGCAACGTCTGTAGATTCTATTGTTTTACGCTACGGGTTGTACTTTCTATCTTTCGCATTTCATAAGAAATTGTTTGTTTGTTCTTAGATTAAACAAAAACATTTTAGATTTAATTGGAGGATCTCAATAAAAAGGTCGACTGTTTTATATAATGATATCAAGTCGAGCATGAGAACAAAGACAAACACAAGCGAGCTTACAAAAGAAAGAAATGAAATAAAAAGCACAAACATTCTTTGTAGATTTGGCGCGAAATTCCAGACTTCTTGCTCAACGAGGTCTTACTTTATTCAAAAGAAAGAAATTTGTCTTTTTAATTTTTTTTCGTTTACACGGTCCTCAGTCATTTAAAATGTCTCGAATTCATTCGGAGAAAATAAAAAGAAATACTTATATATTCCCCGTGTTATTTTACAAAGTTTAGTCTATCACGTGTTTCTTTTTTTCAGGAAAACTTCACATTTTACGAACTACACGGTTTGTAGATTGTGACAATAACAACTAATACGTGACCAGAATGTGGTTTCGATTGAAGCAAATATTTGGTGAAGGTACAGACTAGTTAGCAAAGCCACTCTCATGTTTAGAATGAGTTTCTAAATAATTACGTTAATTTTTAGAAAACTTTTCTTTACATGAAGAGGGGTTGATATGTTTACTATTATGAACCTTCAGCAGTTATTTAAATGAAGCATTTAAAATAGAATTTCCCTCGCTCTGTTACACTTACATTTTAAATAGAATTTAAAGATTGACAACTACTATGTAATTCCCTATTTGTTTATAAAAAGAGTTGTATAATATATATATATATATATATATATATATATATATATATATATACATATAAAAGATAGACAACTTCTGTCTACATACTTTTGTCCTGATCCGTTCCCATTTCCCAATGTATTTCCTTGCTCCTAGATCGAACTAGCTGATGTATCCGCCATAATCGCTTTTAACCCGAGTAATTTCTGATCTGTCAGGATCCATCATCAGGGGTGTGTATCAGTAAAGTTTGTGGTGCTAAGATATTTTTAAGGGTGATAGATTTTTTTCCTCTCCGGAAATCACGTGTTATTTACTATATTAATAAAATGCTTTGTTACTGTTGAAGGCATTTAAGGATATTATAATTACAATTTATTTTGTTGATAATAGTTTTTTTTATGTTTTTATGAGTAAAGCTTCTAGTACCCTATTATGATGATAAATTAAATGTGATGCTCGGAGACAATAAATAATTACTCCTATGAATATCGTTGAACCACGACCTCTATTGATAACTACCCTTGATCATGGATCCTGACGGAACAGAAAGTACTCGAGTATGGCGGATAAATCGTCCAGTTCTCGCTAAGAACAAGGAAATGCATTAGGAAATTGGAACGCGTCAAAACAAAAGTATGTACACAAAAGAAGGCTAACTTATTTAACCATATATATATATATATATATATATATATATATATATATATATATATATATATATCTTTTTACAAAGAGTTCCGTACTCTCTATGAATTCAGGAAAGATGCACATTATTGTAAGCTCAATGAGCCCCGATAACATGATCCAGAGCAAGTATATATGTTCATTGATGTAACCAAAATATTTATTCAGAATAAGTCTATCAAAAGAGAGTTTTTTTTCTGTTGGTGTATTTTTATTAATTTTCATAAAAGTAAAGTCATCCATACGCGCTTATATATATATATATATATATATATATATATATATATATATATATATATATATATATATATATATATATATACACATATATGTACACACATATATATATATATATATATATATATATATATATATACATATACAAACTTATGTGCACACATATATATGCATATACAAACATATATGTACATTATATATATATATATATATATATATATATATATATATATATATATATATGCATATCTACATATATATTGAGAGAGAGAGCGAGAGAGAGTTAGTTATTGCTGTTCTATTGTCTTCTTTTCTAAAGCGTGGCCTATATCCTGTTTCTTGGTTGTGTCAATATAATGGGTGAGCTTATTTTAACACGTTGTTTCTTTGTATTTCTATTTTCGGTTTTATTTTTTTAAGTTGTTAGGTTTTACTTTAGTTTAGTTTTCTTTACTAATTTATCTGTTTATTTATTCATTTATTTATGTATTCTTAACCTAAGGTAAATTTAATTCTGTGCACGCAGTTGTTTACTATCTCACTTCTACAGTTTTATAGATTTTTAGGGTCTTTAAAGTTTAGGATTTCAAATTCTTCATCTAGACATAATCTACACGGGTCGTCTACATTTCTACATGTACTGGCCTGTAGTATTTTTTTCCATTCAATTATTTGTGAGCGTCCATTTCGTTCGTGAGAAGCTCAACGATTGGCTAAGAGAACAACAAAGAATCTGATTGGTTAACTAGTTAGTCGTGTATATATAAACCCCCAGCAAAACTATCTCCATGCATTTTAGCCTGAAGATCCCCCCCCCGAGGATGAAACGCGGGATCCTGTGTGTAGCTTAATTGTCATAAATATATTTTCATAACATACTACCTTGCTCTACTTACGTATCGAGCACTGTTGAAATAAATACTGAAAATTGATACATAAAAAATATATCTCCTTATAAAATTTTATGTGGATACATGAAATAGTAATATATATATATATATATATATATATATATATATATATATATATATATATATATATATATATATATATATATCTTACGGGTCAGCAATTAACAGGGTAAAAGCGTTTGTGATATGAAATGATTGTTTGTTCAAAGATGAAGGATATAATCGGAGTATTGAAATAATTAATAGAATGAACTAACTTTGATTACTTATAGGTACAGTTTATGACAATATTTTAGAACATTGGATTTGAAGACGACTATGTTTTAATTTGCAGAGAAGCTGTCTCGCGGTAGTGTGTTCCTCAGACTATCAGCCCTTGCAAAGAAGTTCTGTCGATGGTAATTGCGCTTTATGCTAGGCACATGGAAGGGAAAAGGAAAATTATTTTTAGTTGCGATAGGAAGACAGGTTCTTATTGTGAATGTCTTACATGGATGAAATAGAGATTGGAGCTCAGTCGAGTACCTCTCATGGAGATAATGATAGCGTAGAGAGAGACGAACAAAGTCTCTTTTGTTTAAAGTAACTCTGGAGGCTACCAGAATAATTATGGCATGTCAAAGATCCATCCTTACAACTAAATTAGGCTCTACAATTCTGCTGAGTGTGTACATTATAAATATGCCCACCAGATCGGCAATCTGTGCTGAGTTAAAGCCACCCATCGGAACATCGAAGCTGTTGTTGTTTAATTTAATCCATGTTTCGTTGTTGTTTGTAAGGATGGATCTTTGACATGCCATAATTATTCTTACCTGTTCATCGGATATATCCACGAAATTCCTAGCATAGTTAATGCTGTTCGTAAGTAACTCCTTGGAAATCGAGGGGTAAAATTCCATAATATCGAATTGTATAAAGGAGGCATTCCTCTTATTTTCAATTGATATAAACCATTTGATAGTATCCGAAGAATCCTTCCAAAGGTTGAATTTGGTAGCCTCCAGAGTTACTTTAATGATATTCTTGAGGAACTCCCTAGATACGTGGCCGAGTTCCGATTTTGTAGAGTTGATCAATCTAGCCTAATTTAGTTGGTTTATACAGGGATGATGGACTAATTATCATCCCTAATAGTGACGGCCCCATGGTATCCAAAATACATAAAAAAATAATAAGAGCCTTCAAATACCTAGGATTTAAAATAGACATAACCCCAAATTGTAAAGAAGTTAACTATCTAGACATTACACTAGACTTAAAAAAGGGGACTTACAAACCCTTCAACAAAGATAATCACACACCATCATATATCAATATTAGATCTAATCACCCGAACTGCATAATCAAACAAGTACCTAAAACGATTAATACTAGAATCAATAAACTTTCGGCTAACAAGGAAATTTTTGAAACAAACAAACATTTATACAATAGAGCGCTAGAAAAAAGTGGATATAGCGATAAACTCAAATATATCAAGAAAGAAAATAAAAATAAATCCAGGAATAGAGGCCGTAAAATAACATGGTTCAATCCTCCATACTGCCAACTATCTAACATCAACATCGGGAAAGTATTCTTGAACCTAGTAGATAAGCATTTTAGCATGAATAATCCACTCAGAAAGATATTTAATAGAAAAACCATAAAAATTAGTTACTCTTGTACCAAAAACATGGATAAAATAATCAGCACCCATAATCGTAAATTACTAAACAATTCTAGTAAAAATAAGGTTACAGTAGATAAATGTAATTGCCAAGTTAAAGAGAACTGCCCACTGGACGGTAACTGTAAAGTTGAGTGTGTGGTGTATAAGGCCACTATTCATCCGGAAGATAATAACAGGGACAATAAAGTCTACATCGGCATCTCCGCGGGTAACTGGAAACAACGCTTTTATTACCACAAACACTCTTTTAACAACCCAGATCTCAAGAACAAAACAGAATTAGCGAAACAATGGTGGCTCCTGAAAAATGAGAACCGGTCCCCGGTGGTTTCGTGGTCAATACTATGCTTTTCGGATATCCCAAATGGATTTAGGCAGAGATGCAATTTATGTTTAGAGGAGAAAATAAGAATCCTAAAATACGACCGCAATAATCTTTTAAACAAACGTGATGAATTGATGGCGAAATGCAGACATAAATGCAAATTTAAAATTACCAATATCTAACAATCTGATAGACCTCTAGACTTGTAACGGTTAGATACCAAATAGATCAGTTACTGTAAACCCCCATAAATATTTACATTAATATCTGTTATGAACATGTAATTACTGACCTGGTGACATTAGTTATAGTTGTTTTTCGGATGTATGCATATACGAGTGTACCTTAAGATATTCGTGTATTCAGTGTACTTATTTGAAATAAGATAGCATTATATTTGCTATGTATGCATGCGCGTGCGGATGCGCGTGTATGCGGGCATTAGTGTATATGTATGTATGATAAGAATAGGAACGTATATATAAGTACATTTGTTTTTGTATGTATATATATGTGTACATGCATGCATGTGTTTGTGTATGTGCTAGCATGTAGGTGGGTGTGTGTATGTGTGTGTGTGTATGTATGTACTGCATATTTGCCTTATCAATGTGTGCGTATATTTAATTAAACTCTTACCCCGGTTATTAAAACTTTCCAGGCCGTATGTATTATTTTACTTATGGGTATGTATATGCAATTTAAAACTTTCCAGGCCGTATATATTATTTTGTATATATATATATGTGTATATAGGTATATATGTGTATACATGGGTGCAGGTGTATGTGTGCATGTATGGGCATGTGCGAGTATATGAGTATAGGTATGTGTGTACGTATGCGTATGACTGAGTATGTATATAGATATGTGTACAGGTGTGCATTTGTGTATGTCTATGTATACATATATATGTATCTCTATTTTGCACATCTGTGGCTATGTGTGCATGTGCGTATATAGGTGTGTATAGGTATATGTGTGTATGTGTGTGTATGTGCATATGTTTATATGTGTGTGTGTAGGTATGCATTCATTTAGTAGGGATGTTCTTTAATGGATACTTAAAGACGAAACACATTTATCTTCGATGTCTTAAAAAATTTTTAATTCAAGGTAGTAGGTATGGGGGTATATATGTATGTATGTGTGGGTGCGTATGTATGTATGTGTATATATATATATATATGTATATGTGTGTATGTGTGTATATATATATGTGTGTGTAGATGTAAGTATATATGTATGTGTGTATATATGTATGTATACATGTATGTGTGTGTAGAGATAGATGTGTATATATGTAGGGATGTATGCAGATGTTATTTACTTAAAATAAGATAGCGAATTAAATTAAGTGTATAATATTATCACTAGACAATATTAGATTAGAATTAATGATAGGCTTCCATAGATTATAAACTAATGTAAGATGAATTTGTGAAAATCAGAGTATTTTTAATTTTCAAATTAATTCTGACGCGCGAATTTAGAGAAAATGAGGGCACGAGAAGTGTCAACCGGCTGATGACACGAGACTCTCTCGTTTCGTTTGCCGGGTAAAAAATCTCGGTGGCCTTGGTAAGCTGAATTTCGGGCTAGCTAAAAATTGTGTGTGTGTGATGTTAAGAATAGGTATATGTGTGCGTATGTATGGAGGCGTATGTCACCAGGTCGGATATGTAGAAAGAATATGTGCGCTTAACTCAGACGTTATTATTTAATAAAAATAAACAAAAAAACCATAAGATCCCCTTAGATTAATTTAGTTAAATATAAGATGTTAATTCCTACTCGCTCTATGTTGGGTGTTCAAACCGGCTGCTACCACCACTCCTTCTGATTGTGTTTGAAGTGCCGAGGATAAATTCAATTTTCTATCAGTATCAAAAATGTAATTGTTAAGTTGGATGCTTGAATAAAACCGCAAGGTTGAAATAAATTATTGCATCGACAATCATGTAATTTCGTGTTATTATATTTTACGTTATTGCTCTGTTTACCACATTGAGCTCTCTTACCCGGATTTCTTCCTGGAATTATTCCATTATAACACTATATATATATATATATATATATATATATATATATATATATATATGTGTGTGTGTGTGTGTGTGTGTGTGTGTATGTGTGTGTGGAGAGAGAGAGAGAGCAGGAAAAGAGAGAGATAGAACATGTTTCTTGTATATTTGTAATTAGCAATTAAGACCATATCTCACTCTGAAAAAAACTGTATACATTAAGACGAAATATCAGGTAAACACATGATTTTGCTATGATTTATATGTAAGCAGCTATCTACTATTCCACTTATTTCTCAACATGTACAATCGATACCTCATGTAATGCTGCTTGCGAGAAAAATATATATTGAAGCAAGTGTTGCGCAATCATAATTGTCTCTCGTGAACCGAAATTACTTGATTTCTGTGGCAGGAAAGACGAGTAGAATCTATACCGGGATTAACACAAACATGTTAGTGTTATTTCGGAGTTATCCTTCTCCTAGACCAGTAGCATAAACGTTCCTTGAGTGTTTATCCAACCTATTATTTGGTGCATAACTGGAGCGAGGATACATGGATTCATAACTTTCCCATGGGTATAGGTAAAAGTGATGCAAGATATCTGAATTCGTTCAATTCTCAATATCTCAATAACCAAAACAATGCTAACATTTAAATGCGATATAGCCCTTCCAGTAGCTACCTAGTTTTCGTAGTCCAGAGGCAAGGGAGTCGAACTTCAGTCACTGGAGTCCCAATTTCTGATCTCGCTATGTCTAGCCACACTGATGAGCCGTAGATGGCAAAACAAGTGTTCGTAGATTAGTCTATTTTATAAATATGTACGCTTCCATATGGCAGCATCACACTGGTGAAAGGGAACAATGTTTCTCCCTTAGCATTTAAGTAAATGCTTCCAGAAAAATATATCTGAATACGTTCAGTTATCAATATCGGACAAACAAAAACAATAATACAATTGAATGACAATATTTATATATGATAAACTCTTTCAATAGCAAGTGAGTTTTCCTGACCAAGTGGTACGGGTGCCGGGCTTTAGTAGACGGCGGAACACGTGTTGGTACACACACACACACACATATATATATATATATATATATATATATATATATATATATATATATATAGGGGAATTGAAAAAGGAAAACTAAGTAATATTATATATGTATTCATCAACGTTTCGTCTTTATTATAAGACTACCTCAGGATGATTTTTCTGAAGAAAACATCACACTAGTACAAAATGTGTTGGCAGCCGGCTCAAAAGCTGTCTATGTGTCTATGTTTAGATGTGTATGTATATCAATGTTTGTTTATTTATTTGTATTTGCGTATCTATTAGAGTTTGTTTATATATGTGTGATTCTTGATATATAGATAAGATATTTATACTGAAGCGAGTTTGTAAAACCTGGTAGGTTAAAGAGTTTAAAGAAACCCAGAAAGTAGTGGGCAATAAAATAAGGATAGGAAAAGGTGATGGAGACGCCATAAAAAGTAATAAAAAGGACATCCACGAGCAAAAAAAGTCAGCAAGTGGAATAGGTAATCCGATACTAATTCATAAGTAATAGAAAATAACTAAACCCCAAAAAGATTTATTTAGGAGAGAAAATTCTTCAAATCCATCGATTTCTCGAAAATTCTTGGTCTGATGAGGTTGACTTTCTGGGAAAAGTTCAACCGAAACATGTATGCACATATGTAACCAATAATGTTTGTATAAATGAAAATGTATACTTATAAACAGCTCTACTTGTTATTGAGCACTTTTCATAAACACTTGAGTTTCTACGGATTTACATTTACAGAAACTAATACAATACATGTACGATATATATATATATATATATATATATATATATATATATATATATATATATATATATATATATATATATATATACACACAGATACATGCACACATACACACGTGAAAGCCACATAATTACTTAAAATTAATGTTGAAGAAATAAAAATGTTAAATGTTAAGAGAGAAAGAGGGAAAGGATGTATACCTTCCCATCACACGGCCCAGACAATCTTTGGCCTCCCGTCTTTCTCTCCTACAGGCTAAATTAAAAAGATTCAACAAGC
Organism: Sepiola atlantica; assembly: GCA_963556195.1. Taxonomy (NCBI): domain Eukaryota; kingdom Metazoa; phylum Mollusca; class Cephalopoda; order Sepiida; family Sepiolidae; genus Sepiola; species Sepiola atlantica. The sequence continues at coordinate 134,947,957 of OY744522.1, forward strand.
ATATCCCGTATCCCCCATCTCCCTTCATAATTATAATTAATTCTTCTGCATTTATTGTAACACCACTCCCACTTCCTATTGAGGTTATACTCCTGCCGTTTCTTACCACTGCCACCATCTATTTGTATCTCATATTTTGATTCTTTTGCTCAAAACGGCCGCAGGTTCTGAGCCGGCTGCCAACACATTTTGTACTTGATGTTTACTTCATAAAAATCATCCTGAAGAAGTCTTATAATAAAGACCAAAAGTTGATGAATACATAAATACTATTTTTTGGTTTTCCTTTTTCAATTCCCATTACGTCGGAACACTTTTTCCTTTCTTTATCATTATATGTATGTATATATATATATATATATATATATATATATATATATATATATATATATATATATATATATATATATATATATATATATATATAATAGAAAGTTAATGCTTCTTGTAACTAAAATCGCAGGGAAGACCAATGACTGTTGCCAGCGAGAAATCAATGGTAATCAATCGTTGAGATAACGCAAAGTCATCTGCAATGATTAACGAAAGAGGTGGAGATTATTGAAAATCTGAGGAGACCTTTTGTCGCGCACACTCAAGGAAACACCACTGGTCTAATGTAAGTAAGTGATAGTAGTAGTACAATTTATATAGAAGTAAAGAGACATGTTAAATTACACAAGAAGAATATCTACTAAACTCTCTTCATCGAATCAATCGGTAATACGCCCTCGTCAATCAGTCGTAAAATGGCTTTGTTGCTGTCGGGCTGAGGTATGGTTATGTCTAGTCCTTAGAGGTCCATCCTCCCAGGTTTTACTTTCTTTCCGAGAAAAGGTTTCGTTATTGAGGCACCACTACATGGGAAATCAGAAAGGGGCGTCTCAGGCATTTTTGTAGGCTAAGGTGCACTTCACCTAGTGCGCTGACTGTCAAAATCTCACCTGACCTTGTGTCTAACCCTCCTGAAAAGTAAATAAATAAATATAGCTATGTATATTTATATCTATATGTATCTATATATTTATTTATCTATCTACAACCCCAATATATTTGAGTGTGTATAGGTTATAATATATATTCGCACAGCACATTAGTAGAAAATACTTTATTATGGTTTGGAAATGAATATTCGCGAAAGGATCACAAGTATTTCGTGTGAAGAACGAGATGAATGGCTGACACTTTCATGAGAAGAAAGACATTTTTGTGGCGTGCACTTCTGTCTTCTATGAAAACCTTTCATGAAGATATGCATTTGAATCTGAAGATAGTATCGTTTCATAAACAACCAGTGTAAGATGGCAATTTCCCTCAGTCTTTCGACAGAAAATTTATTACAAGTGTTCTATTCCTTATGGAATGCTTAATAAAAATCGATTGCACAACCGAATGATGACGTCAAGGTTTTCGTGAGGCACGCGCACGCACACACACACACACACACACACACACACACACACACACACACACACACATATATATATATATATATATATATATATATATAATTCCATTATATCTATCTATATATGTGCTCTTTCTCTGCGTATATAAAGTATTGTATGTGCATGTGTTTACATGTTTGTATTTACAGGATTCACCCATAAACGAATTAATCGATTATTATGGATTTTGAAACAACTGTTAGGTGTAAGCAGTCCGAATGTGAGATATATGTAGTTTACTTTAGTTTCATACAATGAGGTTAAAAGGGTGGATAAGCTCTTTATGACAATTTCGATACCTCCGATATTTGTGAAATTTTAACATTAGTATTAGACATAGATTAATAAATATTCCCCTAATTTTCAGTTTCTTTGGAGTATTTTAAAAGAATATTAGGATAAATAATACGTGCACAACTTCCCGTTTCAAAATAAAAATATTTTAAATTTGCATTGAACTTGATCCATAGTCATTGACATGAATTAAGCAAGATTTCCTGAATTTCATTTTCTTCTGTAAAACTCCTTAAGCTGACCCTTATCATTTTAAAGATTTTCTAGAATCAAAATCATTTAATGGATTTTAACTTAAATTGGAATAAAGATTATTGAAATAAGGTTTAGTAGCATTATATTTTGATTTTTATCATCGTAAGGGGACATAAAAGTTGTGCAAAACTGTTCTGCTCGGAGAATTAATTTTACCCGTTTTGGGACCGGTATACTTCAAGTATATACCTAAGCTGAATTCATCAACTATGTTTCCTGGGGCAGTTTTAATCGCACAAAATACATGTTATTATATTCCTCAGTTTTGGATCGTGTTATATTTATTTTTTCTAATTAAGCGTAATTTGCAATTAACTAACTAAATGACTCTCCTCTTATTTAATATTCGTCAATTACTTTCACCCTTTCTCACTCTGTTATATCACTCCAGCTCTTTGTCATATAGTTTTCATCACATTCGCTTCCGTCTCTCTCACTCTTGTGTAATAGGCGTTCTGTGCTAGTTGACATTGAAACGAAATATTTAATAATGTAGACGACTATTCAATACAACCTTAGACATTTTTGAAAAGCTACAAGTTTTGTTGATTTTAATTGAAGGACATTTTCAATATTTACTCGGATCGCCAATAAGTTTTTTTCATGTAAATAAACGTTAATTTTAAATTTTGGCGAATGTCGAGCATTCTTCTTCTTTCGTTTCCTTCACAGCATCTCACTGTTAGATCACCAGCTCGGTTGAGAAAAGCCATGTTAATGTTTTGTTGTCTAGCGCAGCTATGTCGCCTTCGCCATTGGGTGGTCGATATTTAAGGCATGACTCGATGATGTGGTCTACTGTCTGTTAAGAGTGACCACACTAGCAGACAGCCGAGTCCCTGAGTCACCATCCTTTGATGGTCGCGGCGAAACGGCCGACACCTGTCCTGAGGCGGTTGAGCATTGTCCACTGCCAAGGGAGGTCCATGCCTGGTAGGTTATCCGGGTCCTCCACAAATCTGTGAAACTTTGATTCATCTGCTGCCTGACATTCCTCCGTCCAGCAACGTTTCAGCCGGATTCGTTTTGTGACGTCACATGGAGGAGATAAAGTCAGCTTTTTCGTGGCCTCCTCCATAAGTACCTGCTCACAACAGCGAAACTAATGACTTCATACTGCTTCCAGCGACCCCAGCGTCTTTTACAATGCTCTCAATGTCGAGCCCAAAACTAGTGACATGTAATCTTTGGTCATTTGACAGCCTTTAAACTCCTGATGGATCAAACAGAGTCTGTTCGAAAAGCCACTTCATATTCACCTAATTTGAAGCCAATTTTTTATAAATATCTAAAGAAGAAATTCAGAAAATCTGAAGATAATGTAATAATGGATTAAGGGATCAACAGATTAATGGAAATACATTACAAATCCTTTCCCATCGGCGACAAGGTAAGATTATTTCCCATTTTGTCCATATGAAAATAAACGTTTTTACATAAAATCAGTTTGCATTTATTTAATAATCAGAGGTTCTCACACGCGCCACTACAAGTAAGAACTCACTGGCAAAATAAGGTGAAATACCCTGGAACCTGATTGACAACAAGTCTCCTCAGATGCTTCTTTCGTCCCTGTTGCAAATTACGTTGCGTTATTAAATACATCACTTAGCATAGAGTTCTCGCTCTTTCGTGTTTGGTGAAAGAGGTGGTGTCAGAGTATAGAATTTTCGTTTTGTCTCATATATATATATAGAGAGAGATAGTTTTAAATATAAGCGGAATTTGGTTAATCTCCGTAAGTATGGTCTCGAGAGCTTTTTCGTCCAACATCACATCAGGAGTAATCGTTGGAATAAAACAGGATAAAATAAATTAATAGTGAGAAAAAACGAAAAAAGGCAAGTATGGGGAATTTACTGTCAGTGAAAATACACGTTTAAAAGATTTAATTCAATTCAACGAATAAAAACGACTAAAAGGCAGATTTAGAGGCATAAAAAAAGCCAACTAACTTTCCCCAAATAATGTCTACGTCTTTACGAAATTCTTCTGCTTGCAAAGAGAGAAGGCTTCCGTAAAGCGATCGCGACGGATTCTAAAATTTTCAAATAAAAAGTAGAATCCGCTCGATGTAAGATAGTGAACCACTCTATGTTATACTTATTGGCGCAGAATGCATTGTCAGCTAAATGCTGGCCAATAGACGATTCCAAAGCCGAGGTAGAAGTATGGCACAAGAAACCAGATCTACCCTGTCTAATTTTGGATGGGATATGCTGGTTTATTCTGGTCTCTAAATGAAATTTCGTCCGCCCAATATACTTAGAATCACACTGGCATTTAAACTTATAAATAATATTACTATTTTTTAAATAAGGCAGACTGATTTATTTATCAGTCTGATGAGATGTTGGACGAAAGAGCTCTCGAGACCACACTTGCGGAGATTAACAAAATTCCGCTTATATTTAAAACTATTTATAAATTTCGTACCTCAAAACATATTTATATATATATATATATATATTTATATATATATATATATTTAATGTATATACACATAAAATATAATTATAGAGTTATATATAGTGTATATATATATTTCAGTATTTACTTACGCTGTGCTTAATACGTGAGTAGTGCTTAACGATGAAATGTATTTAGTCTGATGATTTCTTGTGAGAATAAAACATGTACGCTTGTTTGTAACTTTCAATAGATTTATCTTTGTACCATATATATATATATATATATATATATATATATATATATATATATATATATATATATATATACAACGAAACAGTCTGTCTGTGAATAACTATATATTTATATATATATACAACGAAACAGTCTGTCTGTGAATAACTATATGTATATATATATATATATATATATATATATATATACAGCGAAACAGTGTTTGTGAATAACTATATATATATATATATATATATATATATATATATATATATATATATATATATATATATACATACAACGAAACAGTGTCTGTGAATAACTATATGTATATATATATATATATATATATATATATATATATATATATATATAAATATACAACGAAACAGTGTCTGTAAATAACTATATATATATATATATATATATATATATATATATATATATATATATATATATATATAAAGTATACATTTTTATTTATTCGAACATTATTGGTTACATATGTGCATACATGTTTCGGTTGCACTCTTCGCAGAAAGTCAACCTCATCAGACCAAGGATTCAGAGAAATGGCATTTCTCTGAACCCTTGGTCTGATGAAGTTGACTTTCTGCGAAGAGTGCACCCGAAACATGTATGCACATATGTAACCAATAATGTTCGTATAAATAAAAATGTATATTTATAAACAGCTCTATTTGTTATTGAGCACTTTTTATAAACACTTGAGTTTCAACGGATTTACATCTACAGAAACTAATACAATACATGTACTATATATGTATATATATATATATACATATATATATATATATATATATATATATATATCTAACATCATAATTTCTAATTATAAATTAGCTTTACAAAACTATACAATACACTGATATATATGCACGACTGACGAATAACAATACAAACTGACGATCGCTTACATCTAAAGAAAGTAAGAATAATGAAGAATGTATTTTTACAAAACAGATCATTTGTCTCTAAGCAACGAATTGCATTTCCCTCAGAAGTTTACGGTATCATCTATCCTTTTCATATGAAAGTAGTCAATATATGTTGAATGTGTTAACATGCCGCAGACATCGTCAGCTAAACAGAAGTTAACAAAAGATAAAACGTGTAGGAGATCATGTTTGACGTGTTAGGTTAAAAATGAAATTAATCAGAAAATGTCGATTTTTCTACCGCAAATTTAAACTGTTTGTATGAGAGACAAAGCTTAAACAAAGCTGCGTATTACTTGATACATAAGTAGAGACGGGAATCTTACAAAATAGCAATCTTACAAAATAGTATGTCACATAAATAAATGGCCTGGGACATACGAGGCGCTCTGTTTGATTAAGTTAGATCCCGTGTCATAACAAATATTTTAAGTAGTTTTAAGTAAGAGATGTCTCCTGGCGCTGGTTCATATGAAGACTCTTTTGGGCTTCTGCCCACATGACAACTTAGAATAGAAATGTTAATGGAAGATTCCTAGTTAATATTCTGCAACTAATTACTCGGCCGGTGAAATCTATTCACAAAGTTCATACATTACACTTGTGAATATACAGTTGAGGTTAATATTGGTATGATCGTCTATTAATATCTTTATGGGATGAAATAATGAAAAATTTCCGAAAGGTAGACTAACTATTTTCATTTTATCAGCTCGGAGCAAAACTGATGGGGATTCGTCTGATGTCGTTTAAATGCCTGGAACATTGTTAAGTACAATTAATTAAACAACACTTAGAAGATTTTACATAAACCATTTTTGTCTCGGATAGTGTTTTCGGTCGGACACATATAGAAAGAAATAGACATAACTTTAGCCTTACTTTGACTATTGTGTTAAAAGCTATTACCTCGATCAACACCGGTTTGCCCATAATCGGTTAGTGTCCCAGAAGCCTTACTCGTCTAATAGTCACGTGATACAATTACTTCTGTTTCCGTCTAAGCTATTTTCATGGATATCAAGTTTAATTTTTTGAATCGTTAACAGTAACTTCCTACCCCAAACGTATTCAAAGCAAACCTTTGTTTATTTGAAACGTTGTGATCCCCTATCTTCTTTAGAAATATCACATATGAACGTCTGTTATATACTTAGATAGAAATGTGTGACGTTACCTCTTATCACGTGCTACGTAGCAATTATGTTGGCTGAAGAAATTCGCTTGTAACTCGTAGATGCCACGTTACATAAAACTGAAAATCGGCACTAGGTATCTTCCAACAGTTGTCATTTCGAGCAGCAGATTTCCCCAGTGGGTTAGAACAAAATGACTCAGACCAAAAAGATTTTACATGGCTTACTTTCATTTGTGTCTCCTAAATTATCTTATGTACATTGGGCTGCCTGTTGGAGACCAACCGAGAGAGCAAAGCACATGACGCCCTCGTCACTCGGTATAAATGTTCTGTGTCGTCGTTACCTGATCAGTTCACCTGTTTTTATTTTATACATTTGTTTACAGGTCCAAACGGTTTTCTCACAAATTTACCTATTGTTTTTAATAAATTACAATTGTCAAAACAATTTTATCCACGAATTCCAAATGCATCATTATTTCAAACTCTTACATATATTTGTATAATCCATATCTGTAACAAAAAAAGATATCGCCGTAATTGTCCTAGCTATTACTAGTTATCACATACTACTACTACTACTACTACTACTACTACTACTACTAACATTACTACTACTACTACAACTATCTTCTCTGCCTCCTCACAGGTATTCTCGTTACATATGTTCATATGATCAATTACACATCTCGCAGATTCACTAACATAGGGTATCCATTGTCTCCTAAGATAAGTTAACGCTTACTAGAGACCACTCCTCCGCTTTTCACTTGAAAATAAATAAAAACTGTCATTTGCTGACAAATTTGTCTTTCATTTTTTTTTAGTAAAACATTGTTTCTTTATCAAATTCCACATGCTTGCGTTGGGTCTTTTGTTTAACTGTTTGAAACTATTTTTTTTACACCTGGCCTGGAGTTACGGATGTTTTAGTCTAAGACAAAACTAACATTTTTTTCCACATTAAATTTCTTTTCTGATTGATTATCTCGATGTTTTGTTTTTCTAGATACGGCCAATAATCTATATGAGTAATTTCGCCCGTCGATCGTCAAGTCACGCTTTAGTTTGAAAAAAATATTGTCTTGCAGATTGAATTCGCACATCATATTTTTATGCATACAAGTATCTCTATAATATTGTTCATCTGTCCGCCTGTCACGCGTAAGTTTGAAACATCGTTTTTACCAGTTTGTCATTCTTGTGTCAGATAGTAAGACCTCAGCAAAAACCCGTCTATCTTCCAACACGGCAAAGAACTCTGCGTTCTTTTTCCTCTGTGTACTTAAAATCAAACGGAACTTCCATCGACAAAGTTTCTCCCAACTATTGAACACGTTACCGCGGAAATGTCTCTCTACAGACTAACACATGTTCATTTTAAAGTGGAGTCAGCAAACATCAATCGAGTTGCTATGTGAATTAATAATAGTTCTAAATCTTTCCATAGTACTTTTCCATCATCCAACTGAAAATCCAACTGACTCTTATCCTCGAGGGGCTTTTAACCTTAGTATAAAAAAGCATAATTATATGTTCATTTTTTAATCTAATGTCTAAAGGTTATTTCTGTTGGTAAGACCGTCTGTCACGCTTATATTTAAAATATCATGTTCGTTCTTTTGTCGATATTACGTTTTAAATGAAAGATTTCGATTCATCCACGCCGGTTTATAAGAGGTTCCGTCTGATCGGTTACTCGTTGATCGTTCGGTTTCAAGGTCTGTCACGCCCATGTTGAAAATAGCATTTGTACGCTAAACTTACTAGTTTAATGGACGTATCTTAAGAATAGACCAGTTCGTTCTTATTTCCGGCTAACGTATTTGTTAAAAACATTTTCGTTTTTTATTTGTTATCTATCGATCAAAAGCTCTTCTCACCCGCCGGAAGAGAACGCAATATTGATTAACCCCAACCCGATTTTCTTTTATAAGAATCTAATGTATGAATCGCAAAAGCAACAAAGAAACACACACACATATATATATATATATATATATATATATATATATATATATATATATATAGAGAGAGAGAGAGAGAGAGAGAGAGAGAGGGAGAGGGAGAGAGAGAGTAAGACACAGAGAGAGAGAGAGAGTGAGATACTTGTAGGACACTCCGATGTTGCTCGGGATTTAAAGAGTATCACTATAAGTGTACTTATTCACTATGCTTATAACACGATATTACTTTGTTTGTTTCTACAGCGCCCTCATCTTGTTTAGCCCTTTAATATAGTCTGAAAAAGCTAAAGTGTAAAAATAAACTATCTTAATTAGTGTCTTATACATATCCTATAAATTACAGTATAATCGACTATACGTATTTGAAGTCTTGGCGATATTCTGCCACCACTTGGACAAAACCCACAAGTAGGAATCTAACAAAACGTAAATGCTCTAACTGGAGAGGTCGAAGAGTAGGAAATCACAGAATTCACTGAGGTCGAAGCAAGGGAAGTCGAAAACATTACACGTGTTATGACCGAGAACAAAAAAATCTCCAATCCCTAAGGAACGAAGATTAGAAGAATTTAAAATTAGAAACAGAGAAAGTAAACAGACTCTTAGCTACATCCCAACATATACTATCACTAACCTAACAACTTTACACATGCAAGAGCAAAATAGATAACTATGAAAATAAAAAGTGAAAAACAAATGCCCAGAAAATGGACCGACAATGCCTTGATCGGAAATCAGACTAGAAACCCACATCATCAAACTTCGAAAAGAAGCTAAAACCGTAAACAGGATGAAAGAAAAAGGAACGATGAGAGAGCTGAAATCTGACTAGCAAGAGAATGACTAAATACGAAACATGAAGAACTAAAACAAAAGATAGCAGCAAAAGAAGGAATACTGAGACGATACAGATACAAAGCTAAACAGCACAACCAGAACAGAACCTTTGAAAAAACTGAAAGCAAGTTTTACACAAACGTAAACAGAGAAAGAACAATAAGAGAACAACCCGACCCGACGATGATAAAATACTTCTAGAGCAAGATATAGGAAAATCATCAAAAACACAAGAAAAGTGCCAAAATTGCTGAAAACCATTACAGATGAACTACAGAAAATTGAAGAAGGGACAGAAACAAAAATTAATGAAGATACGATTAAGACAATCTTAAAGAAACTGGAAAACAAGAAAGCACCCTGACACGAGAGAATACATGTATACTTGTTTTAAAAAATGCACAATCCGTCATGAAAGGCTAGTGATGTAACTAAGAGGATGTATCCGCAAAACAGACGCACCTAAGTAGATTACCAAAGGAAGGACAACTCATATACAAAAAGACACAAAAAGGGAACGATCCCAAGCAACAACAGACCGATAACCTGTTTATCAACAATGTGGAAAATCATAGCGGCACAACTGAGACAACAAATCTACCAATCCCTGAACAATCGTGGACTGCTCCCCTAGGAACAGAAAGGAATGCCGGAAAGGGAAAAGAGGGACGCATGATCTGCTATACATAGCCTAAAAGATCCTAAAGGAGGAAAAAAACATATCCATGACATAGATTGGCTACAAGAAAGCATACGACAGAATACTTCAAGCATGGATAATTGAATGCTTATTAATGTACAAAATACCTGACATGATTATTAATCTCATTAAGAAAGCAGTAGGAAGATGGTGACTAGCATTGACAACTGGATGACAACACCTTACTGAGATCAAAATCAGATGAATTTTCCAAGAAGACTCCTTATAACCACTACTATTATAATAGCCAGGAAGCTACCCAACTACATACTCAGGAATGTGATGCCGGATACAAGTTTACAGATACATAACAAAGAATAAACTACCATGTACATAGACGACCTGAAGCTATTTGCAAAAAGCAAAAAGGTACTGGAAGAGCTGATAAATACGACCAGAATCTTAAGCAAGAGCATTCAAATGGAATTTGAAATGGAGAGGTGTGCACTGCTAGAGATGAAAAGGGGAAAACTGGAGACAATAGAGGGTATGGAACTGCCCCAACCAAGAGGAGATGGGGGCGTTAAAAGCAATAATATTTGGGGGTTTTGGAAGCAGACGCCATCAAATATACAGAAATGAAATAGAATATTGGAAAACAATACCTGAGAAGAAGAAAGAAACTCTTGGAAAGGAAATTATACAGCAGAAATCAGATAAAAAGAATAAACGCCTGGGCAGTATCACTAATAAGATACCATGGACCATTCATAGGCTGGATTAAATAAGAGCTCATGCACGTTGACCAGAAGACTAGAAATGTAATGACCATGCACAATGCACTACATCCAAAAGACGATACAGAGCGACTCTACGTGAAAAGAAAAGACGTGAGAAGAGTTCTGGTAAGTATAGAAAACTTTGTGAAAGACACAAAAAAAGCTAGAGATATACATAACCCAAAATACAAAAAGGCTGATCACAGCAACAAGAGACACCGTCCCAATGAACAACTCGGGGCGCACCGACACCAGAAATAAAAAGACGATGAAAACAAGTCTAAAATAAAAAAACAACTACATGGACATTTCATATAGATGGCAAGACAAGAGACCCACCAACAATTCTGACAACAGAAACTACATTTTTATTTTAGCCCGAATGCCGAGTAAGTCATGGGAGGAATCTTTTTTAAATAAACTTATTAACTTGCTTGACTATTTTCCATTAGCATTGATTTTTTACCGATTCTTGTTAGAATCTAGTGGCCACAGTAGGAATCACCTGAACTTTTTAATATCCGTCCTAACCACAAACTCTCAAATATATTAAAAGGCAATAACTGATGCGAAAATATGTCGCATACATACTTGCATCGCTATCATGTATATTGCCAAAACGACGAGACCGCTGCCGCCGCTGTTGTCGTCGGAGTAGTAGTAGTAGTAGTAGTAGTGGTAGTAGTAGTCGTAGTGGCATTAAATAGCTCTTTAGGTTCGAATGGTATTTCAATTGAAGGGGAAAAACAAAACCTGCACACGGCCGATCAATACGTTGTCACACAATCGTCCAACCTTTAAATCGATGTGAACACAAACACGACCTAAGGAAAATTTGGTTTAAAATAGAAAGGTCATGACCTGCAATTACATACACCCTAACGGGCGGTAAGATAAGTGTAATTCAACCCGATAAACGAACGACGCAGAGGGTACATACTGATGAAAGCAACCTACAAGATCACATCTAGAAAGATTGTTTAGGAGTACAACCTTTTGAAATTGTATTTATATGCGTATAGGTTATACATTTTTAGTTATATATTAAACCTCTTTTGACAGCATGTGTTTCATTAAATAATCTCATGTCAACTGTAAAAAGAACACAAAACATATATAGTATTATTGTACCCATATGCTAGTTCATCTTCCTCCCCCCCCAAAAAAAAATGAGATTCTACTTTTTTAGCGATTACATGTAAAAAAGATTGGCGGTAAAAAATAAAGAAAACCAATAGTTTTAGAATTTAATGTGGGGATCAGTTTTGCATAATAATTTAATGTAAAATGATCAACCATTTCCCTGCCCGATTAGCGTATTTTAGGATGTGTAACACGTTTTTGTTTTTATGTAAATTTTGGGCATTTTCTAAATTAAAAAAATATAAATTTGTGGGTAGGTATTGAAAGGATGTTTTGTGTTTTTGTGTATTGTCACCTAGACTTAGGGTTAGTGGTAGGGTTAAATAAATGTGTGACATCATTTTAAACTTTTTTTGTAACCAGGTTTGTCAACCTGTTTACATGCAATCATGTTTTAACTTTTCAATCGGCCATTTCTTCGAAATATCCATTTATCACATGCGTTAGTCAGGCGCATATGCTATCTCACACGAAATTTATCTCCCTTTAACAAATGATTTGATGTCCTTAAAATACTATCTACTTATAAAATAGGTGATAATTTGCGTTAAATGTATATAATTAACTAAACCTAACTCTATATTTTAACATAATTGTTTTATATTTTTCATTTTTACCGCCAAGTTGTTCAGGTTTGTTTGCATTCGATCGGTTAAAATAGAATCTCATTTTATTTTTGGATGAACTAAGGTACAGATGACATTTTCCTAAATATTTCATCACAAAGATCCTAAATATGTTCCTTGAAGTTAATTTTTACCATTGATGTATTCTCAAAATAGTTTTAATCTGATTAGAAAATGTGTTCCAATAGTATATTTCGCTATTATTCAAATAAAAACAACAAAAAAACAAATAAGTGTGTAATAGATTTTATGTTTTCAAAATGTTTCTTGCCGATCGGATAATCCTGTTAGCAAGAAATATTTTGAAAACCTAAAATCAATTACACACTTAGTTGCAAATACGAGTAGAGATATTCAAACCATGAGTGATATTAAAACGAGCAGAGATTTTAAAATAAGGAGTGATATTAAAACGAGGAGAGATTTTAAAACGAGGAGAGATTTTAAAGCGAGCAGAGATTTTAAAATAAGGAGTGATATTAAAACGAGGAGAGATTTTAAAACGAGGAGAGATTTTAAAACGAGAAGAGATTTTAAAACGAGGAGAGATTTTCAAATGAGAAGAGATTTTAAAACAAGGAGATATATTAAAATGAGGAGATATATTAAAACAGGGACATATATTTAAACCATGATTAATATAAAAACGAATAGAGATTTAAAAACGAGAAGAAATATTAAAACCGTGAGTGATATAACACGGGAGAGATATTAAAACGAGGAGAGATATTAAAACCTGGAGAGATATTAAAACGAGGACAGATATTAAAACCATGAGTGATTTAACACGGGAGAGATATTAAAACGAAGGGAGATATTACAACGATGTTCTATATTTAGAAATCCCATTAATTATTCTGAAGTTCTCAATGAAGTCACACCTCATTATTAAAACCATGAGAGCTTTTAAAACGAAAAGATTTTAAAACGTGTAGATATATTAAAACGAGTAGATATATTAAACCGAGTAGATATATTAAAACGAGTAGATATATTAAAACGAGTAGATATATTAAAACGAAGAGAGATATTAAAACGAGTAGATATATTAAAACGAGTAGATATATTAAAACGAAGTGAGATATTAAAACGAAGAGAGGTATTAAAACGAAGAGAGATATTATTTAGAAATCTCATTAATTATTCTGAAGTTCTCAATGACGTCACAACTCATTATTCTCTCTAGTAAATAGTTAAACCTACGAATTCCAACCTAGTTTTAATAATTAACATGATTTCTTCCTTTTATTACTAACTATTCGTCTTTACGATTAAGTACACTATCCTACTTCATAAAGTATTCAACAGAATGACAGGAAACTTTGCGTTAATAACACTCAACACCCCGGATATGAAATCGAAGATAATGATTAAACAACTAATACAACAGCTAATAATATAATACTAATAACACTATAACTACTACTACAAATAATGCTAATATTTGATATATTAATAATTGCTGTGTCTTTGTTTCAATATCTATATGTAATAATAGCTGTTTGCTTTAATGTAACAATAAGGGCGGCAATTCAGTATATATTTATGCGAACGTAAAATTTACCAGCATCTCACCTGAAATATTAGTACTGTTTGTAATATTTATATTACGGCGACTGATTTTCTAAGAGAATTTAATTATAAAGGTTGTAGGTAAATTGTGACTCAAACGTTCTATAGTAAACTGCAGTTTGTTTTTGTTTCACAATGTTTTCAAAAGATATTTTTGTATAAGTACAATATATTCTCTATTTAAACATGTACGTCTGTTTGTTTACGAAATGATATGAAACCAAGAATCAGCAGAACCTCAGAGCCACCAATGGCGGACACGTTTGGCACAAAGCGATATATGGCCGCAACACGGCTAACAAGGCTCTGGTGAAAATGCAGGAGGATCAGTAACAGAATCCGTTGTCCTCTGGTTGTGTCTGTTTCTCCATGTGGCAAGCAAAGGCATGCCAGATCTAGAAACCGCTTACCAATAGAGTTTTGTCTGGTCAATTCAGTTATATGTTCTGGGACCAACATTCCCCGACTTCGCATGCAAACTCTGAGACTTGCTGCTCTCGCTAGCGGAGGTGAAAAACTGCAATTTTGCAGTTTAACGTATAGCTGAGACCAATGATGAGGAATTCATTCATAATAGACATTACAGATGTACGATTCGCTTTACAAATAGCAACAAATAAATCTGCAGCAGCTATACTGAAGTATTAGTAATTTTTGTAAAAAGGGAAAATTGATTTTCCGAGTAACTTTCATTGTATAAGTTATAGGTAATTTGGAACGCAATGAAAAAATGTAAGTTACTATTCTTTACGGCGCGGGCCCACTTGTTCTTGTAAACACTTATGAAAAACAATGAAGTAAAATACACCAACTATGACATAAAAAGAGGTTGCATTGCTAGATTTAACAATTTAATAATAAGAATTTTGAAGTTTAAATGAAGCCGCAACAAATCGTTCGCTTTTCGATGGATTTATTTCGAGTGTAATAGAATTTATGCTAAAAATAAATTCCGAAACGAAATTCGATCTTATTTTACAAGAATTTTGTCTTAATTCCAGAAACGATGTTGCAGTAACTAGATTTAACGAAGTGTTATATATTCCCTCGTGTCTTTGTAAGATCTTCTCATATCTGCGGACACCGCGTTGCATCAGGAAGCCATATTTGATGACACTTTTATTGATGCATGTATTCTATTCTTCCGTTGTCAAATTAACTGTCCATGTAATTAATTATCAGCTTCACTCTCTAGAACATTCTATGAAGCTGGTCTCTCTCGAGGTTGATGCCTACGACAAAAGACTGCGATAAACATCCGTATGCCGCTGCTACATTACTCCAACTAACTGGCAGAAAGTTTTACGATACAAGCCCTTTTCCCCTGACGCGTCACCCAGGTCCGCCGATCAGACTTTGGCATCTTTCAACAACATTCTATTGCGTTACAAGTGAACCTACTCCACTGAACACACATTTCTGGAAACATGTTCACGCAGAAAGATCCCTTATAACTAAATCTAAAACAACTTTGCTTGTTTGGATTATTTGAATTATTCGGACTACTGTTCTAATCTTGTATATGATTCTCACAACGTTTCGTCTGATGTAACCTCTGAACTTCTTCAGGTGTGTCTCGTCGAACTCACTAATCTGTATGTCGAAATTGAGAATCGGTACGGAATTTCGAACTGAACCCTTTATTTAATCGACGAGGGTAGCTGGCTCAAATTTCGTCAGCCATGGCCGAGTAGAAGACTTAAGTAATTCGTAATTGTCCTCTTTGCATAACCCGTCCTTAGGATTCAATCTACAACCTTCAGAAGATTGTCACTTTGAACTGATTATCATAGCACTTTTATCCGTTTCGCCACAGGTGATTGCGGGCAATTTTTGTGTGAATTTTAGGCGCCTTACACTTATTCTTGTTTTAGATGTGTAGTTTTACTACTTATTTCTACTTATTACTATATATATATGTATATTTATATATATATATTATATATATATATATATATATATATATATATATATATATATTATATATATATATATATATGTACTTAGGAAGCTTTTGTCGCCCAACACGTGTTGCTTCTTTGAGTCATCTCACTCCCAGCCGTTACTTCGTCCTACAAGTGTAAATTGTTTCCATTTTCTCTCCATATGTGGTCAGCCATACCCGACTTTTCAATATCTCAAAAATTCTGTATAGATTCCCGAGTTCGACGAGACGCACCTTAAAAAGCGTTACGTGAATAAAGTATACGTTGAGAACACTTGTCCCAATAATCTACATAATAAAAATTATCTATCATCATCTAAATATTCCGAAACATAACTTTGTCGACTCTTAGAGACAATCCAATGCTAAGGCATGGTGCCATTATGTCTATAAAACAAAAGAAACGCTCATTAGAATATTTTTGAGTGCCAGTTAATCTAGGCCTTGTGCGTACAAAATCTCCCAGCTATTGACTAATAGTCAAACAAATTAGGCAAACATCTTCTTCTCAAAGTTAACCGTTGTGGTATTAATTTTGATACCTCTCTCTAAATGAGAGGAGGAAATTTAGTTTGGTCCAAGGCTTTGAAGCACCAATATAGTTATTATCAGACTCCCGGAATGAGCAAATCTCATGGAGTTATTACAATCGCGAATAATCGATAAACTCAAATAACATTAATTCCTATCAACCTTTTATTCCTTTGCATGTTAAATACATATTCAAGACTACAATTAATTCTGTTTTTATTCAATTAGTTACAGTTTACGGT
The DNA here is from genome assembly GCA_963556195.1 of Sepiola atlantica. Lineage (NCBI taxonomy): Eukaryota > Metazoa > Mollusca > Cephalopoda > Sepiida > Sepiolidae > Sepiola > Sepiola atlantica. The sequence goes on from OY744522.1 coordinate 134,964,976, forward strand.
GTATATTGAGATTAAATCACACTTCTGAAGATCAAGAATATATAGTGTTAACATGTTTCCATTCAATCTGCGCGTTTTGCAATGAAAATGAAGTTTGAAACTTATGCGTGACACACCAACCAACGAACAAAGATTAGAATCCCTATACGCGGATGCATATAAAACTTATATTTACAACTTCAGATTGGCACACTTACGAAAATGCTATTTAAAAAATGTTTTCCTACCACAGAGCCATCGATGGACAAATCCTCTTACAGCGATGCTTGGACGCATTTCAAACAATTTTACGTTGCTTGTGAAAATCAGAATCGATCAATAGAAAAGGCGAAAGGAAAGCGTTAAATTTGACAAATATAATTAAGGTTCGTACTGACTTTGAATTATTTGGGTTGCACTTTTGAATAACAAGGAAAATTATTGAATTTCAAACAAGTGACCCTGATTGGAGCTGAAACCTCTACAAATGCGAAGATAGTCATCTTCAACTTATTATAGTAAAAGGAGGGACGAGACGGATTGAATAATAATCAACACATGTTGTCTATATTGAGTTATAAGATAATATAAACATGAATGTTTCGTATTTGACTATGCTAAATACTAAATAACGGCAATCTAGTTCGCTTGAAGCATTGTTTTATTGTATAATGTATTATGTTGATAGAATGCGACAATAAAGACGATAGTATATTTTTTTTGTATTGAGTCACACACATCGCAACATTTTTAGAGTAGAACATCTTCATCAGAGGCAAATGATTTCTGTCAGCTTCCACTGTTACTATTATTTTCTTTTACTAACTATGGGTTTACACACAAGTCATCGTCAGCGATTGCTCACTGATAATAACCGGTGGTGTTCCCTTGAGTCTGAGTGACAACAAGCCGCCCCAGAATTCCAGTACTCCCCACCTCTTTCCGATAAAAAATGCAAATGCCTTTGCGATATCGCAGCAACCGCTGGCCATTGATTTCTTCGTTGGTAACCACCATTGGTCTCCTCAGGGATTTGAGTGGCTATAAGCCTCCCCATGGTCCCAGTAATATACGCACTCTTCAATTTTAGGTCTGGGTAGTGCTTTCCCTCCTCGGTTTTTTAATCCTTCTGAACCTTTCATGACTATTTTGTGAGGTATCAGCCGAGGCTGATGGCATCATTTTTTTTTGGGGGGGGGCAGATTATGAAGTTTCTTGCAGTTTCTGTTCCTTGGGTTCATTTGGTAGCGTTCTTCTTGTCGTTTTGTTTTCTTCTTTTCGTAACATACGTGTGACTGGTTACCATTCATAGCTTATGCGGGTTGGTTTCCGCATACGAAGATTTTCTTTAAGGTTGTAGCTGTTTTTATTATTACCGTCTTTTGCATAGTCGCAGTGAACCCTTCGATTCCATTTTATCCCAGTTTTTATTTAAGTTTTTCGGGGGGCTGTTCCTAGTGATTTTACGATCATTGTTATTATATTGACTTTCTTCATGCTCCATATACTTTTCAATCCTCTGGCAAGTTCCCTGTATTTGCTTCATTCTACAGTCTCCTTGATCTTCACTTTGTAGCTGCTGGGACGGCAAAATTTACAACTTGGCAGGATTTTTCCTTCTTGTTGACTATTATTACATCCGGTCTTCTTGCTAGTATGAGTTGATCTGTTTGCACCTCCATGTTCGAGACGATTTTGCGAGTTTTCTTTTTCCAGTACTGCATCTGGTTTATGTTTTTACTTTTTCTCCACATGTTAGAAATGCAGACGTTTGCATAGTTCCCGGTGTACTGCTTTCCCCATGCAGTCGTGTCTGTTCTTGTATTCTTTTGGAGCTCGTTTGCTGCATTCACTTATGTAATTTACTTTTTCGTCTCTTTGTTCACATAATCTGATTTTACTGTTTTCCGGGGTTTTATATATTAAAGATTTAATGTAGTTAGTCCTAATCGCATTTTTCTGTGAAGCTGCCAGTAGAAATTTCGTTTCTCTGTTCAAGTGTATTTTTCCATGTCCAGGTTTGTTGGTTGGTCTCTTGTCTTGTCATTCTTTATGAAACGCCCATGCAGCTGTTTTCTTCCAACTTTTCTTTACTTGTCTTTTTGTTTCTGGTTTCAGTGCTTCCCGAGTTGTTCATTGGGACGGCGTCTCTTGCTTCGATGATCAGCCTTTCTGTGTTCTGGGTTATTTATTTTTCCAGCTCTATTTTGCGTCTTCCACACAGTCTTCTATACACCCTCGTTTCTTTTCTACGTAGCGTCTTACCGTGTCGTCTTTTGGGTGTAATGCGTTGTGCATGGTAATTAAACTTCTAGTCTTCTGGCGAACGTGCCTGAGTACTTTTTTAGCTCAGCTTATGAATGATCCAGAGTATTTTAGTAGTGATACTGTCGAGGTGTTTATTCCTTTTACTAAACTTATGCTGTATAATTTTGTTTCGAAGGGTTTAATTCTCTTCTCAGATATTCTTTTGCAATCTTCTCTTTCATTTCTGTAGATTTGATGGTGGCTGCTTCAAGAACTCCCCAAAATGTATAGCTAGCCTGTTCGCTTAGCGCCCCATCTTTTGGTTGGGTAGTTCCATGCCTCTATTGTCTCCAGTTTTCCAATATTCATCTCTAGCAGTGCACACTTCTCCATTCCAAATTCTATTTGCATGTTCTGGCTGAAAATTCGGGTCGTATTTATCAGCTTTTTCAGTTCCTTTTTTCTTTTTGCAAATAGCTTCAGCTCGTCTATGTACAGGTCGTTTATTCTGTGTTCTGTGTCTGTAAACTTGTATCCGGCATCACATTCCTGAGTATCTAGTTGAGCGGTATTATGACTATGATAAATACGAGTTTTCACACACGTTATTATCAGTGATTGCTTACTGGTAATAACAAGTGATATTCCCTGGGTTCCGAGGGACAACAAGTCTCCCCAGATTTCCAGCATTGCCCACTTCTTTCGATAACATTTGCAAATGATTTTGCGTCATCTCAACGGTCGTTTACCATTGATTTTTTGCTAGCAATGACTCTTGTCTTCTTTTTAATGTGAGTGACATTAAGCCTCCTCAAAGTTACAGTACTTTCCGCACGCTCCCAGTGACCGTCTGGTTGCTGCTGCTCTCTCTTCTCGGTCTTTTCAGCCGCATTCGGTTATCACGACAGTTTATGTGTTGTGGCCGGTGAGGCTGGTGCTACCACATGCATGTATGTCTGTAAATGTGTGTGTGTTTGTAGGGGGTAAGTCTATTTATTGGATTTCTGCCAGTTTTTACTTTCTTTAGTATCATGTGATGTCCCTTCAATATGTATTGTTCTTTTTTTATTTAAAATTATCGAGGACAGGTTAGCGTTCGTAGGTTAGTTTTCGCATTGAAAGATTTTCCTTAAAATTCCTGCTATTTCTAGCATTGCCGTTCGTTGTGGTGGCCTAAATCTTATTCCAATTTATTCTAGTCATTTTCCAGGATTTCTAGAACTGTTCCTAGCACTTCTACAGTTATTAGTACTATTCAGATCATCTTCATGTTTTTATTTTCAGTTTTTTGGCAAGTTACATGTATTTGCTTCTTTTTTCTGCCTCATTGGTCTTCAGCCTGTAATCTGCGAGGACGGCAAACTCTACTAAAAATCTTTCTTGTTGACTATTATCATGTTCGGTCATTTTGCTTGGATGAGTTTGTCTCTTTGTACATCCATGTCCGCAAGGATTTTTTGATTTGTATATTCTAATACTGTCTCTAGTTTTTGTCTGTACCATTGGTATGTATGTCATATAACAGACGTTTGCATAGTTCCTAGTTGACTGCCTTTCGAAAGCAGTGGTGTTTTTTGTATTCTTTGGGGGCTAGTTTGCTGAATTCACTTTTTATGTGATTTGACGTTTCGTCTCTTTGTCTACAGAGTCTACATTTATTATTATTATTATTATTATTATTATTATTATTATTATTATTATTATTGCACACCCTCGTCAAATATAGCAACAAAAAAATGAAGCTTCGCCAGTGTTAGCACTCGCTATTTATCTAGATATATCGCTAAAATATTCATATAAACCATAGATTTACGTCAATAATAAAATGTTTATTATATAAATCATTATTATCATTTCTAATGATCTAAAGAAAGTAAACATCCACCGTTGACTTTTCATCATAATGGAAGAGTTATTTCTAAATTAATTTCAGACGGCGTAAGTATGAGCTAGTTAACTGACTTACTATTTGCTATTTCGATTTCTTTCACAACCCGAAATGGGTTTGTCAACGGTGGGGGTTGAAAGGCACGTGTTTTACTTATCTAACTTTTGCGTGACGAAATTGAAGTATATATATATATATATATATATATATATATATATATATACAAATAAATAGACCGTAGTCTTTATTATAGAGTGGAAAATTGCTCACTGTAAACAATAGATTTGATTCGTTATTGTTGGGGCTGCGCTCGGAAGAATTCGATCATTTTGGCTGTAGTTGGGGCATAGATTACTTATAAGACTTTTCCTCGGCGAAAGTTAACACACTACATTATTAGTAAATAACAATATTTTGAATAAATGGTCAAATGTGCTATTATCGCTCACCATTAAAGTAAAGCCGAACAAATTATAATTTTATCCTTTTTTTTATTGACAAACAATGCAATTTGGTGACAATTACCGTATGGATTAATCACTAAAAGCATCGGAATTCCGTTAATAGCGTCTCATCAGTCACCTAAAACAGATGATTTATTGTAGTTTCTACGTAACGGACACAACTTGTTTCCAGTAAATAATTTCGGTTTCGTATATTATTGAAGTAAAATCAATAACAAGGTTTTACCCTCAATTATGATAGATAAAATAAGTTCAATTTCTTAAAACAAGAGCTTACTGATCCTAAATATGCCATCTATTTTGCTGGAAGATCAACAATTGACAACTGATGTATTGGCAGGCAGACATGCAGACACAGTTTATTTGTATATATAATAATACGCTAAGACAATTTCATGTCTGTACGTACGTTATCATCCATAACTCACTTTTTTAAAATGGGATCGGCCGATCGTCGAAGATACAGTCCTAAAAAATTCATTTTATGTCGCGGTTGTGTCAGATATGTAAGCAACTACAATACAGTTTCTTGCTAGGATTAAAGTGTAGTGTCTGTTTTTTACAAAGATGGTACAATTATATCGTGTGGGCCGTCCTTCGCGCCGGACGTCCAGAGAATGGAAATATATCTAAAAATCCTACTAGGATTTTGAGGATTAAACCCCAGAACCAAATATATTTTAAACTACATGAGCCAAATTACTTCGATAAGTATGTTTCATTTTAAGAAAAAGTGGTACAATGATATTGTTGCGTCTGCATTCGCGCCGGAAGTCCATAAAATGGAAATATTTTTAAGCGCGACAGCAGCAATATACAACAGATTTGGGATACAACTGTGGAGTTTCCACGGGTTCAGCTTGTCTAGATAACAATAGGCTAAACAACTTCATATTTGTTCGCACGTTATCACTTTTCACACAATAAATATGATGTTATCTGATCAGATAAAATTGTCATTAATGACTAATCTTATGTCGCCAAGAGAAAGAAATTCCAACTTTACGCATTTTAAAATTAATTGTCCCAAAATCTAATTATGTGCAATTTTAAAGGAATACATTTCAAAAATGGACATCTGATTTAAAGAATATTTATCTCATAGTTATTTTGACTGTAAGAAGCGAAAGACTATTTATGATTTAAAATAAATAAATAGTTACAATTTTAGAGAAAGAAGAGAAATACACGTTTTATTTCTTTAGCGAATATGTATCTAACAATGACAATTATTTTTACGAAAGAAGAAAGAGTCATTTTGGTCTTACTAGCATTGATCTTGACAGACATGTATTATTTCTAAATTTTTAACGCCATATTTTAGAGATTGATGTTGAAAGTTCCATTCTAATGGGATCTCACCAGTATAAATTGAATGATAAATGCGAAGCAGAGAAATAATGATAGATATGTCATAAATTCTCAAGTTATAGAAAAGGTTTCTAACAAGATGATGTCTCACATTCGCTAGACAATTCATTGGCACTTCGTATTCGCCCAAGTTGGTAATGAAAGAGAGGTCATTAGGCTCATTAATTTGTTTAGATTTGACGTCTGTAATGTTTTGCTGTAGGATTTATTGGCAGTTTTCTCCCTGCATCGCACCCGATCAATGCGAAAGCTTCGATTTGGTGAACGGGTGAAATAACGCGTAAACATCAACAGAAAGTCGTACACGTTGATCTTTTAGGATTATGTAAATCGAGACAAACGACTAGGGAGGGGGA
>OY744522.1:134976280-135063780 GCA_963556195.1 Sepiola atlantica
GCTTTGAAAAATTACTCAATGCCAACATTTAAATAAGAACTAATAACGAATGACAGCGATACTTTTCCGTCGCATTGAATGTTTATGACAATGTAACCAGCAATAATTTGGAGGACAAAGGCCGTTTTATTTGATATCCATAATTCAGATCGATCAGATTGTATTTATCGCATTTTAATTCGGTTATTTTTCCATCAGCAGTTTATTACAAAAGAATAACTTCATGAGTATTTTGACATGTGCTTTTCTGTCAGCTTCTGTGTCAGTGTTCCGAAGTCACACTGCTTTCTGACATTTATACAGTTCTACAGGTTAAATAAAGAGACAGGATTCGATTAGCTACATGAATAATTATAGTTTGAATGCGTATAGAAAAGTATGTGACCCAGTTGGCAACATAGGGGGTAGAGCGTTACAGTAACAACATGAAGATAGACAGTTGAACCTGGAAGGGAATGAGCTAAATCTTGACTGTAACATAATGATGATCAATTAGATTAGTTTCACTAAATGTCTTCGTTTAACCGCCTACCAGAATTGTGTAGAGTTCAAGTCACTAACTAAATGACGATGCTTTCAGTGTTTACAATAATGATTTTAGTTCAAATACGTAGAGGAACATAAACAGTTCACCTGAGCCTTAGAAGATCAACGACTTCACTCTCAGTATCTTCTGATAGTCAACTGGCTCGTAGAATATTAATATATTTTAATACTAAAAGATGAACGATTTGCTTGGTTACAAGATGGACAGTACATAATACTATACTAAGATTTGCATTGAATCTGAAAACATGAAGCACGGTTCATCTGGATACAAAAGTATGTACGGCTCATATGCCTACAAGAATATATTCGGTTCATTTTGCTACAATATAATGTACGGTTTATCTGGTTATGATAGGATGTATTGTTTATATGTCTATAATAATATCTACAGTGCATCATTTTACAAGTGTGTATATGTGAATATGACTACACAAATATGTAAGGTTCGTCAGTGTAACTCGCTAAAAAATGTACGGCCCATCTGGCTATGAGAAAATATATGTTAAATTTGTATAGAAGAAGCGGCATATTCATCTGGTTATAAAATGATTCACCATTCATCTGATTATAAGATGTAAATGAAATCTGACTACAGGTGAAAGTTATGATTAATAGATACACCCTATACAGTGCATTTCCACCGAGATTCTTGCCATAACAAATGTATTCAGAATTGGTTTCAAGAAGTATTACAGTGCAACTACAAGTTGAGGATAAGTTGGTTTGGATACGAGATGTACAGTGCATCAGGCTACATTGAGATATACGATGGACATGATAATAAGAAGAGGCATTGTTCCTCTGGCTACAAAACGATGCATTATACAGTTAGATACCAGATGTAGAGTAAATCTTTCCATGGTGTTATGAATGGTTCATCTGGTTATAAAAAAGATGTATGGTTCTGGTTCGGAATTTTTTAGATGATGATTGATAATTTGTATCATTCGGATTACTGTTTTCACTCTGGATGTTCTTCACACAACGTTTCGACCGATACAGCACGATTTACACTTCCAGCGCGGATTGAATAAAGAGTTCAGTTCGAAATTCTGTATAGACTTCTGAGTTTGAGAAAATGCACGTGAAAAAGGTTGGAGGTTACATTTTGCGAAACGTTATAAGAATAACATCCAAGAGGAGCAGAATAGTCCTAAGAATCAAAACAAAGTATTATTAATCTAGTTAGAAGAACATATCCTTTATCTGCCTACACGAAAGTATTAGGCATAACTGTTTTTTTGGAATATCTTCAATTCATCACAGGAGGATTTCCATTTCACCTAATTCCACGATTCAGTCCTTTGCTTTTACGTGTTCAGTTTTATTAAAAAGTAGTTGTTTCCGACTAAGCTGTGAAATAAGAGTATCGATTTCGCTCCGATTAACCGCTTGAACCCTTTTTAGACTACATTATTAATTCATTTAGAATATCGATATGTGCTACAGTATTATTCCCACTGGAATAAATAGAAGTTTCGCCAAAATAAGTGAACGGTTTTTAAGAACACACAAAACAAATCTATAGAACAACATGATGATTTGAAGATTGTTAAATTATTTAACAGACGTCAGGATTTTATTTTTGTATAGAAGATTGAATTACAGCCGTTTTCAGAGCTAATTATTTAGAGCTGTTTTCAAGCTGATCTATTCTTAATGCGTCGCTTACTCAGTTATTCTCTCTGGCTGTCTGTCAAACTTTAGTTTTAAATATAAATTATATTGCTAAAAGCACAGTTTGAATAGACATACAGAGTTTGGATGTGTATATGGTTCTATGTAAGAGGCTCCTCTATTGGTAAGTCTGCCACACTTATGTTTGAAATAACACTCTCTTCTGGCACTCACGCTTAAGTCTGAAACAACATTTTCGTCCACCTGTGACAATTACGTCGAAAATGATCTACGTTGGTCTTTCACGCTTAAGTCTTAAAAATCGTTTTAAATGCTATACACGCGGATTGACTCAATGCATCTTAATAAAATCATTTCATGTTATAGGTAAGTAGGATATCATGTCCGTCGGACTCAGTAGACGGTGGCACTCATTCCACTCAACGTACTTTTGTCAGGTTGTGTTATTTGCGGGAATATATACAGGTTCTTCCATGTAATAGAAATTTGCAAACATATCACGTTAAATCTCGATTTTAGCTAAGTTAAATTTGTATATGAATAAAAATCAAATCCGTTAAATTGCAGCAATCATCAAAAGTGTTCCCGACCGTGTTGATGCGTGATGGAGAAACTTCTGATTATATATCATAGCAACAATTTGCCTTACATTTTATTATTATTTATTATTTATGCAGCTCTATCTAATGGGATATGAATCATTTTTTGCTCAAATCTGCTGTCTTAATTTGGTTCTGTACTGATTTTTTAAAGCTTGTAATTTTGTTAGTTTGAAGATATATATATATATATATATATATATATATATATATATACATGATTCATTATTATTTCAAGTGTATCCACATTTAATATTTTGAGGTGTTAACACATATTGTTTATATATTTTCATTATTTACTTCAACAGTGCTCAATACGTGATTAGAGTTTATGAGTATTAGTATGAACATATATATATATATATATATATATATATATATATATATATATATATATATATATATATATATGTATATATATATATATGATATGATATGATATTTAAGCTATACAGAGACGTTCATCTTTCATATGATCATGATCAGGTGGGCTTATTCTTTGTGCGTTCACAACTATGTCCTTACTGCTGAGTTCCTCCAACAGCCAGTCATTTTTGGCTTTTAAAATAAACGTATGTGGTGATGAGGTGCTACATGCGAAACGTGATCACGTGCGAAGCACATGCAAAACAATCAAAACGATATTTTTTTTCCATATATATATATATTAGTATTCTTTGTAAAATTTTATTCATACAAGTTGCATAAGTAACCATGTAAATCCTTACGATGTGTATATGATAGGACTCAATTATAAGTGAAGCTGTATATTTATTTAGTATAATTTCTTTATTTATACAAACAGTTTTAGCTACATATGTGCAAACATGTTTCATTTACAAACTTATCAGGTTATTCTTCATCAATGCAGATTGTTCAAAGAAAACTAAGAATGATTTTGAGGATAAACACTTCAGAAACACACCAAGAACCAGGTAGACACGTGAGTGGAACTACCAGCAACATTCTCTAATTTGCTTAGTAGTAACTCTTTCATTTAAACAAATATTTTTAAATATATATTTTAAACTATTCGGAATTCACATCTATCAGGCAGTAATAAGATTTGACTTCCGATCAAAGAAAAACGAGTGATATGTTTCGCGTATGTAGTTTCAATTAAATGTCGGTTAAGAATAATTTTAAAAGTTAAAAAAAAAAAATCCATCAAAAATGTCAGAGAAACTTCTAAGAAAATCACGGCCAATTGTTGGTACTTCAGCTCACGTGCCTATCCAGGTGAGTGGGTGCCTGAGAGATTTTCGTCAAAATATTTTATTATTTTAATTTTAAAACTTGGCCTTAAACATATATACACATACGTAGCCAAAGATCTTTGTATAAATAAAAATGTATACAGATTAATATATATATATATATATATATATATATATATATATATACATATATATATGTATGTATGTAAATAGAGGTTTTCAGAGACAGCTGTTTAACCGTAGCATGTCTATTTAGTGTAGCAAGACATGGCAAGTATTTATACGCTAATATTCGACCGCGAGATAAGTTGAAACTAATAAGTAGTCGAGGGAAGTATCTGTTCCTCTCGATGCTACTCTCTGTAAACCAGTACCATCTTGGCAACCGGGCCTTGATTCCGCCGGTCTGAGGTATTTGTCTGTGCAGTTCTTAAGGGACTATTTTATCGGCTTTGCCTTCTCATCCTTTGAGATGGGTTAGTTTATTGCTAATCGCCTGATGTGCTGCTACCGGGGAATACCGACGGGGCTGCTCAGGATTTCTTTTGTAGGCTAGAGTGCGCTAACCCTAGTGCGCTTGATAACCATACCTGGCCTGTGTCTAGCCCCCCAAGAGGAGGTGAATATGAATACTTTGATCTTACGTCAACGTATTTGCTGGGGAGGTAAATAACAGCCTTAAACGAATACGATCGTCACTGGGGCAAATTATATAGTTTAAATTCGAATTACCGTGTTCGCTCTCCGTCTCTCATACACAGACACACACACATTATATATATATATATATATATATATATATATATATATATATATATATATATATATATATATATATAAGTATATATATATATATATATATATATATATAAGTATAAATGTTTATTTATACAAACATTATTGGTTACATATGTGCATACATGTTTCGGTTGTACTTTTGCCAGAAAGTCAACCTCATCAGACCAAGAATTTCAGAGAAATGGAAATGACTTTCAGAGAAATGACTTTCTGGGAAAAGTACAACCGAAACATGTATGCACACATGTAACCAATAATGTTTGTATAAATAAAATGTTATACTTATAAACAGCTCTACTTGTTATTGAGCACTTTTTATATACACTTGAGTTTCAACGGATTTACATCTACAGAAACTAATACAATACATGTACTATATATATATATATATATATATAAAGATAGATAGATAGATAGATTGAAAAAAAGGAAGATCTAAAACTCAAGAATCTATAATAAAGTCCTCGAAACAATTGAGCGGAAAGTTGAAATGGATTCTTCAGTTTCAGATGACCGCTTTTTCATTTTATCTCATACCGTCAGATCTATTTTATTTTTTATTTATATATATAAACCCAAACGGCAACTATATGACCACCCCTTTCGTATTTTCTCAGACTATAACAATAACATTACAAAAAGAACAGAAAATATGAAAACGCGAATCTAATAAACAAAAATAAAAAGTCCATAAAAACATTATAGCATCATCCTTTTCAATACTATATCGAACAATTAATCCGATACATTAATTTATTCCCAAAATCGACAACAAAAAAGCACCCTAATCTCACAAACCCAAACGGAAACTATATAGTCACCCCTTTCGTATTTTTCACGTATAACAATAGCATTACAAAAAGAACAGATAAATAAATAAATAAATAAAACTTGCTAACAGATAAATAAATAAATAAATAAAACTTGCTAGGGAATAAAATGAAGGCCTTTCATACACGAAATAACATCGATCTTAGTTAATCACTATCCCACACCGGTTTTTTTTCGAGGACCACCTCAGAGATACACCGTTTTCTGTCATTGTTGACGCCATTCCCTGTCGGGCGTGACTACAATCGTTTCAGCTTGCCGATGATTCCACTGGGCACGGAGATTTACTAAAGATGTCTAAATCTGCCCTTTTGGATGAAACCGCGATACATTGCTGAATTATGTAATATACAGTATCTAAATAAATTATATTAGCTCTCTTATATGATCGAGCACTTTATTTGATTTCTTTTCATATACAACCTGACACTATATATATATATATATATATGCATGTGCAGTTGATTGTTTTCTAGTCATGTTTCTATATATTTTTTATAGTTCATTAATACCACCTCCAGTGATTCATCTTAGTAATTTCACTAAGCAAGATTTCAGCCTTATTTCGCCGTTGTCGTTTTAAATATTTCCATTTCTTCATTCCTTCTACATTTAATCCCCCATCAGCCTCTTTTTCTTTACTTTCTTAGCTTTTTTCCTCTTGCCTTTCTTCCCCTGTTTACTTTATTAATTTTCCCGTTTTCTCCCATCCTCATTTCTCCTCTTCTTCCTCCTCTCTTTCGTTTCAGTTTTCTATCGTTCTTTTCCGAACTATCTTCATTTTCCCCTTCTCCTATTTAAACACATCAGATTTTATCCATCCCACTATTTCTTACAATTGTCTTCAAAAAGTTCCCTGCTTTCAAGTCTCCCAAATTTCCCTTAATTTTAGCCGCCATTTTTCTCGAAACAAAAAGAACACTCACACAGACACAGACGACTTTCACCTTGCAGAGAGTATCGATTTATATTTCTTTCTTTCCCCCTACAAAATTCTTTAGGTTTTTCGCCGCATAAATTAAAAAAATCTATTTCTTTAATCAAATTTTAACTTTTATTCTCATTTTTTTCTAGCGCAAAACTCATCGATAGTAACTTGCTTTCATGTTGTTTTATTTGTTAAACCAATAGATACGTAAACCTTTGCGTTTTTTTCTTTACGGGAGAGAGATTCAAAGTTTTGACAAAATACAGACAATTAAAGGAGAAGTGATTCCGTGTATATAATCTGATCGTTCTTTCTATGAGTCCAACGATAACACGGACGTATATTATTGTGATGCGCCCATTCAATCTGCGCGTTTAACGATGAAAATTCAACTTTAAACGTAAGCGTAACACGCCTCTATAAATGTATTTTTAAAGTGTAACGTGGAAAACCGACGTAAATTAAATTTCAAACTTAAGCGTGACATACGGACAAACAGTTGGCCATAAGTTCTTAATGGATCGACATCTACAGCCACTTATTGAGATACGTGCGTGCATCTAATAATACACTTTTACAGCGAAACCCTTGCTAGTTAAACACTATGCTCCATATTTGATTGGACAAGGCATATTTTGATGATGTAAAAGTAGTTATGCAAACTAGCAGAGCCATCCGACGTTGCCCGGATGCAGCTCTAAAATCAAATCCAAACGTTACGCCACTGATTGTTTTTTCGCTGGAAATGACCAATAGTCTTCTCTGGGGGTCAAGTAGCAATAAGCCTACCAAAGATCCCAGAACTTCTGCACCCTTCCATAGAGATCTGTTTAGGTCTCTTCCTCCCGGTTATTTCATCCCCCTTGACGACCATTTTGTGTGGTATCTGCCAAGGCTGGTAACATCACATTTGGATTACATCGCATGTTTTTATTATCATTATTATTTTCATTATTTAAAATAATAGAATTTCCCATAAATCCATAACATTCGTTGAGAATTGCTTGTACAGTGGGAAGGATTAAGGTCTCAAATTGTACACTAAATACATATGCACTTAAAATGTCGCAAATGTCATTTTATTCCATATCTATTAATTCCTGCCCCTTCCGAATGGAAAATATCAATTCTTTAATTGTTAACTGAAAAGAAAAAACGTTCGAAAATCATCCAGTATTCGACTTCCGGTGCATTTTACATTTCTACAGATCGATATTTCTTGTTGCTCACCCCACTACCCGCCCGTTCTTCGAAATGTATCAAAATGGGATTTTAATCGATGTCGGCATTCCCATCACTCATAACTGCACAAAAAGGTCGCTTTGATATTCTGACGTTCGTGTCTCTCCAGTTAATCAATAACAAAACGAATAAACAGCGACAAAAGTTGAGAAGATAAATCATGTCGATGTTCGAATTCTCCCGGGAAACGTCGAGTTGCCTTATGTAGTAATTACTATTGAAGCCCCAGCGATGATATCGACATCATTTTTGTAAAAATAAAATGATAGCCCAATTAAATGTTAGAATAAGATCAGAATCGGCATTTTATTTCTGAAAAATAGTACATCTAAAAATAGAAATTAAAGACTCGCTGGTACAAACGGAACATTAAATATATATGTACAGAAACGCATCTATGTAATATATATATATATGATGGACTCTCCCGTCGATTTCGACGTATGAGTGACCCACCAGGGGCTGCCAGCGCGTGAATTTGTAATTGCAAGGGTTGCGCAACCCCTAACAATCGCTCTCCTGAGTCGGCATTGCTTGGTTCCAATGGCAAGTAGTAATACAAGACGACTGGAAACAATGCCGAGATAAGCAGAGAGCACATACAGCAGCTGGTATTCCCAAATGGTCACCCATATAGTACTGGCTTAACTTCGGTGATCTAATGGGAACCGGTGTGTCAACGTGATTGTGCCGTATATATATATATATATATATATATATATATATATATATATATATATATATATATATATATATATATACATATATATACATATATATATATATATATATATATATATATATATATATATATATACATATATATACATATATATATATATACATATATATACATATACATATATACATATGTATATACATATACATATATACATATGTATATACATATACATATATACATATGTATATACATATACATATATACATATATATATGCATATATACATATATATATACATATGTATATACATATACATATATACATATATATATATACATATATATATACATATATATATACATATATATATACATATATATACACATATATATACACATATATATACCCATATATACACATATATACACACACATATATACATATACATATATATACACATATATATACACATATATACATATATATATATACATATATACATATATATACATATATATATATATAAATAAACATTTATTTTAAAATAAATATTTACCATTATTACCTACAGGCACTAGTGTTTCATCCTTATGCACTCTTCAGTGTAGAAGATGCTAATCACTGCCGGTCGAAGGATTCGAACCCAGTTTCAAAATCACCTTTGACTATACAGCCTCATATTTAACCTTTTTTAATCTTATATTTAAACTGATATTTTAACATGAGAATGAAGAGAATTTAAACTCTATTAATGTCAAATCAGAGGAGATTTACAGTTGGCTCAGCCAGATACTGTTCAACAGCAGATCCCGGAACATCGCTTTACGGGTAGTGTGACTTCTTATTTTAAAATTCTCCTAGAGACCGAATCCTATAAATGTTTAAATACATATTGATTATTATAACCTACAGACACCAGTGTTTAATGCTTATGAAATATTCTGTGTGAAAGATACTAATTATTAATAGTCGCAGGATTCGAACCCAGCTGCAAAGTCACCTCTGGGGTTGCAGCCTTATATTCAAACATATATAGATTATTTATTAACATATTTGTCTTCTGTATTAATTTGTTTGCCAATAAATAATCAAAATTACATTTTTTTTATAAAACCCGGCTTGCAGCAAATAGGAAATTGGGAATATTACCCACCTCTTCACTTTTTTGGCGTTTTCGCCATTTTACAGAACAAGAAGGGCTGACGAACAAACCATTGGTATAATGAGATCTTAACTTCTGTAAAATTTATTAATAAATATTACACTCTCATCGAATAAGCGAGCACGTTATTGGCTTTATTTCTACCCAACAAAACGAACTACGGCTGCTGGCAGAACTAAAAGCGATGTGCAACAGTGGTCGAAAGAAACATGGAGTGCTTGAAACCTAGGAGATTTGTATTCAGTCGGTCTCTTGAGAGCAACGCCTGTTTTTACCAGTGAGTGGTCGCTGATAATAGTTGAGGGACAATGAAGGATGTGAGAATAGTTATTGTGTGTCCGTGACGTCACGAGCGAGAGGTGACATGCCGGTCGACCTCTTTTTCCAAAGAAGCTATTCAAACAAGCCCCGAGAGTTCGTGGAGCACGCCCCACTCAGCTGGTTGTGAGGTGAGTGTTTGAGATACACCGTAATTGCCAATTGGCACTACGATTCATAATACGTAATCTGGCGGGTATAAATTAATAATGGAACCGTCAATATTGTCTGGTGTTGTTGAGATGTTCACGGTCGATGAAGAAGCATAGTGACACACGAATATGGCACCGGACGAGACCATGATATTAATTAAAACATGGCCACGATAACACATGAAAGGAAGATAGAGACAATTCAACAGGATGTGAGCTTAGTCGTTCGGTAAAATTAACGAATGATAGAAAAAATTTAGCCGGATGTATACTCTATGATGGTGTTATTAAAAGTAGTTTATATATATATATATATATATATATATATATATATATATATATAAATTGATTATATAAGAACAATTATATTATATCCTATCGAGATACGGTGATGCACAATGTAGTAGATAGAGCATTTATATACAGAAGACGAAGTGATAAAATAGATAACATTTGCATAGATTTCCAATTTATTAACTCACCAAGTGTTCAAACAAGGAATAAACATACAAAATAAGCTACATATATATATATATATATATATATATATATATATAACAGGAAGATAAAGATTTAATGTATACTTTTAAAGAAGAACCTATCATGAAAGAATTGAGGCCTCATATACGAGATAGAGCAATTATAAAAACAAGTAAATAGGAGAATAAAGATTGTAAAAATATAATATATATATATATATATATATATATATATATATGTTTGGATAATAATAAAGATAAATATATCATATAAGACCATATCGTGATAATGCGAAGTTTTATATTTTCGATAGTGCATTATTATAGGAAATACTGGAATTATGTAAAAAAATAAAATGTAATAATTTACATGTGTGCAAGCAAGAAATATAATAAACTGACATTTAATCAATGGATTTTCAAACAATTACTCTTTCCCACCAGAAGGAAAAAAACAATAAAATTACTTATTATTGATAAGTATTAATTTGATAATATGCAACAAATGTTTTTTTAAGATATGCGTAAAGAAAAAATAGTTTAAAGAAAGGTTCCTAAATAGCAAAAAGTCATTGTACTAATGCAGATATTTAAAATTCACATTTGAATGTGGTATTCAGTAGTGAAGTGATGTATTCCAATAATATCTAAAGCCAGAAGTCTGTGAAAAATCAGTAGATGAGTAGAAACATCATGCCTCGATTAAAGCTACCTTGGAATACGACTAAAATGTTAAGTGGTTAGTTCAACAGATACATTTAATATGATAGAAATATAATAGAAAATAAAAAGAGAAGTGAAGAAGAAGAAATGGAAGAAGAAGAAGAAGCAGAAGAAAAAGAAGGAGGAGTAGAAGAACAGAGGAGAGGGATAGAAAAGGAGAGAGCGAGAATAAGGTTAACATCCAAGTATGGGAAAGAGAAGAAAGAAATAAAAAATAAAAATGTCTCTTATGTCTAATACTTTTCAATTTTTAAATATAATTCTCAGCTTTTTATTTTTTTATTATTTTTACTTCTGGCCTCGTTTCTGTTTTTTTCTTATTTTTATCTTTTTTTACTGAACTAATTTCATTTAATAATTATGGTAAATGAGATAAAATTAAAAACATAGAAAGTAGACACAACCCGTAAATAATAAACTATTTAAGATATATCGAAGCAAAAACAAATTAAAATACCCCATAACACTTAATTCCAACAATAATCAACGATAAACTAAACCTAAAAAAAACTAATGATGATAGCTTTACCAAGTCTAATAGCATTCGACTTGCTGCAAGATAAATCGATAAACTATTCAACAACTTTGGAGAATTAAATAATCAATCCGCTAATAATGGCTGCCAGATAAATTAACTGAACATTCTTGAAACTAATTATATGGGTTAAAATAGATTAACAACCGGAGTATATGGATTGCACTTTACCACTCAATAAGTTAAAAGAAATTATCTTAATGAGATACATAGGATAATTAAGGAACATCAGAAAAAACAAAAGTAAATTATTAAATAGATAATTAATGAAAAAAATTCAAATGCATACATTAAAAATCACGAGACAATTCATTGAAAAATAAAATCATTCTGACTAACTATTAATAGTAAAAAAGTAAAGTGGTCGACTCTATTCGAGGGCGATCCTAAGGCTCAATTTCGTGAGCTAGTACACAGATGTATAGGTGAGAGCACCACTTCTATCTTAGAAATACTCTATTTATCTTTGATCCTCCCCTTACGTACGAACGTATGTACACTCCGCAAACACGTATACAAAGTAGATGGAAAAATAATAAGTGCAGAGTTATACTAAGGAAGTTGAGGATGTCATTATTTTCTTATTCGGAGATGAAGGAAATGGTTTGTTCACTTTTATTTTAGAAAACAATCACGCCTTCAACTTCCTTGATATCACTCTGCACAACACCTCAAACGGACCAGACTTCTCAGTCTATAGAAAACCAAAGAACAAAATGAGCCTATACATTTAAACTCCGACTACTACAATAGAATAAAAAAAACTTATATCGAGAACACTTACAAAGGTATGAAATACTCTCTATTGTATGCCCAAAATGCTAAACGCAAAGCCTTTAATATCCCAAACAAACAAAAAACAGACTAACACTACACAAATTTCCCCCATAACAACATCACAAATTAAGAATTTACTAAACACCAAACCCTGTGCCCACCTACTTCCTTAGGGCAATTTTTCCCTAGCCGGCATTTACAAAATAAAATGTGCTTAATGCCCGATGATTTATATCGGGGAAACGGTCAGAAATATAAAATATTGCATTTACGAACACAACCGGGACCTCAAATATAACAACCTCACTAACGGATTAGTCATGAGCAGAAACACCTTTATCCACAGTATTAACTTTACAAACTGTGTATTCTTCAAGGCCAAACACTTTCTGCCACGCCGCAAGTGCATCAAAAGCGCTGTAATACTTCTTTCATAACCATCTAACTTAAACCTTAGACTCAAATCTTATTCCTTAAGCAAACATATGACCAAAACAGCACTTCAACAATGCAACATATCTCGCCACTGCATTACAAACTTGCTATTAATATTACTACTTGTCATCCATGTTTCCATTTCTTTTCTCATTTCTTCTTTTTTTATTTTCTCCCCCCCCCACATTCTAATTTTAACGTATTCACGCGATGCATAACTTTCATTTTTCAAATAGTTAAACACGTGCCAAAAACATCCCTTTTTGGCGTTTTCTTATTTTTTCTTATTTTGCCGTTATTCAATAAATTTTAAAATCTAGACTTTTCTGATTTGACGTTTGTTGATTTTAACAGAATCAATAACATTTCCATTTTTAATGATGTATTCCTGTGTTTAATTTGGTTTCCCTTTTCTCTTTTTCACACACACACGCACACACACACACACACACACACACACACACACATATATATATATATATATATATATATATATATATATATATATATATATATATATATATAACAAATCCCGGCGTTGCCCGGAGTAATAAAAACACAAAATAGAAGATGTTTAAATGTATGTGTACATACCTGCTCTATCAAGGATATTTTACACTGACTCCCGGGCTACGCAGAGTATATGAACTTGTATATAATAGTATAATAAAATACAGTGAAAATCATTTCTCGGGGCAATGCGGCGTTTAAAACACCTGCTCTATGTAGGATTGCTCTCTCTAGGATATTGATGACTCCCGAACATCGCCGAGTAAACCCACCTTCACTATCTTTTATATTGAACCCTTTGGATAAACTTATACCACTTACCAAATATAAGGCTCCGAGGAAACACCGAGTTAACAAAAAACGGGAAACTTCTTTCTCCCAAGCCACGCTGCGTTTAAACACACCTGCTCTATCTAGGATGTTGAGTACTTTTAGATCATCGTATACCATTTATCAAATGTAACACTCTAATCTTACATTTGCTTCCGTTTAGAGCTACGGAAATCGCCAAATTAATTTAAGGAGACCTCTAGAGTATTACTAAAACCAGCCTTTTATGAGATTCTTGCCCCCTTCATAGTCTGAAGAGAAGCTTAAGAAACGTTAAATAATTTTGAAAGAAGATTCTGAGCAGAAGAATACATTTAAATTACAGTATTTTCCTGATAAATTTTGGTTGAAAAACTCGACTTCTGTGACGAACTCTGCTCTATAGCCTCCTTCCATTATCTTCCGCGGTTAATTGTACATAATAATACACTTTTAGATTTTATGTAGATTCTCTAACTTTTTTTTCTATAGGGCACACACACATACATTAAGTGTTATATATATATATATATATATATATATATATATATATATATATATATATATATATATACATATATATATATAGTCTCGGAAGTTTCTCAACCATTAAAACTATATATATATATGTGTGTGTGTGTGTGTTTATGTGTGTGTGTGGGTGTAATTTAACTAATTGACCTATACTGTGATAAGAAAACCAAACAAAGAGTGCTTTTCGGTCACGCCAGGATTGGCCAAACAATAAATCAAAACCCAAAAAAGTAAACACGTTTTTCTAATCTCGTGTCGCATAAACAGAACCCAAACAAAACAAGATTTCTTGGAATGAAGCATTAAAATTATTTCCCAGTAAAAGTAATCCGTGGAAAAAGAAAAATATAAATATCGAAATTAGTTTCTGACTGACGGCATCACGAAATATTAAATTTGGTTTTGGTTTTATTAGACAGACACAGACATTACAAATCTTATTAGTTCGTCGTATAGAAGACAACTTGCTCGAACACCAGAAAAAAACACCAACGAAATTTAATGGAGAAGACTGGTTCTATACTCTTTAACAGCACCTGTTTCAATCTCAGCCTGCAGCATTCACAAGTCTAGTCACAGTGAATAGCTGTGATACAGCGACACACCCTTTGGATGAATATATATATATATATATATATATATATATATACATACATACTAGAGATACCCGTCAACAGTTCAGTTAGAACCATTGCCACTACTTCTTCCACGTAAATTTCATTCGAAAATTCATAAAGTGTGACGCATCAGTAAAGACATCCTTCTTGGATAACTAAAATGAAGAGAAAGAGTGAGAGAGAGAAAGAGAGAATTAGAGAAAAAGAAATTATTATTTTGAAGTAAAAGGAACCTATAATTTGGCATCTACTTTATATATGTGCTTGCGGAGTGTACAGACGCTCGTGTGTAAATTAGATGACGACGCTAAAAAAATTCACCGTTTCTCCAACTACCCACACAAACATTGATAACTGTTACAAAGTGGTTGAATCAACATACAATGAGAGAGGACGATAGAAATACATAAGATAAGTGAGGGATTCATGACTTTTTCTGTTAATTATAAATTACTCCTAATTTGAAAAACCAGAAGAACATCCTAAAACTAAGGTTGTTAAAAGATATATAACACACGTTAATTAAATCACATTTAATATAATAATAATAAAATCACAAAATTCTCTGGGACATGGAGGTGCAAACAGATAAACTCATACAAGCAAAGAGACTGGATGTAATAAAATGCAAAAAAGCAAAAATCCTGCCAAATCGTAGGTGTTGCCGTCCCGACAGAACACAGAGTGAAGATCAAGGAGACGGAAAAACGAAGCAAATACACGGAACTTGCCTGAGAATTGAAAAGGATACGGAGCATGAAAAAAATCAATATAATACAAATAATCGTAGGAGCACTAGAAACAGCCCCCCCCCCCCAAAAAAAAAAATGGAAAAAAGACTGGGAAAAATTAAAACTAAAGGGATCCCTGAGACCATACAAAGGACGGCAATGATGAAAACAGCTGCAATTTAAGGAAAATCCTCGAATGCGGAAATCAACTCACATAAGCTACGAACGGTAACCAGTCACATGGAAGTTACAATAGGAAGAAAACAAAACCACAGGAAGAATACCACCACATTAACCCAAGGAACAGAAACTACAAGAAATTTTATAAACTGCCCCCCTCCCCCCCGCAAAAAAAGACAAGTGATAACGCCAACTTCGGCTGATACCACACAAACTAGTCGTGAAGGGTCAACGAGGATGGAAAGACAAGGGAAGGAGAGCACTAACCAGACCTCCACTAGAAAAGTGGGGAGAGTACTAGGACATTGGGGAGACTTATTGCCACCCAACATCCTAGAGGAGACCAATGATGGTTACCATCGAGAAATTAATGGTTAGCGGCTGTTGCGATACCGCAGAGTACTAGAAATCTGAGGAAGCTTGTTGTCACTAAGTCTCCAGTGGACACTACCTATTATTATCAGTGATCAATAACTGCCGATTACTTGTGAGAACTCCTAGTAAGTAAATAATAATAATATAGTTGATTGACTATTGTAGATTATGTTAGCCTAAGATTTTGTTTAAGATCGTTTCGGGTTTCTTGAGAATTATCTTTGTTTCAGGTCGAACTTGTCAAAAAGCTATAATGCAAAGTCCGAATACGTTCGTCGAACACTTTCGACTAGTCTTCTATCTGTACTCGCTTCTAGATATAGATCTTAATTTCCATGAATTACGTGGCAGTTTACGATGGCCGAGTGGATATGGCGACTGCTTGCACGTTCACGCCACTCTCGACTGTCTGAAATCGTTACTTTCCTGCACTAATGAGAGCAATAAGCTTTAAATAAGCAATTAGCTTTAATATTTGTTCATACATATTATATATATATATATGTGTGTGTATGTGTGTGTGCAAGTAAACTCCTTAGCTCAGTGTATTGTGGATTGTGGGATACGTATTCTAAGCTACACTGTGAGTAACGTGGAAATGTTACTATTTATTCATAAACTTTACAATGTAGGGTTAGTGATCTCGAAACTCCAATATTTTTCCTTATTTAAATAAAATGAACAGATCAATAAGCTATATATATATATATATATATATATATGTGTGTGTGTGTGTGTGTGTGTGTATGTATATATATATATATATATATATATAGAGAGAGAGAGAGAGAGATAGATAGATAGATAGATAAAGAGATAGATAGATTGAGTGTTTATTGATTGATAAATCTGACATATATAGGCTAGTGTCTGTGGGGTTGTTTTATTACAAACTTAATACAGTGTTTCTATTTTCTCTCCATGAAAGCTCTATTAAATTTCCGTGCACCTCATGGGACTGCGGAAGTATGAAGCATAGCTGACAATGAATGATAATATCGCCAATGAACCCCCGATGGCAAAATTATATTTAAAATGTCATCATGCTACATTGGAGGTAATTATTACTTCTATTATTGTCTGTCGGTCAGTATAAAGCGAGGACCACGCGATCAGTTAAATGTTTAAGCCTGTCATACACAATAAATTGAGAGATTCTGTCCGTAGTCGTTAGGTCACTCTTCAATTTGAAATAGTATTTTGTTTGCTACCTGCAGTTTGGCTGGACGCATTTTATTGTAGATACGTAAAGGTCTTCGGTTGGTCTGTCATACTAAAGTTTTAAGTAGTATTTTCGTCGGTGCGTCACGGTACTTTTTGAAACACTTTTTTAGTTCATTTGTCACGCTTTACTTTTAAATAGTATTTTCATCGGTAAATGCGTAGTTTGAATCTTCGTATCTTATTATAGATGCCTCAACCATAAAAAAAATGAGAGCCTGTGTCAGTTAGTAGTCATTTAAGCTTATTTTCGTGTGTCACGCTGAAGTTTGAAATACATATTTAGGCGGTCCGACACGTTAACGTTTTACATACAAATTTCGACGGTTTGTCACAATTTAGTTTTAAATACGAATCTACGCGGTCTGTCACAGTTACGTTGTAAATACAAATGTCGGCGGTCTGTAACAGTTAAGTTTTAAATACCTATTTCGATGGTCAGTCAAAGTTAAGATTAAGTATACATTTCGGCGATCTGTTACAATTAAGTTTTTAAATATCAATTTTTGGTGGTCTATCAAAGTAAAGTTCAAATACAAATTTCGGTGGTCTGTTACAATTAAGTTTTAAATACGAATTTCTGCAGTATGTCACAGTCAAGTTTTAAATTTCGGTCTGTAACAGTTAAAGTTTACATGCAAATTTCAGCGGTCCGTCACATTTAAGTTTTAAATACAAATTTCGGCGGGTTGTCACAGTTAAGTGTTTTTTTTTTTAATTTCGTCAGTCTGTCACACTTTAGTTTGAAATAAACATTTCAGCGGTCTGTCAAGCTTAAGTTTTTTTGTCTTTTTCATTGCCAAGCACAAACATTGAATGAGTGCATATTATTTTAGACCTGTCCAAGCATCTGTAGAAGAAGCTCGGTCGGTAGATCTGTCATGCTTAAGGTTTAAATAGCATTTTCCTTGGTCTGTCAAGTTGACATTATAAAATGAATTGTAATAGCTAAACGCATAGACTAAATGCCCGCACCTTATTTTAAAGGCCTTACTAACGACAGGAAGTTTGAAACAAGGTCGGTTTTGAATGTGGGGAACATCCAGTTCCTCAAAAAGGGGTGCTCTGGATACGAACAAAAATAAAAATTGTTCAGTTGAGAATGACGCCTCCTATAACGACCGAGAGAGAACATATACTACACATGGCTCACAGCCCGAAGCCCGAGAAAAAGTTATTTTAGAGTTGTTCAAAAGTATAAGAGGCTCTGAAAGTCAATCGGACTGGTATGTTCATTTTAAAGAGCATATATTTGATTTGTCACATTTACATTAGAGATTACATTTTTGTTGGTCTTATACGCTTAACTTTCAAATAGCATTTTACTAGGTCTGCCCCGTTGAAGTTTAAAATCCCTTTTTTTTTGTTTGTCATTCATAAGTTTGAAATTGAATTTTCATCGCTAAACGCGTAGATTGATCGGGCGCAACTTAAGCGTGACGTCTTGCTTGTTATATAGCATGTATCATTTGGGTTATCACATGTGTGACACTCGATATATCCAGTGTGATTCAATTAAAAATCACCTGTTTAAAAACCTCCCACAACAAACGCTGATATTCGAGACAAAATCAAGCCATGACCGGAACTTCGTGTATGCGAATGAAAAGCGTTCATTTAATCTTTAGAAACAACTCACAGATCAGATTAAC
Organism: Sepiola atlantica; assembly: GCA_963556195.1. NCBI lineage: Eukaryota > Metazoa > Mollusca > Cephalopoda > Sepiida > Sepiolidae > Sepiola > Sepiola atlantica. The sequence continues at coordinate 134,995,475 of OY744522.1, forward strand.
ACTCAGGCACCTCATCCTTGAATATCATTGTTGTGTGTAGGCGGACATAATCAATACAGCTCAGTATCATGTGAGTAAACTGATGTAGTTATATTCAGGTTTAGGCGAAATCGGAGGTGCGGGTAAATTCGATGTCTGTTCTGTCTTGCGTTGGAGAGAAAAAAGACGAATCTACTTCCGTAGATTTTCGTTTTTCTCTCTCTATATATGATATATATATATATATATATATATATACTATATATATAATATATATATATACTATATATATAATATATATATATAATATATATATATAATATATATAATATATATATATTATATATATAATATAATATATATATATATAATATATATAATATAATATATATAATATATATATATATAATATATATATATAATATATATATATATATAATATATATAAGGTATATAATATATATATAAGATATATAATATATATATACAGGGTGGCCCAAAAGTAGGTTTACAGTTATTAAACTATTTTTTATATGGTTGAAGTTACTTGCTAATTACAAGCAATATAAAATACTCCTCAGAGTATAGATTTAACCTACATAAACAGCTATTTCCTTGCTGATTCTAATTTATTTTATTTCTTTAAAGCCAACTTTTTACTTGATGATATTTTTTTTATTTCAGGATTAATGGCGAACAATTTAAATCAAGGAAAAGGAAATGGATATTAAAGCAATATTGGAAATCTGAAAATGCCGAGATCGTACGTACAGCATGGCAAGAAACTTTGTACACTTCTCCGCCTTCACGACAAACAATTTATCGTCTAAGGAATAAATTTGATGAAACAGTTTCAGTGAGTAATGCCCCGAAGTCCGGACGTCCAAAAACTTCTGAGACCGAAGAAAATTAAATGTTAGTGGCTATGTCATGTGAACAGGCATAACTGTGTGTACTAGGCCGATGAAAATCCCCATTTGACCATAGAGACTTAACTGAACTAGCCTGGCATTACAGTTTGGGGTGCATTATCAAGCGAAGGTGTTATTGGGCCCGTTTTTTTAATGGAACTGTAAATGGGGAGAACTGCCTGGAAATGCTTCGTGAAGTAGTAGTATCACAACTCAAAACTAAACCTGACTTTGATGATCTTTTCTTTCAGCAGGATGGAGCACCACCACATTATGCGTCTAAAGAAAGAGACTACCGTAACCAAGTTTTTCCACATCGTTGGTTCGGAAGAAGGGCAGCATCGATTGGCCACCACGTTCACCTGACATGACACCAATGGATTTATTTTTTTGGGATGTTGTTAAGAACAAGGTTTATGAGAAGAAACCAAAAACAATAAATGATTTAAAAGATTACATTCATGTCGCATTCACAGAAATTGATGAACATCGGAATTTGAGTCGCACTGTGTGTCAGAGTTTCCTGGAGAGATTTAAAGAATATTGCAATATTGAGGAAGGACATTTTGAGCATCTGAGAGATTAAATTATTTGCTTTTATGTTAACAGGTATAATGCATTTCCCGCTGTTCTGGTGAAGAATTTCAAATAAATATTTAACCTATTTACAGTTTTTCGAATAACCTAGTTAAAAAACTTCAAATATTAAATGATAATAGCATCGTCTTCAATCTGTTATTCCAATTCCGTTATTCTCTATTATGATTAACGAACGCATGAAATTTTTCATTCTGGAAATTTTTATATCGCTTTTAATATAAACAATTTCATTTAATTTCATCAAATAGTTTTTTTGTTTTCTTCACAGCTAAAAACATTCAACGGGAGGACTTCGTAAAGTCTGTCGCAGTTTCAAAAAAACTCCTCCCTTTTAAAAAACAAAAACAAACAAACAAAAAAACAACACTCGTTATTAATATCAGCCATACTAGCGGTCGGTGAACGAAACCACCTCCCACTTTCCCTCTCATATATTTCACCACTCCTACTCCCTCTGTTTACGTTACGTACGCGAGAAAGCCTGCTGTACCCCCTTCCTTTCTCAAATCGCCCTGGCCACCGCTACAAGTTTTTTTAAAACACTCAAATTGTACAAAAAATGTTGTAAATAGAAAAGTATTGTCTTAGTTTTAGTGACCTTATTATTAGCATATAAATACAATATTTATTTGCTGTACAATAAGTGCTTAAGCACCCGTGCTTTTCAGCGATACATATTCAATAAAATAAATGGATTAATATAAATAATCTGGATATAAGAGAATTAGAACCTGATAAGAAGTCTCAATTAAGCGAAAAGAATAACAAAAGTTTTCTTTAAAAAACTTTAATTGTACAAAAAATGTAAATAGAAATGAATTGTCTTAATTTTATTGACCTTATTATTAACATACAAATTAAATATTTTACACAATGGGTACTGAATGTTTGCTTAAATTAAATGAAAAAAGTTACATTTTATTTTCATCTTCTATTTAAAAAGCCATTATTAACATGTGGAGAGTGTTTTTTTATTATTCTGTACTTTCAACTAACAATTTCATTTAAAAGATGATATATCAAAATTTGAATTTAACTATAATAAGTATTATGGTACCTGTTCAGTGCATATTTACCTATAAGTATGGCCAACCACTTATAATTCAGTAACTGTAATTTAAAAAGAAAACCATTATAATAAACAGAACGACTCATAGAAATCTATCTATATTCTTTTTTCATTTTAATATACTTTCATAGAAATGCTTCTGTTATGTAAAAAAAAACTATTTTCTTTATGCCACAAGTGTCACGCTCATACATGAATTCCATAGCTAATATAACAAACTGACCCAACGGGTCACGGGCGGTCTAGTATAATATATAATATATATATAACATATATATAACATATATATATATATTATATAATATATATATATATATAATATATATATATAATATATATATATAATATAATATATATATATAATATATATATATAAAATATATATTATATATATATATATAATATATATATATATATCATATATATATGTATATATATATATATTATATATATATGTATATATATATATATTATATATATATGTATATATATATATATATATATATATATATATATATATATATATATATATATATATATATATATATATTATTACATATTACGGACAATAATTCACCTCATAACCTGCCATTATTAATTAATTTAAATACACATAAAATGTATACAAATAATATACAAATATAGAAAAAAATAAATCAATATAAAAAATTAAATAAATAAATCAATATAAAAATAAATTTAATAAATGAATAAATAAAAGCATTAAATAAAGAAATAAATACAATCAAAAATAAAAAAATAAACGAATAAACAATAATACACATATATATATATATATATATATATATATATATAAATAATAACTTAATACACAGACTTATACCGATTGAATTTATAAATTAATTTGCATCCAAGACCCAATTGAATAACAGGCATTTAATAACTGTTTTGAATACCCGAATTTAACAAGATTCATTTAAGCCTAAACTAAATTTAAAATCCTATAATAAGTAACATATTACATTTATTCGATAAACTAATTTTATGAAACTCACAATTAATATACTTTTTGAATATATATCATAACCAATAAATTTAATGAAATCTAGAATAATAAAAATGAGAGATTAATTACTTTATATTAAAAAAACGAAAATAAAACAACAATACACAGAAGCAAATAAAAATATATATTATCAAAACTAACAGTTAATCGATCACCATACAATACCTATCATTTATCTAATATTACGCACATATTTTTGAACACTACATTTATATACGTTACATAACTTTAAAATTTATTAATTTCTATTCTCTGCGGGACTAATTTGCCCCTACCCTATTCTCTGGTATCCATTTTGGTAGATTCTCTACACAGACGGAGTTTTCTTTTGGTGTTTATCATTTCTGACAAAGTGAAGTTTCTTTTTTCCGAAATATTAAATAAATGATTTTTAATAATCATCAGGACAACACGCAAACAGCTGATACCACACTTGCTGTTATGTAAGATTTTAAGTAAAAAATAAATAGTAAGTCTAATTGCGATTTATTATGTTTGTTCCTTCTAGCTTACAACCTACCCGGCACTTTGCATTGCGATCAGCCTTTTTAAAACATACTACTAATATATATATATATATATATATATATATATATATATATATATATATATATTAAAGTAAATAATATTAATTCTTTTAGCTGCTTATATATGTGCATTACTTTTAATAATTTATCTCTTTAAACTCACATCAATTAAAAAACAAAAGCTAAATATAATAAACGAAAACTACATTGCGTAGGTTACTTTCTAAACACAAACATATATGTCTCTTTTTCTCTCTAGTGAAACAATGTACCCTCTCTCTCTAAACTGATATAACACACTCTTTATCATTTCCGTGCATATTAACACGTTTGAATTACTCTCTCTTCCCTGGACACATGACTATGACAACGTGTCTGACCACAGTCTGTATCTCCTTTCCTATTTTTCTTTGAGAGTTTTTCTACCGGCATTAGACGCTGAGTGGAGCAATTCTCTTTTACGTCCGTACAAAAGAAACAAAGATAAGTAAGTATTGATGTACATATAGTAGCGGTTACGCGTATTAAAATATATGCAAGTTTCTTTAAACACTTATCTGTAAACATTATTGGCGACTGGAGTTTATAATATTTTAGTGACTGAAAAATCTACATCTTCATTGCATGACCGCCCATCAGGATTGGCAATTGTAGAATCGTCTACTAAAGGTCCGCTTCTTTTAACGTTGCCAGTAATGCTGATTTAAAAAAGGTCCGAGAATGTCTGCCCTTGGTTCAAAGAGTAACGAAACTTGACTATTTCCCCTTTAGTTTAGGTTATAATATACAGTTAAATGTTTATCCAACGAAGGCTTTTGTGGTTTGGTTAAGAGATTGAATGTCAAATAATAGACGATAGAAAAACGGGAGCCGTTTTTTAAAGCTTTTTATTAAGAAATGAAAAACCTGCAATTACTTTGCCTTGAGGCAAGATGTTTTTGAGATACATATAACCCACACTATATAAAGGTGCGTGAATGATCTATTATATTCCATCGTTGACTTTGGAATCGGCTATAGCGAGTTCAAATCTTATCGAATCTATTCTTTCAGTTACGCCCTACTAAGGCTGGGAACAGATATAGACCATCACGTTTCACCAGTTATATTCAAATTAGCTACTGGTGTACAATGATTCGTATACAATTACGCGTTAACACTAGGTATTGTGTTTCAGCATTAAGTGACCCCCAAAGTGTTGATATGCCGTAAAACAAACAAACTAAGCCAATCATTAAATCGTTTGCAACATCTTATGTTGATTCGAATAACATAACTCAAACAGGGTAGATATGATGTAGAACAAAACAATCAAACCAAACCAAACAAGGTTGAAATGGTAAAAACGACATAATCGGTTTACAAGTGGGGATCGAATACTTTAAATGTCATCAAACTGTTGTGCAATTGTTTGTAACTTAAGATAATGCCGGTTAATCCAAGCTCAAAGACGTTTATACAATAAACACACGTGTATGGGTGCATTATTGTCCTGTCGTGGACTTCGGATTCAGTTATGCTGAGATAAAATCCTATCGGGTCCATTTTCGTCAGTTACGTCCTAATATTGTAGGAAACGTTATTAACCAACAAGTTCCACCAGCTATGTATAACTTAGCTACTGGTATTCCATGATTCGCCTACCATGAAACGTTTACAATAGATATTGCATGTCGGCATTAAAAAGTGTTCATATAGCGTAAAACAAATAGAGAAATAAACAAAGCAAATCAATGAAGCATTTACAATAGTACATAATCAACTTCTGTTCTCTAGAGCCTCTTATTCACAGAAGAGACATTGATAGTTATTCTCTACTGAATCGTTATCTTTATGATAGGTTCTGGAATGAGTTCCAATATATTGTTCTCATCTGTAAAACATTCACAGCAATAACTCGTCTACAACTACTATAAACAAATATTTTGTATTTGCCATTACTGCATTTCTCTTTTGTCTCTCAATACTTATAACACGTATCACCATTATTGGTCCTCGCAACACACCCAACTAAGTATTAACCGGGCTTAACGTCACTTAACTGTGGTGACTTACGTAAACCGGTGTGTAACCCTGATAAAGCCGTAAACACCTCACTCGACAAGCTAACCAATCAATGCCCTTTTTGTGCAGCTAGCTTCTTCCCACATTGAACATAACTTTGGTTTTAACTATGCTCTCGTGGGAACACATACGCACTAAACTTATTAATCTGACATATATCTGGTTCATTGGGTGCCCAGAGAATCCAATGAAAAATCCCTGTAAATAATACTAATAACCCAGCAAACGATATCTATACAACTCTAAAAGTAATATGTAACTGTATTGGCTTGGAAGAAATTGTTAGTCTTTACCCTTTTTAGAGTGACCATGTGACGCTTGATTATTCATCAACTTTACAGCGACTTGTCAGCATGATGGATACTAAAATAACTCTGCAGGGGAATAATGAATAATTTGTTGGGAAACACACTTCTTTTAAATAAAGCACTCATAAATATGAATAAGAATGTATGCTGTAGCACTTTGGACGCGGCCATTTTGGTTCACAATGCTGTTTCATGCAAATTTATCGTAGTATGAGGTTTGAACAATATATACTGAACTGTTTATCTTGATCAAATAAGTCAAAGTTGACTTTTTTAATATGTATATTTGTGTTCTCATATTTTGACCGAATTATGGTCTAAAATATTCAATGGCCCCTTGCAAGACCTAGAAGCTATATATAGCGAGTGTCTTATGGGAATTAACAAACTGATTTTTGAGCTAAAATAGAAACAGAACAGCGGATTCCAGAAAAGTCAGTATGGATAGAAAACGGGTCATCCTAAACCTAATACTTTACTTATTCTCTTCATTTGTTTCCTTACGGTTTATTTTCCATATACATTTTCTTTATGAGACTTATTTTTGCTAAGGGGCATTGCAGTTAAAGGGCCGACCATCAACTTCTTTATATACGGTGTTGTCGGCTAACATTAACACAACAGTACGTACAGACACATACAGACACACGTACATGTTTGCTGGTTACTTCGGTGTAACATAATAGCGCACACACACGTACATTTACGTCCTATGATTTACTACACTTACCGATGCGTGTATAACCTCTTATACACACGTCTCGTTGAACCTAGATTATTGCTTATGTGTGGATACAAAATGGATGAGACACCACGTGATTCATAAAAAAAGTTAATTTCAAAGGAGAAGAACATTCATAGAACATTTGAATAGGACGAGTCACTTCCGTACGCGTGTGATAGCAAGACATACATATAGATAAACGGATAGTTCGTCTCGTTACACCCAGTAATACTGTGCGCGCTACCCCCTGGAGACAGCGCCATAGACACGTCTTTTCTGTTTGCAGTATCACCTCATGACCCTTAAAATGTCACTCACACTTTTTCATTCAAATATGGCTCTCGTTATGCAACTGACTTTTCAACAAAAACCTCCTGGCACATCGTATTCCAATGTATTTACCCTAATTCTGGGGTGCTGAATCCATATCTGCCACATTGTTCTGCTTATCACGTGACGTTCTGTAGCTGGAAAATTTGCATTTTTGCACGTTATTGAGATTGTATTCATAATTAAAGAAGTGACATTAATAAGTTATTAACACGGAGTTACGTGAGTAAATATCATACACATACGCATATAAGAATTAAGTATGATGAAAATTAAATAAAAAATATTTATTCTGGAAGCTACCCTACGACATAAATTTCTTCCCCTTTGACAATCGTTGATGTACAACCTCAGTAACATCTCGTATGGAGGTCCAGCAATAGGGTGCCACCATGTTTGACTCCCATCTACCTTCCTAACGTTTTTCCATTAATTTAATGTCTTCATGAAAGTGATAACCTTGCTCTTCACTCAAGGAACCCTTGACCAACTGACTATGAAAAGATGTATGTTACTGCTCATTCTACATTAAAGTGTTTGCACACTCAATAGTAGCTTCATTACAACTTATAAGTAATTGTCAGCTTTCCTTTTCTCAAGAATATTATGCACAACATCAGAAAATCAACAGAAAGTCTTGTTTCTTGTTTTTATATATCTTGTTTCTTCCACACTCATTGTGCAAAAAAGTTCGGACCGTGGTGAAGTATGCAAATATTTTTGTATATTTCTTTTCATCACTAAAGAACTCGAAAAGCTTAACATACACTTGGGATCAAAAATTTAAGATTCCTTGGAAATCTTTTAAAAGAAACCTTTTTTAAGGATAGATTTTAAACTCCTTCCACTTACTACAATCTAAAAGTTTATGGAAACAGCTAGCTAAATACCAAACATTTTATTCAATAATATACCTTTTTATATGCTCGAATGAATAGGCGTAATATAGTGGTGAGTTTAGTAGTTTGTAATGCATGCGTTTTTTTTCCTATTCTTTAAGAAGGTATAGGGGAAAAATCGTCTTTACTTTATATATTAGATTAGTGCACGATTTTGAGTAGTTTTTTTATTAGAAGTAATCTTCACTTATTTCACAGATGGAATCAGGATGTGATGCCTGGATCACTGCGAGGTTAATATCAGGTAATAAAGCTCATTTATTACCTGGTTAAAACTAGTAAGTAATGTTAATACACACAAAACTACAATAAGTAAACTGGTTATTTAATAATCTACGAACTGAACGCAGAAATTAATTTACTATAGAACATATATCTCAAAATCTTGTATAAACTATTTTACTTCATCAGCTAATAATTCTCTGCATCAGGAACGGGTTAGTATTCGTTCCCTACAGGTTACCATTATAATCTTAACTATCTAGGCAGTCAAAAATAAATAAAGAAGACATCATTCAATAGAAAATGTAATTTAGTTACAGGAAATGTATTTTACGTGGTTCATACTACATATGAACATATGTAGTGAAAAAGTCTTCAAACTGTTCTAAATATCATTATTTCTTAAAAACCCATCAAATCTGGTATACTGATAGCACAAACATGTTATGTCATAGAGGAAATCTTAGACAAGATTTTCATTCAGCACCCGATAATCAGTCAAAATTAGCTCTAACTTTTCATGACAAAAAATAGTTTTACTCAGGACGATTGTGCAAGATATTCGCTACCATTAGCTTGTATAACACCTAGAAATACGAAATGAAGAGACTAAGAGAAAGAATAATTGGTTAATTAGTTTCGGAATAAATCTTATGCATATATATATATTTATATATATATATATATATATATATATATAATATTAAATTGTATTTTTTAATATTTTCCTTACGTACGACGTTGTTTCGAGATCACGGCTCTCATCAGAGCAGATAAATAACAATCTCAGACAGAGAGCGCGAACTCGGTTCACAGAAACACTTGGAATCTGTAAGCGTTCACTTAGTCCCTGGGGCCCACGAGAGATGGTCACGAGATTACGAAGAAATTAAGTGATATTTACAATGAAAGCGGCGAGTATAGATATCTAAACATACGATAGAACTCAACGACATTATGTATATATATATATATATATATATATATATATATATATATATATATATATATATATATACACACAAACATAGACACAGAGTTTGAGAGGCACACTCCCTACATGGTAAAGTTTACAAAAATTAATACCCCATGTTACTCACCGTGTTGCTTCAAATAAGTATTCCATAATTCATAATGATCGGATTATTAGTTTAGGAGTGAATCCTCCACATAGCAATATATAAATATGTATAAATTCCTTACTTATATATAAGTATAACATATTTCCATACGTTTACTAGACTGTATTCATATATTGAGCACTGGTTAAATAAATATCATCACCAGTAAAAACAGAAAATTACAAGGTGATTGAAAGGTAACTTCCTATTATTAACTGCTGGTAGTTCATCGTTGAAATATATTTTTTACAAGAAATTAATATAAGAAAGTGTATAGCATGGGGTTTTCGTATAATCGTTTTTGGCCCTCCACTCTTCAATGTTCGCAAGAAACGAGGGATCGTAAACAACTTATACAAATTGTTAAAAGAGTTGGGGTATTGGCAATACTGTTTTTGGTCTGTTACTGAAAATATTTCAAAACCCCTGTAAGAATATTTGCCATGATTTCCTTACCCTTCGTGTCATTTTAAAGTTATTGTACTTTGTGAGTAACCTTAAAATAGACGGGTACATACAGATATGCACGTATAAAACAATTAGGTCTTATGGTCTACTATTTTTAGTTTGTGAAAATATTTAAAAAAATTAATTATTCGTTTCGAACATGGTAGATTGTCGCTACCGTTATTCTGTGTGACACCTGGAAATGCGAAATGCAGAAATGACGACACCAAAGGAAATGTATGATTAATTAGGAACAAATAATGAACGAACGAATGAAACACGAAGGAGAAAACAAATTATGAATGAAAGCAAAAAAATAATGTTTAATTAAAAATAAATAAACAGGAAAAGAGAACAGAAACAAAGGAAGAGAGAAATAAGAAAAAGAAAAAACACAAAACCTAAAAAAATATAGAAAAAGAGAAACGAATGATGTATTGGTAAACTCAATAAAAAAACATAACCAGGACAAAAACGAAAAATAGTCAACAGAAAGAGAAATAAATGAAATAAAATAAAGAAGGAAAAAGAAAGAAAAAATTATTTAAAAACGAAAAATAAACAATAATTGAAAAAGAGCACAAAACACAAATTAAATATAGATTTAATGAATATATAAATTAACTAGTTTTCAAAGAAAGAAAGAAAGAAAGAAAACAACTGACGCAAAATAACGGAGATACAAAAAAGAAAGAAAGAAAGAAAAAATGGGTACCCCAAAAAAGAGATAGAAAGTTACAAAGTAAAGGAAATGAATAAATTAATAAATAATTATTTAAAAAATGTAATAAAAACATATGCAAAGAAAGAGGAAAATAACTCACGAAAAGATAAATGAATGAAATATTGACTTGTTTACATAATTCTTATTCGTTTTTACATTATTTTCTGCGACTAATAGAAAAGTGAAGTATTTTTTCGAAGTCGGTTTTTATTATGGATTGTTACTTTTTCATGTCCTCTATTTTGACAGCACTTGTGATATTTCTGCCTCTTCTCAAGAGCAGATTACATATTGACTTTAGGCGGATATTGACATTTCAAACATCATAAGTTGTCGTCGAGATGAAACACAAAAGATGACATGAAAAATAAGAAAGGACAAAATAAATCTTTTGAAATATATTTAAATATGTCCGATTCAAGAAGAGGAAACTATTCAGACTACACACACACACACACACACACACACACACACATATATATATATATATATATATATATATATATATATATATAGAGAGAGAGAGAGAGAGAGAGAGAGAGAGAGGGAGGGAGAGGCAGGGAGACGGAGAGTTTTATGTAATATGCTTATGTCATGAGCATAAATTATATTTCTATAAATCTACCAGGTCTATTCATATGCTGAGTACTATTAAAATAAATACTCCTACAAATATAAACAGAACACTATAGGTTGATTGAAAAGTAACTCACTATTATTACCATCTCGTAGTTTATTGCTATATAATTCTCACAATTAATGAATATAAGAAAGTGTATAGCATAGGGTTTTATGCAGAATTCAACATGGACACAAGCATTCACCACGAGCTTGTGAATTTGTTATTTTTTAACACAAATATTTATATTGTTTCTTCTGCGCACCTAAAATGAAATCTTATTCGAACTAATACATTGTCGTCGTCGCACTATCTAGGGCCTATGAAAAGAATAAAACAATATGTACGAGCACTTGTTAAACGCATCCCGTAAAAATATACCAAGTTTATACGCACATAGGAAACCAAATAAAATAAATGTATTAAACATTTTTCAATAAACACGTTTCATCTGAATTCGAACTAAAATGTGTCACCTTTCAACTAATTTTGGAAGAATCTTATTCAATATATTCTGAGTTGTTCGATATGGTTTTCATCAATCAATTCACATCTTTCTCTTTTCACTCTCTCCTGTTTTTATCTACCTCTCTCTGGTACTGTCTGTCTAACTTTCCAGTGTGCGTGCTCGTGTCTGCACTTAGTAACCTGTACCAGGGCTTTCTACGAATAAGGTATATTCGCATGAATGCTCATGGATGCAGAATCCATTAAGAATATGTCTGATGAGTTCGATGTGAGGAGAATGGTTCTTTAGGAAAGAAAAACAAAATTTCGAAATTACGATGAAAAAAAAAGAAATTGCATGGCGTTTTCAAAGCAAATGTTAAGTATTATTAAAAGTGACATCTTAACAAAGAATAGCACGCGAATATTATTAAGAATAATCAGTTACTCAATGCGTTTAGCAATGAAAAATATGATTTAAAATTTAATCGTGACCGACAAAAAATTAAACCGACCAAAGTGGCGGATACAACTTCTTCTACAAATAAATGCATCTTAATTAAAACGCACCTATTCGATGTGCGCATTCTACTATGACACATTTGGTAGACTAACGAACATGCTATTTTAAGCTTAATCATGGCAGACTGAAAGACACACACACACACACCATTATACCAACCTTAAGCTGACTTACACGCTATAGCCTCGGTGAGATAGTGGCTGACTGATGAACAAAACCTTCAAATAGATATGTGAGGACGTACTTAAAGTGAAATCTTATGGGATTTCGAAAAAATAATACATACAGTCATTTTAATATTGTTACAAGTGGAAAATCGTTAGAATAATCAATTAACAAGGAAACAATAAAACATTACAGTTGAATATAGAAAGTCTTAGAAAATAAATTATTATTATTAAAAACAGGTAAGTATGATACTTGTGCAATCTAACAAACTACTATCTGTAGCATGCCATCGCCAAATTTTTCGAATGAGGAGTGTGGCTAGACAGCCAGTAAGAAAAAAGTAAGACCGATCAAGTGACTAAGTAGCTCTTCCGTACTTCCAGCCATCTAGTTCGTAACTGGGTTTCGAATGTTGTAGAATCTTATACTTATTACTTTTCAGTTGCAGAAATTATATCAAACTTCATGCTGAGCATTTCCCTTGGATCATATTTGGAAGACCGAGACTTTGATCTTGCCAATTGTGAAATCAAAGATCTCCATAAATTTTGCCGAGGGCATTGTGTTAAACTGTGGTGAAATAGGTGCTATCATGGTCTCCATACACTGTTAGGCCAATAATGATTATGATGTTTTTTTTTACTTTAATTTACCCCAAACTAGGCATATTCCTACTGAGACGTACGAGGTTATTGCGGTTAGAGGACAGATTTATAGGGGACATTAAAAGTGTAAAGTTGTGTTTGCCCACATTGCATTTACATTTTTGAATGTTAGTACAGTCGGTGAAACAGAGGGGCGGGAAGTGAATTCCAAAGTCAAACGGTTTGATTAAAGAAACTATTACCAAAGCTTTCCGACATCTGAGGATCTCTATCGTATAGAGGTGGAGTTTTGCTTATTGTAGGGTATTTACGCTGAGAGTGGCACAAGTACAGAAAGCTAATCGGATCACATTCCGTTTTAGTACTTGTAAAAAAAGCACAGGTATGCAACATTGCGGCGATGGGACAGAAGCTTTCTCATGGTAGACAGATGGGACTTATTAGATTAGAGACTCTTTTTCGTACCCTGTTCAAGAGGGAGAAAGTGATGATTGGTGCATAAGCCCAGATGTGTCAACTCAATTCGCTAAATTGATTCGTGATATAATTAGATCGGTTATTTAGATTTATTATAAACGCTTGGACGGTTCTTCGATTTAAAATTGATTAACCTTTACTGTAGTGATTTTACTTGTCTTATGACAGCAGGGTAGGCTGGTGGGCGAAGATAAATAACTTTGTACCTTGTATGGGTCGTTGCATGGGGTTTTAAAAGTAAATCGGGAATAAGGTTGTGAAGACATTGAAATAGAAGTTATTACATAACGAGGGCCTTGTTTGAATAGGAACAAATTGCGTTACGGCTTAAAGGTCAGAGCTGATCCTTCATGGAAGTCGTAAAAGAATGTGATTTTCAAAAGGAGATATTTTGTCTTTTTGCTGGCGAGATTTCAAGGAAAAACACACTGTCCGGAGTCTGGAGTGGTGTTCCCAATGGGGACAGCGCGCAGAGTTTGGTTGGCTTTATCTATCAATCAATCTATCTATCTATCTCTTTCTCTCTCTCTCTCTGTCGCACATACAAGTAGCCCGTCGCTCTATTTTTTCTGCGTCTGTCTCTCTTTTTAAATACACCTTCTAATAAATCAACATCGGCGTCCGAGTGGTTTTGTATCCAAAGATAAGCAACAACATGGGTTCACAACGACGACGACACAGGTGTATAATGGTTTATACACCCATCGGTAAGTGAAAATAAAACAAAGTAATTAGAACAAATGATGAACAAAGAGACTTATTTTTCATACTTTTTCTGAGACTAAGAATGTAATATCAATGTCTAAGACTTATTTTCGGTAATGGCTGACAGGACGTGCACAATGTACCCAACTTGATTAAATTAAGGGTTTCGTTCGAAATTCTATACATATTCCCGAGTTAAACAATAAGGTCAGAGGTTACATCATCTGCAACGTTAAGAGAATAACATCCAAGAGTAGAACAGTAGTCCAAATAATTAAAATAATACATCACATTTTGTCTACATTTTTCTGATGAGACGTTATTTCATCGGATTATTTTCATATTCAACTTTGATATTTATATATATATATACTTTTTTCGACCGATGTGCCCACTGCTCTTGTTTTTATTTTTCTTCGTTAAATTTGTAAAGTACGATAACATTTTCTATTTAATCAGGATTCATTTGGAATTCAGTGAGTACGTTAATGTTTTTACGTACTACTTAAATAAACACAAGAAAATAAATACACTTGGTGTAAGAGGCACGCTAGAATATACATCTCGGTTAAGAAACAGCGATATACACTAACATGGTAGAATATGTATTTGAAAACTTCTTTTAAATGGAATTAATTCTCCCCATATAAGAACGACCTCTGTTATTATTTCTAAAAATAACGATTTATAATGTTACTGTTTACACCTAATTGGGCTAGAATCCACTACTGTCACAGCTAAGGTATAGTTGTATAATAAACACGGTACTTAACATTGCAACAGAGGAAAAAAATGGTGAATAAAAAAAATGCTGACATGAATTGGAAATAGAACATTATCAATAATAAACACAAACATGTATAGCCTTTCTTATATTAAGAAATAAAACAATTGGCCAGATTGTCACATGTTAATATCAGGCAATTATTGGCATACATTCTGGCCACTAATGGCAATCTCTTAGTGAATTTTTGTATGCGTCAACATGTTATAGCATGAATAATTTTGTCTCAATTAAAGGATATATAACTATAGAAATTGCCAGAGTTAAATAAGTGAAATTTGACCTAGGTTGAAATCGATAAACGAAAAGGTCAGGTGACGTGATGAACGAATGTAGGAGATTTAGCTGGACCATTTTCGAAGAGGAGAGGGCTTTTTTAAAATGAGCTCTTCAAACATTAGTCATAGAACGGCTGTCTGAGTCTCCTTGTCTCTCTGCCTATGCCAAAATAATGCAGCTGAATAAATAAAATGTATTTTTAGACACATATGCTTTTATGCCAGATAATTGCAATTAACAACGATCCAGACGAACAAATGACCACAGAAAATTTCATCCAGAGTAAATTGAATGAAGTGATCATGTCGTTTTCGAGTTCTTCATTGAACAGATCATGTTAGATTTGTAAAGTCTTTATTTTTCCATCCCACTGAAACTTTAGTAAACGAACAATATCAACCACTGACGAGAAAGAGAGTATCTAACAAACACATATAAATCTGTATGAGTGGCAGTCGGTCAGGTTTAAGTTAAAAATAGTATTCCATAGTAAGACGCACAGATTGAATTGTATCAGTGAAACGGTTTCGAAAGTAAGTAGTTTTATAGCAAGATTTGATGTTGGGTGTGAAAAAATGGAAAAGTCTTACATAAGGTTTCCAGTATTGTTACTTTCCAGTGTTGTGGCCTTAAAGAGCCGGAAAGCCATAACACGAATAAAAAGTCATAAACAAGAAATTATATTTAAAGAAAGTACAGAAATAATGACTTGATAGAGACTGCTTCCCCATTTCTCTTCTCACTTCTGCTGATTGGTCATAACGACTCTATTCATAGAGTCAGGAAAAGTTCATGCAGTAATCGAATAGTGTTGATCACCATAACAGCTAGTTAAATAAGAAAATTAAACATTTCATTAGAAGTCAAGTAAGAAGTTACGTTGACGTGTACCGGGAGGTGCGTCATGGGAAGAAAGTACGTGGCAGATAAGCTAGATAAATCATGCTTCTTGAGAGTTGAGTGTCAAACTTTCTTGATGCAGATTTCATATCCTGCACTACTCTGAGGCATGTTTATTAATTCTACAGCTCTTTCTTCCTGTTCTGAAAAATTCACAACTTTACAATCATCTATAAGAAAAAAAAACATATAAACGTATTCTATGTACTTGATTTCATTTATTTCTAACTCACTAGCCATGTATATATATATATATATATATATATATATATATATATATATATATATATATATATAAGTACTGATCTTACGAATTATTCGATCCTGTCTCTGTAAATCATGCTGATGACGATTTATAGCCAGAAACGTGCGTCCATGTCTAACTTTTGCACGCAAAAATTAATTTGTGAATTAATTATATGAAATAAATCTGTATACAATAAATTTATCTATAAATGAATTACTTTAAAAAATCTCCATATATATATAGCCTTGGAAGTTTTTAACTATTTAAACTATATAAAAAACACAAACAAACTATTTAGTTCCAAGTGGTTCGTTGTTAAATTACTTTACTTGTAAGTCAATTAACTTTTAACAGTCACTAATATTAATTTGCTTCCAAACATTTACGCTAGTCTCAACATTATTTAAGGGATAATCAGTTGTTTACCATGAAAAACTGTTTCGGGAATTTAAAAAACAAAACAGTATTATATCTCATGGCTTCCCAGCAGAATTATCAGACACCACTTCCGTTAAAAACACAAGAAAAAAAAAACGTTCCAGATCTAGTGTTTTGTTTAAGATTAGTTTTTGCTAACTAATGTTGTTATTAAAAATTGCCCGCCTTACATATGTTGTTCGGTTTGTTCGTATCTAAGAAAATGAATTTGTTATTTACAAAGGTTTGCTGTATTTTATGGTGTTCGGACGAATTCATTACCCTACTTATTTGGTTATTTATTGTTCTATGTATTTATATTATTATTTATATTTATATTTAGTTTCATTAAAAAATATTTAAAAATTAATATATATAGATATATATGTATTTCTTTTTAATTTTTATATATATATATATATATATATATATATATATATATATATATACAGAGTGATTAAGAGGGAGAGGGAGAGAGAATATTATTTATTCATCTCATATAGACTGTGCTGTTATATGTTTATAATCATCGAGCTTTTACTGGATCAGGAGAATACAGTTCATCTGAATGTAATTTCTATGAATTACCGTAAGACAAGAGCAAATAATCGAGTTATTAGTTGTCATTTTGATTGTATTCATTATTTCAGCCATACGGAGATTTGGGGAGGATTGATAAATATCTCTGTGACTTCTGTTGTCACCACTCAGAGAGGTGCCACTTTCAACTGAGGAATAGCTCGTAAACGCGAGAGACGAACACCGGTTTCTTTCAACAATACAACGCCTAATATTTGTTCACAAAATGTTTCAACAAGAAACTTCCAAATGATATTACAATTCGCTAATACCACGAGGCCCTGCCCTATTCGTTGGTAGGTCAATCGACTCGTTCTTCGGCCTGTCACGTACCTTTTATTGCAAAACGTGAAGATAGAATAAACGCATCCTAGAAATTAAGTTCTTGATTTTCCATCACAAGTCCATGGAACCTCGGCCTCAGTGAAATACTGTCACTGACCTTAATCTAGAACTGTTTCTTGTTAGAGTGGAACATCTCATTAAGAATAATTGATTTCGGGTTTTGAACAGAAAACCAGCCATGAATACTGCATATGTTTGTAGGTCGAGTGAAAACGAAGTTCTGCGGTCGATGTTTCTGAAGAGATGATTTTTTTTATGAAAAGATGATTTTTTTTCTTGGAAGAAAAATATTGTTGCGTGCCTGTCATCTGTTCAACAAAAAAATATTTCGTTATGTCGGTGGGTATGATCACGTGACTGTCAACACGTTCCGCTTTTTTATTTTACGAATATTATCACCATTAATTTGTCATTTTTTTTTGTTTACTCATGATCTGCTTTCCGTTATTTTTTTAGAAGCGTCGAAACAATATTATGAGAGTTTGTTTTCAAACAGACAAACACAACACCACTTTCATTGAAATAAAACAGAAAATATTCGGCGCTGATCGGATTCGAACATACTCCGTCAACGATAATACTCCGAGCTACTCATTAACAGAAACATCCCACCTCTCATTATAGAGGTTCCTAGATGCTAAACGATTTTCTACTCTGAAAACTTCTTTCGTGGAATCGTCTACCTTTGAAATTCATTTTCTTCTCTTTGCCTCCCTGACTTTATTAACATGAATAGATTTAAATGTAAAGCAAACAAACATCTTGCTGCTTAATTCCGCAGTTCGATTGCTCCTATAAATCTGGCACCTATCATAGTTACCCCTTACGCTTCAGTAGCTATATGTCCTGTTTGTGGTACATACAAATAAAAGAAATAATAATTAATGGATTTGTAAGCCATCGTCTTTAATATTCGGCCATGCTGAGTCTTAATTTTTACAACGTCTGCATTTGATATTTATTACTAGTAACTGTGAGGGTTGTGAAATCATTCGATATATTTATGACGGATTTTATGTAGTGTAATGTAGTAAGAGAGAGAGAGAGAGAGAGTAAGAGAGAGAGAGAGAGAGAGAGAGAGAGAGAGAGAGAGAGAGAGAGAGAAAGATATAGAGAAAGAAGTGGCTTGAGTACCAGCCTAGATGTTGCAAAAATACTTCATGCATGGGCGAATAGTGGCTTTCAAGAGATATAGGAAGGTTTTCTCGCACGGTAGAGAGAGTTAACTTTCTTTGTAGCAGTATTGGCAGTATCTTCTATGTATTTATTCCAATTCATGTTTCCTGTGAAATTTAAATGGCAGGCTCTCGGGAAGGATGCCATGAGACATGACACTCGGTGTTTTGAAAGGTTTTTAATAATTGTTAAAAGAAAGGAACTTTGTCTTGCTAACATTGAATTTGACCATCTATTTTTGGCCCTATTTCTATACAGATTGGATGGCATTTCCTAGAGATTCACATTGGATATGTATGTGTTCGATTTGCTCACATATCAAGAATAGAACATGGTGTCATCAGAAACTACACCCGGACATGATTACATCAGGGAGGTCGTTTATGAAGATCAAGAATAGTAAGTGCTTAGGTACATCCACATTAATATGATGCTTGGATGTACAGCCATCAATAACAGCTGAGATCTGTCTTTTTTGCTAAAAAGGATATGATTATATCCGTCTAGTAATATCGTATGGATAACATTTCCTTTGAAGACATTCATTAATAACATTGTCAAATGTCTTGGATATATCAAATAATACCACCCTAGTTTCACCTGCCTTATCCATGTTATCAAGTTTTAAGAGAAGAGAAGCCAGCTCAGCAGAGCATTTCCTAATTACTATAGCAGGGAAAAGATCTTGTCCACGTGCTTTGAAGGTGTCAAGCGTTTTACGATATCCTGAACATGGGAAAGGGAGATTATCAGATATTTTAGTGCAGTATCCGTTCGTGGTGTGAAATTAGGGATGGGATGGTTATAACGAATAGCTGAGCAAGCAATTTCGTCTCATCCCTTGCCGTGCAAGCGCATCATGTTGTTTGGTTAGTGGGGGAATTGTTAATTGCAAATTTATGGCAGTTCAAATTGCATAATGTTTAATGCATATTTGCAGTAGCAGCTACACAGGTCGAAGTAAACATTGTAAAGAGTGGGGCATACTATAGAATTTCCGCGTCGGGACTACCAATTCTATGCTTGCTTTGCCCCATTCAGTTACCTCTTTTGCGCACTGTTCATCGGGGAGAGGAAATGGTTTATCCAAAAGTGCATATCTGATGAGATCTGTGAAGGATTCACAATTTGCACGTTTGTAAATATCGTTCAATTGAGTAACGAGGCTTCGGTTTTAGGTTTATGGTGATATCAGCAATTATTACTCAGGGATCAGCATACCCGAGTAGGTTATAGGCATCTGTCACACAAGTCTCAAGCAGTGTTGTAAAGAATAGGTCGAAAAATGAAGCTTGCTCGTTCTAACAAAAGTGGCGGGTCGCGAAACATATATATATATATATATATATATATTGTGTGTGTGCACGCAATTATTTTTCATGCACATGTACACATGCATTCACATCAACTTAAAGGTACTAAAAGATTATATATATATATATATATATATATATATTGTCATCTGCGATAAGCTAATTCTGCTGGAGCATTGAATACTATAGGCAGCAATGACACTTCTCCCATTCCTCCCTGGGTAAGTGTATCTCAATTTCAATTACTGTCTATGTCGATTTCCGACGGTCGTTTGGTCATAAGCGTTTGTCTCGGTTTTCTAGCCTGTATCTTCGAACTGCGTTTGATCCCAAGCGACCGCCTACAACCGCCACTCCTGCACTGATGAAGATAACAAAGACGAAACTATATCCTCTGTAGGTGAAAAAAAAACAGTATAATATATTTTTAAAATATTTATAGTTAAAAGCCTTTTTAAAGATGTTATAGTTTTATAAGTAGAGCACCGTGAAATTGAGAAAGTTTGTTGTCACCTGCGAAAAGCTAATTCCGCACGAGCGTTAAACACTGTAAGTGCATCTCAATTTCAATTACTGTCTCTGTCGATTGCCGCGGCTGTCTGGTCCTAAGCGCTTGTCTCGCGGTTCTAGCCTGAATCTACGAACTGCGTTCGATCCCATGCAACCGCTTACAACCGCCATTCTTGCACTGATGAGAATAAAACACTCGAAACGATATCGTCTGTAGGTGAAAAAAAAACACTTTAATATTTAAAAAATATTCATAGTATAAATATATATATATATATATATATATATATATATATATATATGATAAAGAGATAGATTAGACAGATATGCTTATATATTCACCTTTATATATATTCCATGTTTTATATGCGTGTGTTTTTGTGTTAATTCGTTTTTTCATATCTTAATATCGTTGCATTGTCAGCTCTTTAAACACTCCTTCGATAAAATGGTATCAACGATGAGAAGGATATACTCTAATTTGATACGAAGTACTTGTCTTAGGTGTGTAACATCTTTAATCTTTTCGATGTAAAATCCAACATGACCGATAAGATGGAGAGGATGTAAAAAAAAGAGATTGGTGTTAAGGGGAGAAAGTGTTTTTTAAAATTGTTTTTTTTTAAATTATTTTTTGTCATTTTCAACGAGATATAAACGTGATTACGCCAGACTCCTGAAACTTTGCCGGATTGATGGAGATCGATAAATAACTAATCCCCCTTCCACTATATTGATTTTGGAATGAAACAGATAATGTTGTGGGAGGGAGATCGGGTTCAGGGTCGAGGATGAATGTCGGGTGAGTATTGCAACCTATCGATAGATCGAGGCGTGAAGGGTTTGTGGTTATTGTTTTTCTTTCTGAAGGAATCGAAGTTTGAATTGATTTTTTACCTGTTTTGTTTCGTGAAATAGAAAGGTGAGCGAATGTAAATGGAAAGAAAGAATTTAAACTATAAAACGGAAACTACATAAAATAAAAGTCTATAATTATACACTTCTGTCCATGCAATCTTCGCATTCATTTACTTACTTTTGTTCGCCCCAAACTAACCATATTACCATTGAGGCGTAAGAGACAACTGTGATTATGGCCATATTTATAAAACCAATCTGGGTAGAAAGATATTTGTTCACATTACATTTACATTTATGCATGTTGGTACGTTCGGGAAAATACGTAACAAAGAAGTAATCCTACAGGCAAGCGATCTGAGGAAAGAATGTATTAGATTAAACATCTTCCAAAATCCATGGCCATTGACAGTGAAGGGGTGGGATTTTGCTGTTTATCGTGTGAGTCGGGGGTATTTACGTTTAATACGCATAAGTGCAGTACATTCATCATATCACATTCTCTGAGAGTATTTGTAAACCAAGCCCAGGGATGCAACATTGCGGCAATGTCACTATATTCTCGGTAGCACATAACATCCTGGCATTATGTAATGCACAAAATACAGACTCTCCAAAGTGAATGAACAGAATGACCATCTGTGCGTTGTGAATAACCATATACTTCACGAGGTCAACCTGTTAATATGCATGCACATAGACCGAAAACGGCGAATCTAGAGTAGAAAAGCTTCAACAAAAATCCCTCTATTCTTTACTGGGCGTTGTAGCTCTTGTGGCAGTCATCGACAAATGGATACTTCAGCAGAGAGAACATCGCAGTTGTGTGGAACACCATACGATGGGAAGGTGCACTACTCTAGTGAGCAGAGGACCATAAGTACGTCACTATAACCTGCTAAACTATACATGTAATAATATAACAAAACAATCGACCTCTGGGCGAAGGTTTTGTTCTCAAGCATCTGATGTTCTCTCCGGATTATATAGTATGACATAAGTTATATTCTTTCACTTTGCGCGTTAAGTAATTAAAATTTTATTTCAAGGCGTGACGGGCAAACGTACCGAACCTCTTATAGAGTTTAGTGGACGCATCTAACAAGTAAAAGGAGAGAATTAAATGTCAATCATAGATAAAAGTGACAAAAAATCCTAAACACATTTTGTATCAATAACAAAATAGTGATTATGTGAAATTTTACAAGGAGAGAAATACCCCCTCCCCTCAGAAAAATGTACTATAATATGCAAGGCTGTGGTGGGTTCTGGTTATATCTAAGCTTAAAATTATACATACATTTTAATTAAGAAAAATATTTATAGTAATACAATCACATTTTGGAGAAATTGGTACATATATATAAATCTAAAAATGAAGATCATTTATGATATTATTATCTAAGTTGGAACTCTAAAATAACTTTAAAAAACATTTAAAATTAAATATTAAAAAAAAATTAAATTACATTTTTTAAAAAAGATGAAACTTTACTTCACACTCTGCGCGTTTGAATTTTGACTTTTAAAAAACTTCTTTAGCTTATTAACTTCTGATAGAGTTTTGTTTTTGCTGTTTCATCATTTTCTTTCTGCATCTTTTGTGCTAGTTGGTGAATTGTCAGTTGAGTTGACTCTGTGGAAGTCTCTTTGGTTCTTAAATCACCAGCTTAATTTCTCTTTCAATGTGAACTCTTCGATTATATCTCCAATATGCTAAAATCCGAAATCCCGGAATTACGTGAAAACCGGGAACATTTTCATCACTGTTGAATGTACATCATTTTGGAGATGCCCCCCTCCCCCAGCAATGAAAACGAAATAAGGAAAATGAGAAGGTTATGTTAAAAGAATAAACAGTTAGAAAATGGAGAAAGTAATGAAATAAATAATGACCTTTTTAGTACTAATAAATCACTACTTACGAAGGCCAAAAGCTGTTCGAGTATAAATACCAATGAGATTGTCAGTTGGATGAACAATGCTATAATAAAAGTGAAAACGATGTATGCAATAGATAAAATTTGATTACTTAAGAAAACAGCTCGACAACTATTTGTTCACATTGTACTTGAAAAAGACCATGCTTCAGTCCGCAAGGAATCAATCCTGTGAAAATGTGTTCCAAAGATGAGGGGGTCTTGGAAAGAAACAATGTTCATGGAAGTTCCGTTTGATTCTAAATACAGAGAAAAGGAAAGAAAAACTATTTGCAGTAGCGAAGTCAAGAAATAATTTTTTGAGCGGCACCGCCTCAGATGTGAGAGCTGTAATTCATCTGAGAACGTAACTGACTCTAATATAAGTACTGGATTGCATCAGACGTCAGGTATTTTGTGGCACTGTTGAATGATCTAACCATTTTGCAAGCGACTTTAGCAACAGATTTGATGTAAGTCTTCCATTACATGAATGAATGAATAAGAGAAATTATAACGAGAAGGAAAATGGGAGAGGGGATAAGACTATTAAGTAGGTTATCAATAGGACACATAAGAAGAAAAGAACCTTAGTACAGAGAAATATCACCATTGCTTAACTGCGGTGATTGACGTGACATAGCTGTGAGCATCTTTACTTACGTCATCGTAAAGAACAACAACAACGAAACGATATTTAAGACAAAAACAAGCAGGAAAAGAAAAAAACATTTTCAAACAACAAGAGTTTCGGGTTAGTCTCGCTTTTATTCATGCGATTCATCGATAATTAACAGACTTTCAGAGTATTCGATGCATTTCCGCTATTGATCTGCAGGAAATCAGGGCAGTGTTTAGAGTGTATTGTTCCCGGTCGCCTCTGTCGCCGCCATGCTTTAAAAAGCGCTCATTATAGTGAAAAATATAACTCTTCTCGCGTTAGCTGAGACAAGCTGGCATATTTATTTTTATCCCACTTTTGATATCCATTCTCCATGCGTTGATCAACATTCTTTCAGCGTAATTCGAACTAAAACAAAGAATTAGTATGATAACATTCGGAGAAGTGAAAGCATTTGTAAATAAATATTTATCTTTTATAGTCTCCTTGTTACTCCTTAATTAGAAACATTGACGTAAGATGGTTGTTTACATTAGATTTAAATTTCTGCATGTTGGTACAGTCAGGGAAACAGGGATTAGAGATGGAATTCCAAAAACAAGCGGTCCGAGAAAGCGATCTATTAGTTATAACTTTCGGATATTTGTGAAGGAAAACCTCAAGAGAGGAGGCGATTTTGATTTTTTATGTAGGGGCCTTTGGTTACTGTTTGATCTCATTGTCATTATTTTTAGCTTGAGTCGGTTGGACAAACTGGGCGAGGTTCTTAATATGTTTAAATATTAAATCAGTTCTATTTTGTATACGATTTCTAGATTAAATTTTTGTGTAATTGATTTTTGCAAATAAATAGTCTTTAATTGATAAATTCTATTTACCCCCTGAATGGGATCCTGATAGACAACAACTTTGGGTCAGAGTGCGCCTATGTGTAATGAAAACAAAGGGATGACTAAACACCGCTCAAATCTCTCAAATTGGGACCTCACAACCGAAGTCAGTTAAAGGTTATATCGTGGACGACGACTTTTAAGTACTCTAGATGTTATTTTTACTTCCAAATAGTAGTAGACAGGACATCATACACAAATACATGTACTATATATCTACTAGTGGAACTAGTAAAAATTCCACAATTGCATCCTTCATCTGTTTAAATTAGAATTTCTTCATTTTAGTAGAGTCGGGGAAACAGGGAGCAGAGAGGGAATTCCAAAGGCAAGTTGTGCATTCTTTTGATGTTCAACGAAAACGCAAACACACCGATATTGTTGTACTTACAAAAACATGCTTACTTTGTAGTCTGGTCAATTTTTTACGAATTAATCTGGTTATGAGGGTCTATCTCCAAAACATTTGTAGGAGTTTGTGACTTATTTACATTCTATGAACTTCAAACGCAAACACATACCCCACGATATTATTGTACTGTCTGTGGACAAAACAGACAATACACGTTGATCCTAGCCAAAAAGACAATTGAGTGCCCTTTAGTTCGAGTTTTATGTACTACAAAACAGTAACATCAGATGAAATTATAAAAATAAGTATTGCCTCTTTCGACGATCGAACGATCCAATCTTTAAAAAAGAGGGCATCAATTACCATTTTTAAGTTGTTGGTATGACTCGACCGAGGATTAAACCGTAGTCAACCAAGCAATTAGCCAACACTGTTACGATTATGCCAAATATATGTTGTTGTTACTCTTCAAAGAAAAAAAAAGAATAAAATGGTAACACTGCTCATTTTGCATTCATGTATTTATCGATGTGAATTGCCACTTTGGGTATTTCTATTTGAAACAATCTTTTAAGATTAACCCTTAAAAAGAATTTATAGTATGTTTACACTATTAATTCAACGTTATTATATATATACATATTTATTTATCTTTTATTTTTTGATGTGTTGATGTTTTTTATATTTATAATATATAACTAAAAATAATACATTAATCACTTAAATAATAGTGTCATGGATTCGTCCAAACACTTTAAAATGCAGCAACATTTTTGTAAGTAACGGATAAATTTTATTAGACAGACGAACAGCACAGATAAAGAATTTTTTTTTGTGTGTGTCTTAAATAACTAATATAAGTTAGCAAAGCATTTATATGGAACAAAACGTAGATTTAGTATAAGGAACGTTTATGTTTTTGTCTTTTAAGGGAAGTGGGGTCTGATCAACTCTGCTGGGAAGCCATGAAATTAAATACTGTCTTGTTTTTAAATTCCCGAAACAGTTTTTCATGGTAAACAACTGATGATCCCTTAAAATAGTGTTAGAAACTAACAAATATACTAACTGTAAAAAATAAATTGACTTACATGAGTGATTTTCCACTGGAAGACTTGAGACTATAAGTTTTTTTTATTTTTTATATAATTTTTTTTTTATATATAGTTTTAATGGTTGAGAAACTTCCGAGACTATATATATATATATATATATATATATATATATATATATATATACATTTAGAATTAAATATCTCATCCAATAGCTTTTAAGAATTCTATCTTAATTTTTCTTTCTACCCTTATTTCTGAATTAATTTTATTCCAACGTAAAATGTTATACCATATTCCTGTTCTTAATCTTATCTGACAACCTGTCCCTACTTATATTCCTCTATGAGCAATTATAATTTTGAGTATTTGTTTTCTATTTGTTATGAAAAAACGAACTTCGTCTGAATAATCAGAATGTTCTGTACGACTGAAGATTGAGTTCATTCAACTCCCCAAGTTTAGCTTACATAGGATGTTGTTTGTTACAAAATATTTTCGAGCAAAATTAGTCGATGAAAATTATTTTATATTAAAATACTTTGATTATCAGTAGTTTAAAAGCCGACTTTGGGTGGACCTTTCAGTTAATTATTAATAGTAGTAATAGTAGTAGTTGTAGTAGTAGTAGTTGTATAAATTTGACCCATCATGACACACTCGTTAATCCAAGGATTCTTCATGTCACTTATAGTGCAGCCAATTCTAATATATATGGAGCGTATTAGTGTTTAGAGAAAGAGATATAGAATCTGATTTTTCTTTTTTGTTGTAATAAAAAATCAAATTCCTTTTAGTAAAGTGCTTAGCACTTTTAGCCGACTATAATTTCATGTCGAATCGATTCGATACTACATGATTACAGAGAATGAAAAAAATAGCGAGGTGAAAGAGACAGAGAGAAAGAAAGAGAAAGAAAGAGAAAGAAAAAAGATAAAGAAAGTAAAGGAAACGAACAGAGAAAAAAGAGAAAGAAAGAAAAAGAAAGAAAAAAATAACGTTAGAAAACGAAATAGAGAAAGCGAAAGAGAAAGCGAAAGAGAAAGCTAAATATATAGAAAGAAATAAAGAGAAAGAGAGATAGTAAGATAGTGAGAATAGGCGAGAGAAAGAGAGATCGAAATAGAGTGAAAGAAAGAGGAAAATAGAGAAAATTAAGAGAGAAAGGGAACGAGAGAGAAAAGGAGAAAGAAATACCAACAAAGGAAGAGAAAGAGTGGGAATAAGAGGATGAGATAAAGAAAGAGAAAGAGGGAGAGAGTTAATGTTACTCATTTGTCTTTTTGTATTTTTTAATAAAATGTGTCCCATTAAACATTCTTGATGAGGCATTGCCGCTACGATTATCGCGGGCAAATCCTGTGACGACAAGCTCCGATCAACCGAATCGAACAGACATTCTGCCAATTCATTACAACATGTGAGTTTCCATCATCGCATTGGTACAGCAATTGAAACGAATCATTGGACCCGGTATTCAGAGGGAGCACTTTTCTTCCACACGACAATAAGTGTGGCCGCCGGGTAACAAAATTGAAACATTCCATTTATTTCAAGGCAAGAAAAATTCTTTCTTTTTTCTCTTTTGTATCTGACAGGAAATTACTGAAAGGCCGATTCGAAGACGAGTGGTTCTTATCAATTGTGACTTGTACAAGCGCTGGGGAACTCCATTCCTTTAACATTGAGACAAGAACCGAAGGATTGTTGACAACGAACGTAACCATTTCCCCAGGCAGATGCAAACAATACAACATTATATTAAAGTCACACTATACGCTTAATACCGAATGTTAAAAAAGATGGCCAATACAGAATCTTAAGATTTCTACGAGAATACGAATTACTGTGATGCTAGACGCGGGAAAGAGAGGCTGTTCTTTTTCAGCGTATAAAACTTTACGCGGCATGGCATTCAACGTCTGACATTCGGATTAGGAATGGTGTTTATATGTTTTGACGACCATCGAAATCCACGCCTGGTGTTCTAAGTCGGGAAGCAATATCTGAAACCTTCCATCTTCTGCTGTCGTTTATTTCGTCCCCAAAGAGAAGCTGTTCCATGTCTGTCACTTTCGCTCCAGCTTGGTGGGTCTAGTTATGGAACCTTAGCCATTAAATCACGTATCCTATATAAAAGTATTCGAGATCGACCATCAAAATCCACACACGGTTTTCTCAATCCGGAAAGAATATCTGAAACCCTAAATTCTCTGCTGCCGTTTATTTAGTTCCCAAAAAGAAGATGATTTATGTAAATTTCCATCGCCTAAGCTTGGTGGAATTTCTGGTGAAACGCTCGTCGCAACGTCACCCCATTTAATCCTTGAGTCGGGTGGGGGTTTTGATATATAAGGTGTCCAGAATCAATCATCAAAATCCACGCATGGTTTTCTAAATTCGGAAAGAAATATCCAAAATCCACAATCCTCTGCTGCGGTTTAATTTCTCAAATAAACGAAGCTGTTTCATGACAGACTCCTTCGCTCAAGTGTGATGGGTTTAATGTGCAACCGATATTTATAGAATATCGCTGACAGAGTATGACCGGAAACAAAACGAATAAGATAGCAATAAGCTAATTGGAAAATCTAATTTAAGTTTGTTTGTTGGGTTCTCTTGTTGGATAGTATCAGCTAAACTAGTGTAATATCATAGTTGTGAGACATCGGCCTGGGTTCTTTGTAATTGGATGACAATACACCTGGTTGAGAAGAGTAAGTATATCCCACAGTCAGAAGCTCGCCGTAGTTTGCATGATTTTCTTGTATGTGCGTGATCGCTCAGGTGGTAAGTGACTCGTGTTTCGAATTCGAGTTCAGATATGCCCTACTCATGGGCCCAATTGAAGGCGAAACTAGTCTAGGGCTTCTAGGCTGTGGCTTTCATGGTTTGTGAAGGCTGTGCCGTTGCTGTCTATTGTGGAAATAATTTAAAAAATGATTTTTTAAAGTAGCTTTATTATTTCCTGCACATTTATATGAAAGCATTACCACAATTATTTGCATTATTTGTATACTGTTACCATCATAGATGTTATTTTCACAAGGTGCATCTTGCCGAACTCCAGAATGTTTAGGTCGACACGTATCCGTGGCGCAACTTTTAAGTGATATTCATCTGGATATTGAATGTGCAATCCTCAGTACTAAGCATATAATTAAGAATTACTTAAGACTTCTACCCGGAACGAGAGCAATCTACCTCGCTGGATTTAATAATGAGTTCGGTTCGAAATTCGGTTCAAATTCTTAAATTTGACATGAAGATTTTCCAGTTCGATAAGATGCACATGAAGAGGGTCGGAAATTAGACCGCCCGAAATGATGTGAGAATAACAACCGAGATGAGAACAACAGTCCGAATAATCTAAATATTACAAATTATCAATCATCATCGCAAAAATCGCGAAACATTACATAATTATTGGTTATACGTTTTGCTTTGGCCCATTTATGATTTACTTAAATTGTTTTGTGCTATTTTTATATTTATTTTCAGCACGTCGGCTGCTTCAAATTAAACGTTATGTGTATTATATATCGGGTGTATTATATATCGGGTGTATTATATATCGGGTGTATTATATATCGGGTGTCTTCCATATTATGAAGCAGTTACATACTTTACGTATACGATTATGATGATTCGTTCTCTTTTCTAACTCGACTTACATGAAGAGAGATTGTTCGGAGTAAATTCACAAAAAAGTGACCATTTGTTTAGATTCTGGCAAATATAGCCGGAATATATGTAAATAAGTTGATTTAAAATAATTTCGAATTCCTAACTTTAGGTGTGACTTTTGTATCTGGAACACGCATGTACATTTATATAAGCTGTTACGTTTTGAAGAAATTAAGCTTCTTACGTGAGAGATTGTAAAAACTATTCCTTTATACAGCTCTACTTGGGGCATAATCAATTAATTAAAACTGAATTATTTAGCATAATTTAATCGCTAATATATAAATAATATTCTTTTTGTTAGTCCCCTCTTCACAATTAATCCTAAACCTAACCCTAATCCATGTCCGTCCAAGCAGTATATTGCTTTTAATAAATAATTTTTTCAAGTACCTTGATAGGGGTGGTCGCTCTCCTGTTCTACCCCTATTGGTAATATTTCGGGGGGGGGGGGGGGGTACGCTTCTCTACTAAGCCCTGAAAATGCAGTCGGCCCTACTATTCATGACTCATGACTACGGAGGGGAGGAACACTTGATTTATACATTTGCTAAATCAATTCAAGAAAGTGAGTTTACAGCCATTTCTGTTTCTAAACTGATGGTGTCTAGTATTTTATTTACATCCTCTCCAAGAGGTTAGACACAAGGTCAGCTGTGGGTTTTGATAAAAGTGTTTCGGTAGAACGAACTGGATTCGAACCCGGCACACCCAGGTGTGCCCGCGTCGTTACCAGCCTAAATGCTGATTTTCTTCGATCCCCCGACGAGGTTCGTTGTTTCAAATGATATAGTCGGAGGCAATTAGGGAGAAGAGAGATGTATCCATACTTTGTATGATATTTGAAAAAAAAGATACAAACATGTGTTCTGATCTAATTTGATGTGATCGTGGTAAATTGATAGTTGATTCAATGTCACGCTGACTTAATGCAACAAATTGATATTCTGACTGGTTTATTTCCTTTCAGACTTATTTATGAATCGATTTTAATCTGTGTTTCCCAATAATTGACCTAATTAGTAATATGATAAAATTGAAGTGATTGCCTGAAATTTATTGCAGTTACAAATATGCTAAAAAAGACAAGAATGGGTTTACTTAATATGTGTGCATTTAATCAACGCGTTTTTTAATGAAAATTTTATTTAAAGTTTAAGCGTGACAGATTAATGTATCTGCGTTTTATAAGATAAAAATAAAATTATCTAAAAATGTCATTTCAAAGTGTGACAAACCGATTGACATAACAACCGAACCGACGAATAAGGACTGTCACAGTTATGCTAGTAACCTCCGCCTTGGTAGAGGTTATGTTTTCGGTCGAGTTTGTTTCTTTCATTCCTTGTGTACAGACTAGCTTTTACATCGCTTGACCAATTGTCATCAAAATTTGTCAGAATATCGGTAATGGTTTAACTTAGAACTGATTACATTCTAGGTAAAAATTCAAGGCCAGGGAAAAGTTAAAAGTCAAACTTTTGACGATAACTTAGATTGTGTTTATAAGAGCCACGCTAATTGACCTATATTGTAGCAAATGAAGCCCTGCGTCAAATTATCCACTGACCATAACCTTTTGATCAAGGTAAAACTTTCGACGGAATTTCATTTGTTTACACTTTTTCAAATTTGATGAATGGATCTGATGCTCTTTGATAACCCTAACCACCATGTAATATCTTTGCATGATCAGCAAAATAATGTTTGAGTTATCGATGTTTCCATGGCATAACATTTGAAGTACTTCACACCATATAGAGAAGTAGGGCTAAAAATACTTACGCCAATCCTTATGTTGTAAGGCGAATGTATGCCGACTTATAACTGACTTACGTTCTTGTTACTTCTAAAGAAAGAGACATCCAATAAATCTGCACGTTTAACGATCGAAACCGTATTTAAAACTTGAACGTGCTAGACGGAGAAAAACGTTAGTTCAAACTTAAGCGTGACAAGCTAGTTTTAAAAAGTTATTAAAAAACAAAGTGGTTACAGACCGACGAACACATTATTCAAAACTTTTGTAAGAGATCGGCGTGAACGTTTCTTCAAACGAAGCAAAACGGTTTTTAAGACTTTACTATTACAGACGAAAAAAACCTAATTTAAAATTCAAGCGTGACAGATCGGCGAAAACGTTATTTGAGACATTAACATCACATGCGAACAAAAACGTTATTTAAAATTGAAGCGTGACAAATCGGTGACAACTTTATTTAAAACTTAAGCGCAACGGATCGAGGAAACGTTATTTTAAACTTAAGAGTTGCAAATTTAAGTTCAAACTTAAGCGTGACCAGCTTACAAAATCGGTATTTAAAATAAGCCCGACAGACCGTTGAAAACGTTATTTAAAATTTTAGCGTGGCTGAATTGTCGACAGACAGATCTTCGTAACGATTCTTTAACGCATCTAAAATCAGATCTGAACGTTTTGGAAAATGTCTATAGACTGGCCAACTTACGGACGGAATCTCTTATATTGAATATTGGACTCACGTAACATAAGATGCATCTAATACTTCTCTAATAATATCGAAAAAATAAATAAACAGCAATTGTGAGTTGATTCCTGTTAATACAATGTCTCTAGAGAGGACGTTTTTTTCACTGACATCTATTGTCACATTCTAATTGATATAAATGCATTGCATGCGATAATAAGAACGTCTACGAAATAATTGAAACATTTTAAGATACATTCATGGAGATAAAAGATTTAGATTTATTGCTTGTCAAATTGTCTCTTGAGATCCGCTTTCATTGTCACTGATCCGTGAAATACGATAAAAATCTAATGGACACATAAATACATGGCGTAATTATTGGAAATTGTACGAAATCTATGTTTTATGTAAAATATTGGTTTCATCCTTAATTATTGCACGTTTTGATAGGTCAATACTTATTTAAAACTAGCAGATTTCGCCCGATACCAACCGTTTTGAAAATATAATTCCTATTCACTACTTGAAATCAATAAAACGAAAATATTCGACAATCAAATGAAAACAAAACGTATGCTATTGCTATCTCAAACCTAATCTCTCTCATTAACTTACATTCGCACACATACACACATCTAAAGCAATGTGTAATTTTTCGAACATTAAAAGCATTATTTATTCTAAGAACTAAATAAAATCTTAATTACACATTTAAAGGGTAAACAACATTTTAATTTGTTTAAAATGTTATAGCTATTCCCCTTCTCTCTCTCTCTCGAAAGTACTAATATTCAATGAGATAAACAGACGATAGATTGGTTAAATATGAGTGTACGACATAGTCCGTCAAAAAATGAGAGACATCTTTCATTTTACAAACCCATCCATTGAGCATTCAAAAAACTTATTTATTAAGTAATATTGAGTATTCGAAGTAGACGCAGCAGCAGCAGCCGACCCCGTCAGCTTAAAAAAATATTTTGAATTATTGAACGGCATCAAACTTTGAAAGCAGCAGCAACCACCGCTACTCTGCCTACTAACTTTTTTCACCTACTTACTCGTTCCTCTCCTCTTCTTCTGTATACCGCTAATCGGATCAGACACACGCACTTTCTCTTTTTATATATAGATAGTACGTCTAATATTAAAATACACTCAAAATAAACGCTAAATAATGGAAAGTTATTTTGGCGGGACAGAAAAAGAAGACGAGAAAATTATAATTTACCTGAAACTTTTGAATATTTCAACACAGAGGAACTGAAAATATCCACATACCTGGAAAGAAAGATCAAATAAAACAATCAATAAAAGTAAAATACTTATTTTGCTCTGCTACTGTATGGAGCACTTGAAATAAATACAGAGAATTATACACATTATATATTATGTTGTAATAATAATAATAATAATAATAATAATAATAATAATAATAATAATAATAACAATAATAATAATAATAATCCAGTCACATGAAAGTTACAACAGGAAGAAAACAAAACCACAGGAAGAACACCACGTCAGGAATTAAGTAAAAGAAACTGCAAGAAACATCATAAGCTGCCCCCGCCCCACACACCAAAAATAGCACCGGCCTCGACTGACACAACACAACATAGTTTTAGAGGGTCAAGGAGGATGAGAAGATCGAGGAGAGACAGCACTAACCAGACCTGTACTGGAAGAGTGCGGAGAGTGCTGGGACGTTGGAGATGGTTATTGTCACCCAAATCCCAGGAGAAACCAATTGTCGTTGCCAGCGAGAAATCAATAGTAGGACCCTGTTACGATACCGCAATGTCATTTGCGGTGGTGATCGAAAAGATGGAGAGAGTACTGGAACTCTGGGGAAGCTTGTTGTCACTCAGACTCCAGGGTACATCACTGGTTGTTGTCGGTGAGCAATCACTTACAATAACTTATGTAACTGGTGAGTACAAATAATAGTAAACATGGAACATAAACAAACTTACGATAATTGTAGGAGTCTTTGAACAGTTCTGAGAAACCATGTAAAAGACTAGAAGCAATTGGAAACTAAAGGACGATTGAAAGCCTACAACGAATGACACTAAACAGAACAGCTGAAGTATTTAGAACATTCTCGAGTAGGGAAACTAACTCTGGTAATCATTTAATGCCGATAGACCAGAGATAAGTTTGAATAGAAATTCATTCGAAAATATTGCCAGAAATACCATGATCTAGAAATATTGTTACTCACGTCAAAATGATGACACTGACCTTGGTTGATATAACATAAAATGTTCGTGAAAGTTCAAGAGGGATAGAAGACCTAGAATGGATAAAACTATTCAGCCCTCTAATAGAAAGGCGCAGAGAGTCCTAGAATTTCGGAGAGGCTTATTGTCACTCAAATTTAAGAGAAACAGAAATCCAACAGTCGTTATCTGTAAGAAATCAATGGTAAACGGCTGTTGCGATAACGCGGTATATTTTAAAACTTATCGAAAGAGGTAGAAAGTGTTAGTAATATTGGGAGACTTGCCATTCACACCACTTGTTATTACTAGTAAACAGTAACTGATAATGATTTGAGTTAAAACTTCTAGTTATATATGTATGCATATATATATATATATATATATATATATATATAGAGAGAGAGAGAGAGAGAGAGAGGGGGGGAGAGAGAGAGTAGAGGAGTGTACAGCATCAGTGCAGTGCCAACGAGAGAAAAATTTATATTTAAAGATGTGAGGCTACCAACATTTGTAAAAAAACTTTTGTCAACTATTGTTAGTTATTTTATTATTTTATCATTTTATCGGTTTTTGATTTTATAAAGCGTTTCAAGCCTCGTGCGGCTCTCTTCAGATATCTGAAGAGGTAACAAAATAATACCCCGCCTTGAAAAATGCTACTAATTATTTGGGCCAAACGAGTGTCATGGAAACTAGAATAGTATTTTTTTGCGATAAATGGAGAGCTTTCATGAGGATTATCGAGGACATTGGAAATTCGTGGTATAAAGAGTGATTTAAAATATCGGGTATAACAACGCCTTTAAAATGAAAAATTTACTAATTTCTTAATAATCTAAACTGGCATTACATCGAAGGATATTTATAAAATATGTCACAGCCAACAAATAACTTAATCGCTCACCGCAGAAAATATAAGATTTTCTTACCGATAACAAAACGTAAATACACATGAATCAGCATGATACCAATTTTGATCGGCTCGATTCTCTTGTTGACATTGGTTTTTACATTTTCTCTATAAACACGTACTTACAGGAGGTATCACATGAAAGTTGTCAATATCTGTAGTGAAAGTAGTTTCATGAATCCCAAAGTATTCGAACTTAGCACACCCAGGTTGTCAGTCCACGTCGGTAGCACTTCACCATGATTAGCTCCCGATATAGTAATTAATTACGGGAACAAGTTTCCAATGAATGCCAAGAATGTGATTTACATAAATAGTGTTTGAAATGTATAATTTACTGTTGGGTAATCACTCATCAGGGTTTCATAAGATGGAATGGTTGTCAGCCGAAAAATGAGAAAGAATCAAAACTATGAACTTAGTTTCATTACTTATGAGGCAGTTTATGACAAGTGTTTGTTTATATTGGATTTAAAGACGACCATACTGTAACCGGCAAGTAAGCCGTTCCGCGGTAATGTGTTCCACACACGGTGCCCTTGCAAAGAAACTTTGCAAAGAAGCTCTGAACCCATCATGTGATTATGGTATGAAGAATGGACATCGTAAACAATATTGGGAGTTTTCAGATATGATTTTTACGAGGATCTAAACTTCATGGAAGTTATATCGATGTAATATAGAAAGGAAGTGTCATCACGAAAAAGAAGAATAGTCGAATAGTTTTAATATTGGAATGGGTTTGCGCATTTTTTTTTTGTATAATGTTTTTAGGGAGACACTCACAGCGGAATCAGTTAATGAATTATGAGCACTTCTGTTTTGCGGGACATGAACGTTTTTACAAACAGTAGAATTTGAGTTTATTATGCAGATTTAATCTAAATGCAATGATATATATATATCTATATATATATATATATATATATATATATATATATATATATATATATATGGACGTTAATGCCATACCCCACGCGATCGCTTTTAACACGCGATCGCTTAAATAGTTGTTGTTAAATAAACGTTGGTTCATCAATTTACAGTATTTATGAAACATCAAAATGCACTGATTCGAAACACAATTACATTGAAACACGATAAAACATCACGTTTCATAAATCGATAATACACCTGAAGAAGCTCTGATCGATCGAAACGCAGTATCTCTTACAATTAGATATTTGGTATCTTTCTGTTTGGAACCGAAAGTATACTATTACTTCTATTAATGATGGAGAGTTGGCATATGTCTTAAGCCGAAACTATAGTATTACTATCTATTAATGCTCAATACAGTTTACCATACAATTTCAGATATGATGTACTATCTTCTAAAGGAGACAGTGTAGTGTTTGTTCTGCTGTCATTATACCATCCTATAGGACATTATCTCTTACGTTGGGGATGTAGTGTTGTATTTGTTTTGTTGTCATTATAGCATCTTTCCACGGACAGCGTTCGGCTTTTTCTTTGGGGATAGTGTAGCATCTGCTTTGTGGTCATGATACCCCCCTCCGAAGCATTACGTCCTTTTAAGGGGTAGTATTGTATCTGCACTATTTTCACGAGACCATCCTCTTATGCATCCTTTGTGGGAGGTAGTGGAGTACATGTTCGTTCGTCATGATACCTTCCTCCCTGGCATTACCCCCCATTGAAGATAGTATAGTATATGTTCGTTCGTCATATACTCTAATAAAGATATTAACGTCAGTTTGACCAATAACCCAAAACAAATCACATGTAAATTTACTACGGGTTCGAGTGTTTTTCTGACATCACTAATTCGACCAACGGTAAATAGATACACAATAAAATGTCACAAAGATGCACCCGTTTCTATTACTGTCTTTATCAATTTACGCCCCGCCCCACAAAATACAGATCGGTAACTATATCGAGCACCATAGTTTAGAGTTTGTATCGATCTGACATCTAAAACTATGGACTATGTCAATAGGCCAAGCATATAAAACAAATTTGCACTGATTTAAACATTTCACTATTGAGATGTTGTGCAGTGCCAAATAAATGTATTATAAAGAGGGATGATACATATTAAAGTCGAGAAGGATCACGTATTATGATAGAGTTCTATTTTAAATAGTTATGAGTTATGTTACTTTATCAGTAGTGTCAAACATACGCCCGTGTGTGAATATCTGTTCGCAATGCCGCTCATATGAGGACGTGTTAATCGAAGGTTTTATGAATTTATGATGCAACAACCCGCCCACTGATGATATTTAGTAACGGTTAATAAATGAATATTATTGCTATTTAACTTTGTTCTTATTCATGCACTGCCACTAACAGTGTAACAGAATATAACGTGGTATAAGTAGACTACACAAAATAAATATTAACGAATGAGAATTACGTAACAAACAGAAAAGTCGACCCCGGAAGTGATGCAATGTAGTAGGATATTACAAAAAGAATAGACTTTCTCTACCTTTTTTTTTTGTTCTATCTGGAAGACGAGAAATATATGTTTCGAAGTGTTCCCCTTCAAAGGCTTGTTAGAATACAGATAATGCGTCTATGTATAAAAAATCTAAGAAAATATTACAAACCAAAAGCGTAATGGTTATTGCTATCAAACATTTATGAATACTATACTACAAAGAGAAACACAAACGGCCTATATTCACTGCTATTATGATTAACGCCAAACGTCATATCAACGAGACAATTATTGCTACTACTCCTACGAGAGTCGATACTAGTCGAGATTGCACGGTCATATTTGTTACGTGGCAAAAGTTTATCCGCTGTGTTCCAGACTACTTATTAGAGCGGTTACCATCTAAAGAAGTCATGAAGCTATGTTACATGTTACAACAGAAGTAGAAGACAAATGTTCTGACTCTGCCACCGAGAAGAACATTTACAACAATATTTTAATATTTGTCATGATGATTAGCATAAACTACAACAGCGATTCTAACTAATTTTCGAAAATAAATTCTGGGTAGCGAATTATGACAACGTTGTAAATAGAGATAAAAATAAAGAAGAGATTAGAAAAAGTGTTTGGTTATGTGAGAAAAAGTAGCAATACTTGAGAACGACTAACCTGCAAAATGAGAATCCTTCTTCGCAGGTTTTAGGATTAAGATTATTTAGTTGTCATATGGACGGTAGAACATTATATCATAACTATCAGCTTTCTCGTATGGAACAAAATTGTGAATGTATAATATAATTCAACCTGTCTGTCTGTCAACTCTAAAATTACATGACAACATTCTAAATTCAGTAGTAAATACCCTTGCATTGTAAGATATGACATGTGGAGTTACAAATCTTAGTGTTACAATGCTACTATCACTACTACTGTAACGATACGTGGCATTCATAAGCGATTCATTACTAGAAGCTCGTGAATAAGGTTCATGAACTGTCCACATTTCAATTATATAGATTTACATGAAGTAGAAACGAAACAAAAAAATCAAAAATATTTAGCTAAATCAATAACTTCTAATTTTAATTAAGATTTTTTTATTGAACCATCGTTATTCGGTTTTAAAAAGGCCACGTACGCCGTCAAAAATTAAATAACTCAAACCGTCGTTTTAGAATTAAAAAAATTCGTATGACGACTAAATTGACTTGATGTTTTGTTATTATTGTTTTGAATCTCCATTCCAGTTTTCACCCGCGAACAAATTTATCATTTTATCGATAACTGATTTTCCGCCAATTATCGATCTTTTCATTGATTTATGTTTTTTCTGTCACACGATATATTCGACATAATAATAATAAAATAATATGTATAAAACAAACAATATTAATAATTTAGCATTTTAATATATATCTACGTGCCTACATATATATATATATATATATATATATATATATATATATATATATATATATATATATATACACTTATCCAGACAGGTGTTTTGTCGTGTCTCCGACTCATAAATGTGGCTAAGAGTATTGATTTACTCCTCCCCAGGAGTTAGGCACGACGCCAGTTTTATCTTACTCCCACAAGTAAGATATGACCCAAGGTCGAGTCGGGAAAGTGGGGTTTAAAAATTGTCTGGGCAGCCCCGTCGACACTCCCCGGTAGGGGCGCCTCAGGCAGTAAGCAATAAACTTTCTCCTCCCCAAAGAGGGGAGGCGAAGCCTGGGAGGGTGGACCTCCTAGAACTGCACAGGACATATCAGACTCATAGACCGGCGGAAATCAAGTCCCGAAGGCCAAGAAAATACCGATCTATAAATTGCAGTATCCATCGGAACAGATACTACACTTTGATCTTGGCCAAAAGGCGTTATTTAACCCCTACCCACAATAGGAATATGTGACACAAGGTCGGAAAGTGTGGTTTGAAAAGCCAGCGCTCGAGAAGGTGAGCACTCTGGCCATTAAAAATTGTCTGAGTAGTCCCGTCGGCATTCCCCGGTAGGGGCGCCTCAGACAGTAAGCAATTAACTTACTCCTGCCAAAAGAGGGGAGGTAAAGCCTGGGATGGCGGACCTCTTAGAACTGCACAGGACATATCAGACTCATAGACCGGCGGAAATCAAGTCCCGAAAGCCAAGAAAATACCGATCTATAAAGTGCAGTATCCATCGGAACAGATACTACACTTTGATCTTGGCCAAAAGGCGTTATTTAACCCCTACCCACAATAGGAATATGGGACACAAGGTCGGAAAGTGGGATTTGAAAAGCCAGCGCTCGTGAAGGTGAGCACTCTGGCCATTAAAAATTGCCTGAGCAGCCCCGTCGGCATTCCCCGGTAGGGGCACCTCAGACAGTAAGCAATTAACTTACTCCTGCCCAAAGAGGGGAGGTAAAGCCTAAATTGTAACGTATTTAAATATGGCTATTCATTTCTTTAATTTAACGATATTTTGAACCGAAAGTACTTAATTCTTTTTACAAAAACGTACCACTTTCACCCTAACGAGAAACCACCATTTAATCAAGCAGATTGCTGAACTGATAGGGAAGAATATATATATATATATATATATATATATATATATATATATATAGTGCGTCAGGGTTTGCTTAAAAGAAATCAATAACGTGCTCGATCGTAAGGTCTGTGAGAGCTAAAATACACATTATTTATTTAAAAACTATACATTACTGATTCTGCAGTAAAACACTTCCGTGTCAATGAAACCATGGTCAATATGC
This sequence comes from Sepiola atlantica, assembly GCA_963556195.1. Taxonomy (NCBI): domain Eukaryota; kingdom Metazoa; phylum Mollusca; class Cephalopoda; order Sepiida; family Sepiolidae; genus Sepiola; species Sepiola atlantica. The sequence goes on from OY744522.1 coordinate 135,036,665, forward strand.
AGAATCAGTAATGCATAGATTTTGAATAAATAATTTGTATATATATATATATATATATATATATATATATATGTATGTGTGTGCAGAAACGTGTTTCGTTAGTTTTATACTCATCAGTCTGGCTAGACGTATCGAGATTCGAAACTGAGCTTCAAGTAATTAACGACTGGTGCTCTACCAATGTAGCTACAAAAATGCTAGCGAGGGTGAGAAAATGATACCGTATTCAAATATAGCTATTCGTAAGTAGAAAAACATCATTTCGGTCGTCACTGTTTTCATTGTGTCGATAGTTTCGCTAAAACACAACCTGCTGTAGAGTATAGCATGATTGATTTTCTGATTAGTCTGTCATTTTACCCCGGAAATAATACCTTAAATGTTAATCATTGGCCCCTTTAAATTGTTCATATTTAGTGTATTCATTTCATATATTAAATAAAGACCGGTATTATTAGTAGTACTTGTGTACACTCTCCGTCAAAAATGGCAGAGAAAAAGTATGCTTCACCAGTGTTCGCACTCGCTATTTATCTCGATATATTACTAAGATATTCATATAAAATCATAAATTAACATCAGTAATTAAATGTTTCGTATATAATTTATTGTAATAATTTCTAATGACATAAAGAAAAAAACTACCACCATTAATGTTTATTATAGTGTCGCAGACTTCTTTCTGAATTGATTTCAGGCGACAAAGTCAATCTGAGGTGATTGTCTTACTTGTTATTTGATTTTTCGCTACCTCTTTATAACTTTAAATAGTTACACCCGGGTGTTAGAAAGGAACGTGCTAAAATCGCTAACTTTCACGTGACTGGATTGAAATGCCTATATTTACTAAAATATAAAAATAGATACACATTGGTCTTTATTATAGAGTGGTAGTTATTAATAATATTCTGCTTATTATATTCAATATCTTGTGTTGGTCCGTGTGTAAAAGTAACTATGAGTTAGTTCGTGTTTTGGGGTTATCATGTTTGCATCTAGCGTAAGTCGTTACGTATATTCTGATATGTCGTCTTCTTATATGTCTTCCTTTCATATGTCTTTTGGTCGGTCGTCTTCTACTGATACGTCGTCTTATGATACGTCGTCTTCCAATATGCCGTATTCGTAAACGTCGTTTTCTGATATGTCGACTTCTGATACGTTGTTTGCTGATATGTTATCTTCTAATAGGTCGTCTTATGATATTTCGTCTTGTTTTATGTCATATTCTGATAAGTCGTCTTTTAATATGTGACCTTTTGATATGTCGTCTTCTGATATGGTATTTTCTAATATGTCGTCTTGTTATATGTAATTTTCGTATAGGTCGTCTTCTAATATGTCGTCTATTGATATGTTACTTGATATGTTGTTTTCTGATATGTCTTCTCATGATACGTAATCTTCTGATATGTCTCCTTCTGATATGTCGTCTTCTGATATGTTGCTTATCCTTAATATTAGTTATTTGCCCCTCAACGCAACAGGGGTCAAGTTTTTACTTCATCGAAATCATTTGATATTCAAATCAGCTCAAGTTTGCCTGCTGATATTACATAGGTTACACGTTAATGCATACATGCACAAAACAACACATACAGATTACACACGTACACGCGTGTATGAAGGCGAGTGTTCTTGAGCGTTGAGAAAACTTGTCACAGGATGGTGGTCAATATTATGAAGCATGTATTGAAACATTATCTTTTACTAATGGGTATTTTGTATATTTGTGTTTTAAGACGAAACTATACTATTACTTCTATTAAAAATACTATTGCACTATCTTATAATTCTCAATTTAGCTTACTATACTATTTCATACTAATGTACTATGCTTCAAATATCAAGGGTTTATAGTATAATATCTATTATGTTGTTATCTTAAGAGTCTTCCAACCATTACCCCCTCCTATATTTTGGGGAAAGTTGTGTAGTATATATTATGTGGTTATGGTATAATCCTCCGGACATTAACTCTTTCTTTTTGAAGAGGAGGGAAATGCAGTTTATGTTATGTTGCTATGAAAACATACGCCTAAATATTACACGCACTTTTGGGGGCAGTGTTATATGTTCGTTAATCATGATACCATCCTCTTAGGTACTATCTTCTCCCTTGAGGGGTAAGTGTAGTTTACGTTCGTTCGTCATAATACCATCATCTCAAGCTAACAATAATATGCTACAGGAGGGAGTATATATTTGCTATTTTTTAAATTTCCCAGTTCGACAAGGCGGACCTTAAAAAGGTGGGAAGGTACATTAGCCGAAACTCTGTGAGAATGTCATCTTAGATGAGAACAGTAGCGCGAATACTTTAAATAACACAAATTATCAATCCTCATCTAAAAATATTCCGAGACAAATTAAAATTAACGCATCTTTAAAATACCCGTTCTTATTAGATTGCAGTTATGTTACCCTGCGTAGGCGAGAATGTCCGCTGGTGAACAATAAAAAGAGTGAACATTGAATAATGGTAAACGTTTGAAAGATTGACGACTCATAGAAGAGAGAGAAAGAGAGAGAGAGAGAGAGAGAGAGAGAGAGAGAGAGCATGAACAACGAATGAAAAATATTTATCCTTTCCGCGTGTCAGTTGAGAAATATTTTCCTTTCTCGCGTAAAATAAAACAACGCCACTAATGGCGTCTCCAGTGACAACAAAACTCATTCTATATATTTCCGGCTTCTTTGCCAAAACAAATTCGTAAGAGTATCATCCTATATATAGTACTTGTATGGTGTACTTCAATGAAACTCCAGTGTTTATAAGACAGAGCTCGATAACAGGTAGAGCTGTAGTATAGTATAAATTCTATATTTATACTGATATCATTAGCTACATATGTGAATACATGTTTTATTAAGTCCAGTTCTTTCGAGCCATATAATCTAAACTGAAAGGAATAGATGAATTAAATTCTTGCATAATGTTTGGTTGGATAGGGAATGGTGGATGGGCAAGGTAGGTATCTGCTCACGCACATTTACTTATCTATATACCAACACATCACTGTATATCTACGTACATACAACTCCGAACAGATGTGCCCATAAACATACATAATTACACACTCACATCAACTCCTACTGTTTTTCCTTGATAAAGTTTTACCATTTCATTTTATCTAATTCGGCCTTTAAAACGTTCTTTCCTTTTTAATCGTTTCGGATTTTTTTTACTACGCACATTCGTTAGCTTTCTAATAGAAGTGAACCTACGTATGTAAATAAACATCCACTTACCTATACCCATATGTATGCCTATGTATATATATATATATATATATATATATATATATATATATATATATATATATATATATATATATATATGAGAGAGAGAAGTAGTTTTGTTATTGTTTTATTGACGATTTTTAGTATTTTTTTACTTCCTAAGCGGTTAAGAAAATTCATAATTTTAAATTCAGTCAGCCTTAATCTTACATGTCATACTATATATATATGCATATATATATGTACATATATATATACATATATATACAAATACACATATATATGTACATATATATATATACATATATACACATATATATGTACATATATATACATATATATACATATACATATACATATACTTATACATATATATACATATACATATATACACATATATATGTACATATATATACATATATATACATATACATATACATATATATGTGCATATATATACATATATATACATATGTACATATATATACATACATGTACATATATATGTACATATATATATTTATATATACGTATACATGTATATGTACATAAATAAATTAAATACTTTGAATAATAAAATAAAAACATCGTTAAAACACAAAACTATAAATCATAAATAAAATAAAACTGAATTAATTCTCATTCAACATATTTTTCCAGAGAGGGTTTCCAGGAATGCACCGGTTTATTTTTCGATATAACGCCAGTTCTCATCGTGGTGTGACCTCTTTCAGAACGCTAACGATTTCACTGGGTATAGATTATTTCAAATATTATATTTCAGCCCATCTGGAAATGTAACATAGTTTCCAAATAAATTATATTAGCTCCCACTCCTGTGCGATCGAGCATTTTTAAAATTTATTTTTAATATAACCTGACACTATAAATATATGTATACATATTCATCCCCACTAAACACGCACACACATGTACACACTCTAACAAGACACTTTTAACAAACGTCTGTTCCCACTACCAGCAACTGACAAACAAATACACCACAAAGAAATTATATATATATATATATATATATATATATATATATATATATATATATAAAACAACTATCTTAAAAACCTAAACCAGCTAAAATAATAAATAAAGACAAAAAAGCAAATCAATTCGATATTATTTTCATCTACTCTTCACACATATCTTATACCTACATATGCATGTATACACATGCATACGTATATATACCTACACATATGTACAAATACATATACACAGATAAACATATCCACCCATACATATATACATACATGCACATATACACAGATTCTCTTTCAAGTAGATCAGTGGTGCTTATGATTAACAATATCGATATAGTCTTTTAAACGGGCTTCGAGATGGAGCTATAATTATGTACACTAAATGATGAATTACGAAATAACGTGGGTACATTACCAAATAAATCGATTAGGTTCATATATGCACTTGTGCACTTTTGAAATGATTATTCTGCAAAATCTCTCAACATTTTTGTTACCACAATCTGGAAGACCACCGCGTTTTAAAAACGTTGAGTTTGGGAAAAGTAAAAGCCACACGAAGCAATATTAGATGAATAGGAAGGGTGTTCCAGTTCGGCGATCTATTTCTCAGCCAGGAGCTGTCAGTAGCACAAGGCGTTTTGAGTAGGTTAATCTCCGTTGTTAAACTTGTCATGTCTATGAGTGAAAGAAATGAATTAAAAAATGAATAACAATATGAATGAAAAAAATGAATGAATCATGAAACACTTATTTAAGCAGCTTTAGGCATTTTAATTTTGCTAATTTTTGAAAAGAAGAATCAAAATATTAGTACGACGTATGTATATGAATAGAACGAGTATGCCGTGCGTTTAAACCAACGAAGATCCTTTTTAAAAACGACAGCCTGACGAAAATGATAGCATAGCATTAAATTTAACATGTGTATGTGTCATTATCTTCATGGCCGTCCCCCTCGTCGGTTAGGATGGCAGTCGTCTTCTGGTGATGGACCAGAAAAAAACAGGCGTCTGTGCGTGCATTTTTCTTTTCAAGTGTACACTATGTCATAATCCAGAGCGACCACACTTTCCTTCACAAATCTCTGTGCTATATCAAATGGCAAGAAATCTTAGACAAGTGGAGCAGATGCATAAGATTCAGCCGTTGTCCGCTAATACAACCGTTGGCTTCATTTGACTCTTTCACCGAGAAACACCATTGGGACTTAGAGGTTTGATAAATCTTCGTCTGGCTCTTCGCCTGATATCTTATAACTTTGGCTACTCTTACCAGAAGCTTGCGCCTCCGATGGTATTGCTCCCGGGGTCAACGACGTACCTATCTTGGTTTTAAAAGTGGTGGAATAAACGAACTTTTTGTTTAAAGACGAGATATATTTACTTTCTTTTTCTTTTACTAAAGACAAGAGCGCAAGTTAACGACACGTCTACCTTATTTTTGTATTTATTAACTATGCGTACACATGTGTGTGTTGTGCTCTTTTTCATAAGTGTACGTACATTTCGTGCTGTTCATTTCAAATTGAGAATCGATTGTCTGATGTATCAAATTTTCAATACAACAGATTTACGAGATATGAGAAGGAAGCGAATATAAACCGTGGAAGAAAATCAATAAGGATTGTAAATAGTTTTAATCCCTGGTAAAGTCAGGTCGCCTTGCATGAAAGCATTTTGTTTTTCTATCAGGAAAATGCGATTAAATTGCAAATATTACTTACGAAAATATTTGTTCGCTGTCTTTTCCGATGTTAATGGAATCACAATCTTTCAATTTAGAGAAGATTCAATTGAAATATGTTTTCTTTTCCTTTCTTTTAAGGTTCGTTTTGGAAAAATCGACTGACCTTCGATATAAATAAGTTCAGCTGCACGCTCATGCTTGCTAAACCTTAGACAATTACATTCCATAAAATTGCTGCAATTATTATTATTATTATAATCATCACTATTATTATTATTATTTTTATGATGATGACAATTATTATTATTATCATTACTATTGTTATTATTATTATTATCATTATTATTATTATAATTATTATTATTATTATTATTTGACCTACATGCAGAAGAAAATGGTGGTTTGATTCGAACATTATTTTACCTTTATCTTATAATTATTTTGTAAACTTTGCGACTTATTTAAACTTTAAGAAAACATTTCTTAAGTGCCTAACACAGTTTTCCTTGAATTAAATTAGTCTATTCATCTATAAAATCAACTTGCAGAAGGTTAATTTGATCAAAAAAAATTTATCTAGGTTTCTGGATGTAGTTCTTGGTTTCCTTGAATATCGTGAATAACGCAGAGAGACGGATCTCGCTAGTATCAAACGCTAACGTGATCAGTTTTAAGCGATATAAAATTAAAGTATAATTTTAACTAAATACGTCAATTTCTCTAAAATATATTCTATATAATTAACTGTGAGAAACCATAGGATTATGTTTGATTTTTAATTTCAATTTAAGAAAATAACTGTAATTCATAACTTACATTTATGTGTCCTTGGTTGAAACTAAAATCCATATCAGAATAAGATTACCCCCCTTAAAACAAAACCCTAACAAGTTTTCTGCCATTTTTGGATAAATAAGCAGTATGATTTTCGCCCTCCCAGATTATGTTTGCACTGTACTACTATATGCAAAACTCATGTTCTAAAAATATATGTAGCGATTACTTCACCTATCTGTTTTTGTTGGCTATATGTGTTATTTGCCCTAGATTTGCATTACTTTCTGTTTTTATTTACTGAGGAGAGACAGTCTTGTTTGTAAACGATCAAATAGAAACATAATCAATCCTTTGTTCATTTCTTGTTCGCTACGTTCGTAAAAATCAACTTTGTATGAACGTTTTTTAGTATTTAACTAGCTTTGCGATCGAGCTTAATGGGTGATACATGAATCTCTCTTACCCTCTCTCTCAAAATATATATATATATATATATATATATATATATATATATATATATATATATATATATAAGCTCTGCCTTATCGTATAACTAAATATTAAGCTATTTTTCGCTGCAAGTTGTGTAACATTTTATTTGGAGAACTCAACGTGAAAATTCTTCAGTGAAATATAAATAAATTATATAAATAATTAGTACACGTACAATATAATATATATACATATATAACTTCGACTATGTATATATATATTACTTTAACTATATGTATAACCTCGACTAAATATTTATATATATATATATATATATATATATATATATATATATATACAGGGTGAGGAAGATCGGGCGGACGATTAACGATGATATGATTATTTGAAAAACGTCAGCCCTCTCTGCCCCACCCTATATATATATATATATATATATATATATATATATATATATATATATATATATATATATATATGTGTGTGTGTGTGTGTGTGTGTAAGGTTTGTGTTTGTGTAAGGTTTGTGGGAGAGAACCTCCAGCTAAGTACTCGCTTATTAAGAACATTTGGGTAAAATAGCGTAATATTTATTTATTACAGAAGACCAGAACAACCGCGGTACAGTCGGATTAAAACCCAAACGGAGAAGATCTATAATCGGTCTCCTTTACCGGACTCTCTTCAGGCTCTATTTATGTCTGCCTCCCTGGAAGGAAAAGGGATGCATAAATAAACCGAGGGTGAAGAGAGCCCGACAAAGGAAGTCCGGTAAAGGAGACAAATAATAAGCCCTCTTTGTTTGGATTTTAAACCGACGGTACCGATGTTGTGCTGATCTGCTGTAATACACACACACATATATATATATATATATATATATATATATATATATATATATATATATATATATATATGACAATCCAGGTAAGTTTGCCCACGGTAATAACTATAAAATTGTTGTCACTTATTTGTTTAAACGTATCACAAAGTAATATCAGCATCAGACATTACTATTACTACGATGTAACGGCGGTTCTTTATTATTCTGAGACTTTGTATTAATGGTCGAACTTAATTAATAACATTGATCGTTTTTGATTTGTGAGTGTCAAGTCATGTTTCAATTGTCGTGAAAAATGATAAAATAATCAATCATTATAATCAATGCTTGGGTCACTTCATGATTGATAAATAATTCAAATATCGAATACGGAATAATGAGATATCTTCTACGCTGTATTTGTCTATGTTATGGTAAATAAACACGTACGTGGTTTATTTGATGCCAGCAATACAAAACTTATTTAACATTCTGACTGCGACAAAATGTAGAAGAGCGTGTTTATGCGTTTCGATCTATGTTAACTTCTTAAGACGTATACGTTTTCTGTTGACTAAGAAAAAATACGGTCAAGCTTTTTGTCTTCCCGTGCTGTCAATAAAATAAAAATATGCTCCCCGTCTAAAGAGGTTTCTCTAATTATCAAAAAAATATGGTAAACGATTTATTTAAGCTGAATTTGTTATTTTCAAGAGTCACCCCCAAAACATACCACTCTTGCAATCGTTACTAACATTCAAATCCCTATCTTAATTTAACCATATATTTGATCCAAATAAACATCGGCCTCTTACTCACTTCTCCACCAAGTGTCACTCATGAATGTCCAACAGTCTTTTATCGCCGTTCAATGATATGTAGGGACACTTTGCTGATCGTCTCATTAGTAAGATGTGATATCCTTAAGCTCCCCCTCCCTCTAATTGTTATTTGTAGGGTTATCTCAAAATTAATGTTTATTAATTTCTATAAAAAAATTGTCAGCATCTTCTTGAACTGAGGAGGGTAATCAAAGCCTAAACCTGGTATTAAAAAAGTAGTATAAGGGAGTATAATGGTTATGGATAATTTGATAGATCGTATTCAGTTGTGCTTACCATTGAACGGTTACAAAACAAAGACTGTTGAACATTCTCGACTGAAACTTGCTGGACAAATCAGACATACGCTGAAGTTTATTTGTATCAAATATTTTTGGATTGCAGATTGTGAATTTCAGTAACGATTCTATGGGTGACATTTTTGGCGACTTACCTATACTTTCAAAATAGAAACCTCGATACCAGAATGTAGACATAAGCATGTTTATTCTGAGTGTTCCTTTTTTAAATAACCGGTTATGCTCACTGTGAATTTTCTTCTTCCAATTCTCAATATTTAAACCTATCATCGATGGAAGACATTCTTATAGAAGAACGTATTGGGTGGATAGTCTATGTTCACAGAAAGAAAATCAACTGCTTTACTCGCAGATATATTTTAGGAATAAAAACTAAGGTAGACCTCGTTTGAGTTTTAAATTTAAGCATAGATTTAAAAAAGTTATCTATCTTCACGGATGGTTATCTTTGGCTCGGGAAGTGTATTCAAGAGGAGGATTGAAGTAAAGTCCAAAAGATAGAACTGTATATGTGACCTCAGCTAATGGAAAATGACTATTGTGTTTCAAGTAATAACCATATATCTTTGATCAAACGGTGTTTTGTCTGTTTCGGCTTGTATATTTACGGCATATCAACACCTTTAATGTTATTTAAGCAAAACACTCTTGTAAATGATTATTAAACACCGGTTGGGGAAGTGATCGGTTCGTGTCTTCCGCACCATTAATGAATCCCACGGAGTTGCAAGACGGTTTCGTATTTTGCAAACGATTACACCACTCGCCACTCCTGATGGTCGTTTGAATAAACAAATCTAAATATGTTTACATTGTGTAAGACGGTTTCTGATGATCTTGCAAACTTGCACTAACACGGAAACAAGGCGATAAAATAACAGTGACATTTTAAACTGAATCCATACAGACAATATCACATTTTACAAATAATTGCATTTAAATTTTTCATGAAATAAATTCATATAATTTATTAAAGAATTTTCAAGAAAATGAATCGAATTTTTTGTTGAATAGAACACTGACTGGTAATCCCCCGCCTCTTCACTAGAGAAGAGATTGTCGTTTGAATATTTCCCACGCGACGGATTTTAAGAATTAGGTCGGATCTGGACAAAAAATGATCCTGAAATTATACGGATTACGCACCAACTAGATTCATCATACACTTAATCTGTGAAACTATAAAGACATGTCCTATAACTTTTACTTATTATTATTATTAGTAGTAGTAGTAGTAGTAGTAGTAGTAGTAGTAATAACAGTAGTAATAACAGTATTATTATTATTATTATTATTAGTAGTAGTAGTAGTAGTATTTTTTTTCGTTAGTTCTCACACGAATCCATACCCGTGATCCCTCAATGGTAAAAGAAGGTGATGTTCCCTGGAGTCTGAGTGACATCAAATCTCATATTTTTAGTAGCTCCCGTTTCTTTCGATCAGCCGTTTACCTTTATCACTGATAACGGCCGTTGGCTTTCTCTGCAATTCTGACTGGCAATAAACATCCAAATGTCCGTTATATTCTGCATCCTTCGATTGGTGATTTGAATGGTCATATCCCTGATGAGAACACATACTGTTTTGTTCAGACGAAATGTCTCTACCACAAGTGTATGAACAGTTTTTTTTCTACTATTTGTATACGCAAGGCCTGTCGTTATAAAAGGGTATATGTTATCGCTTAGGCCAATGGTTAAGCGGCTTTTCCTTCCGAAAGGAATGCATAATCAGTGCAATCATTAAACATAATGTTGAAGTCTGCATTATGGATAATGTTTCATCAAAGGCCGCATTCATAAATAAAGCTGTCGGTCGTTTTTCACCAAAAATATCTATCAGCTCAATTAATAGATCGATTATTATGGTCAGATTTATATGTAGCCGGTGACCTCAGTAAGTGTACGTTATTCGTTATTATACTGTTAATTAGCGTCTATATCTCTCTATATAAAGTCACACTGTATGGGTCTGAGTGGGCATCAGCTGTCAATCGCCGACCATAACCAATAGTATATTTGTAATCAGCAGGTTCCTGCGGATTTTCTAGCCTTCCCTCTCACTCGTCTCTTTAAACTATATATACAGGGGTTGGAGAAAATAACGAAAAAACCTTGTGGAATTTGCATCAATTTTAAAACAACTATAGACATTGAAAAGAAAATACCAAAATGTTGGTTTCATTTTTTATTAATGGTTATTGTTGTTCTTAATTAATTGGTTGAATGTATTTGTTATTTCAGATAGTGCGTATTAGTATGATGAATTTAAATGACAGATCTATCAAATTTCCAAAGATGGCAGATTGTTTTTGCCCGTATGGCAGGTGCTACTCTAACAGAAGTGACTGAGATTATGGCCGTAACGAGAAGATCCGTCTCGAAAAATCTGACAGCCTATGAAACAGATGGCTAAATATCCTCCTCCAAGAAAATTTTCTGGAAACAAGCCGAAGCTATCTGAAAGAGATCGTCGATCCCTTGCAAGGATTGGGAAGAAAAAGAACAAAATCACAGCACCCAAAGTTACAGCAGAGCTTAATCATCTGAATAATCCAGTTTCAAGAAAAACTGTTCGCCGAGAGCTTTAAAAGTCTGGATTTTATGGGAAGGTTTCAAGGTGTTTCCATTATTTTGTCAGATTCCTATATATAGTATATAAACACCTTCTATTAAGTACCCCTAAAAAATAAACATAACAAAGACACTTTTGGAATATAAAATAACTTTCAATAAATCCCATTTCCCTATTAAATAAATGCAGCTTTTGATAAAGACGAGATATCTTCTCTGGAAGAACACAAACAATAAAGAGTGGCTAAGCTGAAACCGGTGATCTATGCTTGTCCAGTTTTTTTTTCAGGAATATTTGATAACAGAAAGTGTCCGACAAATTGATGTGTTTTGACCAGCTGGTTTTTGCCTTAAATCCAGAATGACCAGATCGAGGTAACTCCGATACCCCAACTAATATTATAATATATCATATTTGAATTAAACATTTTTTTCCTTTTCGTCATTAAAAACAACATCATTATTTTCTCCGAGTCTTTTTTGTAGATTTACTTTCGTTTTAGTATCGTCTACAATTCTTTACAGTATTCAGTGATTTGGCACAAGTTTCACGCACCAAACTATAAACGCGAAAAAGAAAGAAAGCAATCTACGTACATCACGACGACACCCGTAAAAAAGGGGGACAGACGAACTCTACACATTGCGACGGTCACTAACAACATAACTGTCTACACGCGCCTGTTCTATTGTTTGGATTCGAAAACTCCCAAATAGTAATATTACAAAGCAACACTGTTAACTAACATGTTAATAGTTAAACGCTCAAATTTAAAAGATGCAGTTTATTTTAGATAAGCCTTAGAATCTCTAAGAGAAGCAGTGCCCGTCAGTCTGTCCGTAACGCATCGGTTTGAAATAAACGTTTCGTCTCTATGTCACGCTTACCTATAAAACGCACATTTTTTTGGTCTGTCACGCTTACGTGAGATGCGTATATTAAATGGACGCATGTTTTTTTAGATGGGTCCACTGCTATCCATAAGAGGCTCTGTCTTTCTGTTCGCCTGGTACTGTTAAGTTTTAAATAGTATATTTGGTAAAGTTGCCGTATAATTAACAGCCCAGAAATTGGGAAAAATAAAATAAATAAGAAACAACTTTTACCAAACGCATTACAATTTAATTTCTACCGACCTGTATACTGTTAAACATATTGAAATTGCTTTTAAGTTTTTTGTTTCAAAATTAGATTTCGTTTAATCTGCTTATCTTTCGTCACACCAGAAGCAAAAATGGCTATTTGACCCTTTATTGTTGGGGCTTCATTTCTTAAAAAAAAATAGTTAAATATAACTTACCTTACCACTAACCCGGAGTCCAGGTGGCAATACCTCCTGATTAGGGTAGCAGTATTAGGGTAAGTCATATTTTCAGCCTATTGTTATCCAAAGCAACATAGCCAACTAAAAAGACGACCTCCATTTTTTGTTTCGTGATTCGATCAGTAATCATAAAGACAACGAATCCAGAGATAAAAAGTCTTAATCAGTTTTCATACTTTAAAAGTATGCAGGTCGGTAGAAAATTAAATGTTAATTTGTTTGATGAAAGTTATTAGTTATAATTGTTTATTTCGATTTCTTCGACAGTTTACTACACTGCACCTTTACTGTACATTTCTATGCGTGCTCGTATCGTTATAACACGCTATGTCCGTTCGTAAGTCATGAGTGTTGTTAATTTTAAATGATATTTTCGTCAGTCAATCACGCTTTAGTTTGACATAGCGCTTTCAGCGCTAAACGCGCAGATTGAATGCGCGTATCTTAAGAATACCCTTCTTTGTCCATTTCATAACGAACGCATGTAAGTGGAATCATCAAAGACAAACGTTTAATTAAAAATGTAAAGATGATATTTTATCAAAAGGCGCATCTATAAATAAAGATATTTGTTTTTCCCCCACCCCACCCAAAACAATACCATCAACCCAATCAATAAATCATTTAGATCTAATATTAAAATATATATATACGTTGGTTCCTATTTATACAATATTTTGTTTGTAGGTCACTAAAAAAAATGTACAACCAATCTTTCTTTATAGAACGCGTCTACATTTATGTATTGGGTCGGGGAAAAAGAAGAGAAAAAACTTTTAGTCGTATTAAATTTAGGATAGAAATTATCCCATTTGTGAAGTTACAGTAATTTCGTTATTTATTTTTCAAATAATTTTATTTATTCGTTATAATTTAATTTGTTCAATTGGGTACATATTTACTGCAGTATGAATAAAGTGCATACATTATGAGACAAACATTAATAGAATTAAGAACATTGCTGATGAGATGACGTTTCATTTTTTAACAATTTCAAGATAGGATATATTTTAAAAAATCAAATTGATGGTAATATTAACTTGCTTTTTTCAGTGGATTTCCGGGTTTCCGTTTTAAGTGTTCTCTCGAAGACGTTGCATCTGTGTTTATTACGCCCTTCTTTTAGTAGGACCGGATTTGAACAGTTCACATTCTGCGGACACGGGCAGTGATGCGCGCCTAAGCTGCGAGATATAGCCAAGTCATGAGAGATTACTTAATAGAGTATCATAACTTGAGAAGTAGAATCAGAAACGTAATGATGATGATGATGATGATGATGATGATGATGATGATGACGACGACGACGACGACGACGACGACGACGACGACGACGACAGAAATCCCAAATCTGATATTCTCCCTTACAAATAGTAGTGGCACCAGCCTCGGCTGTTACCATACAAAATGGTTATGAGGATTCAGGAGGATGAAAGGATAGAGGTAGGAAAGCACCAACCACACATCCACTTGGAGGGTGCGAAGGCTACTATGATGTGGGGGAGGCTTATTGCTACTCACATTTTAGAGAAAGCTAACGGTCGTTATCAACGAGACATCAATGGTAAGCGACTGTTGCCTTAACACAAAATTATTTGCAACACTTATCGAAAGAGGCGGAGAGTGATAGAAATCTGTGGAGACTTGTTATAACTCAGATCTAAAGGAACCCACTAGTTATTGCCAGTAAGTAATAACTGATAATGACTTGTATGAAAACTCATAGTGAGTACCTAAGGGTACTCCTAATGACGTCATGCCACGATCATCATCATCATCATCATTACGACGTTACGGATATCCTTTCTTTAACATTTGATATTTAAATACTTTTCACGCATAATGTAATCGGTATCCTTTCTCTTCACCTTAATAATAATAATAATAATAATAATAATAATAATAATAATAATAATAATAATAATTAGAAGAGGGTGAAGAAGAAGAATGGGAAGGAGGGGGAGAAGAAGATTAATAATAAGAAATAGGAAGCAGAGGAGAAGTATGAGGAGAAGGCAAAGAAGAAGGAGAAGTAGAGAAACGGAAGGAAGTGTAACAAAAGAAAGTGTATGAGAAAGGATTTCTCGATTTAAAAAGGTAATAACCAATTTTGGGTGGCCATTTTCTATTCAACGGATTTTATTCAATTTTTATTTTTATTAGTTTAACTTCAACCGTTTTTGTGTCTATCTAATGGCGGACAATACAAAAAAATTAAAGATGAGAATCATACAGAAAATTAAATCCATCAAAATCAGACAACTTCAACATTCTTTCATTTCGTTTTTGTTTCCAAAATGATGTAGAAACGCCGCATTCAATTCGCTATTGGTTTTTTTCCCAATTCTTTTACAGATGATTTTATTCCTTTTTTTTATTACTCGCGGCTTCTTTTTTAGATGCCATTGTGACAAAAAAAATTATTTCTGTATGTTTTATTTATTTATTTTTATTTCATTTATTTTCAATATTTTTTCTATTTCCAATTTTTTCTTAAAAGAGCGAATTGACATCAAGATCAATAACCTAGGTATAAGACATTACATGAAACGCAAGTAAAAAAAAAAGCGACACCGATTACGGCTCCCTAAGTTACAGAATGTCCAACAAACATATGCTGTCATATAAGAACATGCGTATATATAGATAGGCATACATACAAAGATATGCATACATATTGCAAACACTCGTATAGCTACAATCACAACTTTGACTTTTAACGTCACGTTCACAAAATTCCTTATGTATACACTTTAACTTATTTTCGACTTTTCTTTGAAGTAATTTTTCAAACCACTTTTGCAAACCCCTAAATAGATGATCAGCTGTTGGTTTGAAGTAGGGAAAATATGGTGGGTTATGCCCAATTTCTCATGTATATTTGGATTTGGAGATAGTTGGCCTCTTAGGAATCTACCCATCATCAAGATAACGTCATTCTTCATTACGATAATGCTAGACATCACACTGCTCAAAAAGGTAAATATTTCCAGGAAAATATGCGCCGAGAAATTATAAATATCCCACGATATTTACAAATATGAAAATAGGTTATTAAGAAGAATAGGGCCTACATTAACGATTAAATGGATTTTATATTATGCATTTATTATTTTATTTAATCTTATAAAATTGACCGAAATTTATTTACAAATTTTATTAATGTCATTCTTGCAGTACAGCTTAAACACACACACACATTTACGATTCCCATGTGAAAAGAGACTGATCTCAAATTGTGACATGGTAAACTTCCAAGAAGTGTATTTTTCGTCCGAATACCGCCGATATTCATATCATATACTCTCTCATAAGGAAGGTCCCTTATGAGAGAGTATATGATATGAATAATAAATTCACGAATTAAGAAATTGTTTATTTAACAATGTTAAATAAACGTGATATAGCGAGATTGTTTAGAATTTCGATTCTAAATTGACAGGTATATGTTGATGGCTGAAGCTGTCAACTTGAGCGACGGGGACGTGTGTCAGCTATCAATTTTAGACGTACACCCAAGTTCGATGAGCAAACTTGCGGCATACGCAGTGGAGGGAGGGAGAGAGAGAGATAAAAAGAGAAAGAGAGAAAGAAAGAAAGAAAAAGAGAGAGAGAAGGTAAGTGACGGCGAGGGAGACCAATAAAACGAAGCTACATGGTGGGGCGTGTTTCTGGCCGGGCACCGCCAGGTGGCCTAGACATTCTATATGAATGAGAGCAACTCATGTTTTGGGGGAGAATTGGAGAGAAGTTTATGACAACGATTTTAAAATCAAACTAGATTGACTGCCCACGTCCAAATAACTCATTACCGATTCAAATCGCTCGCGATTACAGATTTATAAACCCTCTCTGAACATAATAATTTTATTAGCTCGTTGAGGTTAGATAGCAATCTCGTCCAACCTGGGATATTCACCTGGCATACCCACCAACATTATTGTACTTATAATTATGTTCCTTTTGTTTATTTGTGATAATATATTCTTATTTTTATATATAAGAGTAGTCGTGTAATTTTTTCCTTCTACCCTAGCTATATTCCATTCATTTCCCTCCCTAGTCGACGCTGACCTTCTGAACCGATACGAAACCCTGATTTGGATGAAAAAAATAAACGCGGCAAAGCCGCTTCATCCCTCTGTAGTCTTCGTCAAGAGAGCAGAGCCATCTGTCGACGTCAACGCTGCGAGAATAAGGCTAAACTAGGCTGGCGGCACACCAACCGTGGCAAGGAGCGAGCACACTCAACCCGCTGGCGATACCTGTAAAAGTCACACACACACGCTTACGAACTGAGGGGAGACATTTATAAAAACATCCAATTTATGTTCGCTAACTTACTTTGAAGTGTTCAGCTAGCAGGCCAAAAAAACTTGAGTTGAACGCTTGGTATAAAAGTAAAAGATTACTCTTATCTATTTAACGCGCCGAAATACATGAATATTTTTTTTACGGTTTAACGAAATTAAATAAATATCTTTCGAGAAAAGAAATCAAATTCGCTCTGACGTCAAAACGTCCAACGGCGCAAGGAAATTAACTTGACGGGGTTCTATTCGGGAAATCATGACTCGGTCCTGATTTTTATACCTCACCCTGACAGCAATCAGTCTAGCCAATCTGACAATGATTTTTTTCTTAAAGTAAGTCAGTCTCAAAGCTGAAACTCATTTTTAAGCTTAACGTTTTTTGAGAATGCTTGCATCTCGCGAATTATATAAAATATAATGTGACAGTAAGTTTTCTCGATATGCGAGAATCTTCAATTTTGCCGGAGACTAATTAACCTGAAGATCAATATGATGGAGCACTCTCTGATACAGCGGAGTCAGTACAGAAATTGTTTAAAGACATTTCGTCCTCCGACGGTTTCGCCCCTCTCCAATTCAGATTTTTAGTTCGCTGGACTCTTCCATCCGTAGAACTCATGAGCATTCTGAGTTCCATATTTCTTTAGATTGCAGTTGCATTTTCCTGAAATATCTACACAAGAGTTTTACATGTCCCTATCAATTCTTTTCATAAGAATATAACATTACAAAAATCTCTCAGCAGCTGATATAGACATCTCCAAATATGTTATGTCACATGATTAAACTGAATAATCACAAATCGATCGTCGTATCTAGAGTCCAACCGCGTCAAACATACTTTTTAGACAAGCATAGCATATCTAAACTTAAATTTCGAAGCATATTACTGCCAAGTCGAATGCAACAACATTTATTGAGTTAAACTTATTTACTAAATCCTATCTGCAATATGTATCAATATTATTATCATTAACAGGATGATAGTCCTCAATTTGAACATTTCGGCTATTAAATTTAAGTTTATGTTAAATATAAATAAGGCATTGAATTGAATAACAAAATAAATGAGTATTCATCAAAATTAAAAACGATTTCAAGGATATTCTATGCATTTAAGTTTTGAAGTTTATATTAAATTTAATTCAAAATTGTCAATTTAAATTATATCAGTAAATATATAAACAAATTAAACACTGTTCTGAATTTTATTTTTGCTGAATGATAATTTGTATTGTTTAGATGATTCGCGATACCATTCTAATTTTAGTTGCTTTATTTACAACGTTTCGGCTGATGTAACCTCCAATCTTCAAATGCATCTAGTAGAACTTGTAAACCTTGTTGTCGAACTAGGGAACCTTCTAGTCAAACGTTAGGACATTTTATTCGAGCGTGGTAACATTTCCGTCTAACGTGGGAACCTTCTAGTCAAAATTTGGAACCTTCTCGTCGAACTGGGGAACCATCTATTCGAATGTGGGAACTTTCACAAAAAATGTTAGAACCTTCTCGTCGAACTTGGGACCTTTTTCGTCGAACGCGTAACTTTTTTATCTAACATGGGAGTCCACGCTTGAAACGTGGTAACTTTCTCGTCGAAGGTAAGAACGTTATTGTCTAACGTAGGAACGTTTTCGTCAAATGTGGGAACTTTCTAGTCGAACGTGGGAACACTTTCGTCGAACTTGGGAACCTTCTTGTCGAATTAAGAACATGGGCAGAAATTCGGAGTTCGATATGAGGATTCCCATCGAACCTGCGAACATTCTTGTCGAACGTGGGAACCGTTTAGTCGATTCTCGGAACCTTCTCGTCTAACATGGGAACATTCTTGTCGAACGTTAGAATATTTCTGGTCGATATTCGGAAACTATAACATAAATTCTGAATTCGACATAAGGATCCCCAAGTTCGATTAAAAATTTCCCAATATCAAAAAGATACACCTGAAGACAGTCGAAATTTAAATAAGCTGAAACGAATATGAGAATAGTAGTCGGAATCATGCAAGAAAAACTAATTAAACAAGGCGAAAGTAATGACACATTTGTTAAGGGAAAAACTATTGTCAAATGTAAAGAAGTATTAGTTTCATTTACATAATTGTTTCCATTGAATCTAGTATTTTATCGATTCATTTCATTCTAACTACATTTAAAGAAACACTGTTTACAGTTTCGTATTTATTTTGAAAATAAAGGAGAGGAAACATCAAGGACAGAACATTTTTTGTATTTAAATCTAATTTTGATACAAAATGATACATTTTAATTGAATCAATAGAAAAATAATTGAACTGAAAACATGTTTTGTTATTCTTTTAACCTGCGAATAAATAATGAAAACAAAAGACGCGGGAAAATTGTGTTGTTGAATTAAAAGTACTTTTTCATTAAAAACAGATTTCTTATAGTCTATTAATATCTATTTGGATTTCTACATTGAATATTTTCTGTGTTTATTTTGTGTTCGTAAGTTGTTCAGTTATTTGTACGGTTTTATTGTTCATAAATACTCCGTGTTTTGCAAATTATTTCATTTCTTTTTCAACTCAGAAAATGTATTTAAATGAAATGAAACAAATCAAAATGCGTGATTTTATATTATTAAAAAAAAAAAAGTTAATTAAAATTGTCTTTATTCCTTTGCTATCATGGATACCGTGAGTTGAACGAGTTTTGATTTACTCCTCTCCAGGAGTTAGGCACAAGGCCAGTTTTTATCTTACTCCCACAAGTAAGATGTGACCCAAGGTCGGGTCGGGAAAGTGGGGTTTAAAAATTGCCTGGGCAGCCCCGTCGACATTCCTCGATAGGGGCGCCTCAGGCAGTAAGCAATAAACTTACTCCTCCCCAAAGAGGGGAGGCGAAGCCTGGGAGGGTGGACCTCCTAGAACTGCACAGGACAGACCCATAGACCGGCGTAAATCAAGCCCCGAAGGCCAAGACAATGCCAGTTTATGGGGTGCAGTATCCATCGGAACAGATACTACACTTTGATCTTAGCCAAAAGGCCAAGAACAGAACGTCAAACGTTAACGAGTTGATAGATAACAAAACATAAAAGGTTAAAGAGTATTTACTAGTCTAGTATTAGACTAATGTCGTCTGTGATGCGTTATGCTAGATTCATCGGCGTGTTTTGGATCGTTCACTAACATATTCCTATCGTCAAGCTGATGATTTCCCTTTTTATACTATAAACAACAACAGCTTTTATATACTACGGACGAGAATAGACTACGCTGACACACAACTGTTTTGATATTGCGAAGTAAACACTCACATGTGCGGCATAATGATCAAACACTAATTTTGGTGCATATGAAAAAAGTAAAGAACAAATGACCCATCAACAAAAAAAAACTACTGAATTGCAATAGTGTCTATTGTTTAATTCATTGTCATTTGTGAATACATCCGTTTCCTCATTTCTTTTTAAAACACTTTCCATCAACAAAAAATAGTGTTCAGTCTTGTTCCTTTTTGTGTTTGCATTCAGAGCGCCCCAGTTAGCATAGTTGGATTTTCTGCATATTAAACACACATCTTAAGTTTTACTTTACTATCCCGGGGAGGCAAGTGAATGATGTCAATATCCAGCATTATTATCTCATTTTTATGAATGCTAATATTTAGTGTCTATCGCCAGAGTGTACCTCATTAGTGTTGAAACTAAGTGATGTGGAGTATTCTAGAAAAAAAAACGTAAATTTCCACTAAGATTTAAAATCAGGTATCTCTTTCTATAGGAGTCAGATGGGAGGAAGGATTATCGGCTATTATTGTTATACATTGGATATACTGTCATGGTTTGTATTTCACACATATGTGAGAGGCAAATGTTGACTTTATACGTTTCCTGGCTCGATTTATACGTGACAGTATGGAATAGACGAAATAAGATTTTCCCTCGGATTAGTCGATACTATAGTTCGCAATAGTATCAGACTAATCAGGAATCCTCACTGTTTTTAAAGGCGCGAAACCATTCTTCTTCTACTGCTTCTATTTATTCTTCTTTATGTTATTATCATTATTATTATTATTATTATTATTGGTCCCCCGATTTATACAATCGGGAGACCTATGTTTTGAGGCATTTCCGTCCGTCCGTCCGTCTGTCTGTCTGTCTGTCTGTCTGTCTGTCTGTCTGTCTGTCCGTCCGTTCAGATTTTTCTCCGCAACCATCCATTGAATTTCTCTGAAATTTTGCATGAAGTTGTAACTTTGGTCAGGTTAGAAAGTGACATTCTCCGATTTTTGAAAAAAATCTGATTAGCCCCCCAGTGTGTCAAAAGGCCCCGAAATGGCAAAAAATGACATTTTTTGCACCATAAATTTTCATCCATCCATTCAATTTCTCTGAAACTTGGCCAAAATGTGGAGCCAATTGTTCCTAATAGAAAATAAGTATCGCTGACCTTGGAACAAATCTGGTTCGCGCTCCCAGGGGGTCAAAAGTCCGCAAAATGGCAAAAAATGACCCTTTTCTCCAATAACGTTTATTCCATCCATTCAACTTTTCTGAAACTTGGCCAAAATGTAGAGGCAATTGTTCTGGATATAAAATGAGCATCGTTGACCTCAGAACAATTGTAGTTCGCGCCCCCAGGGGGTACAATGGGGGTCAAAAATGACCCAAATTGCCCAAATTTATTGCATTTTACACTCACCACATCGAGTCACATACAGAGGGGGACCACGCATGCGCGGCTTATTATTATTATTATTATTATTATTATTATTATTATTATTATTATTATTATTATTATTATTATTATTATTATTATTATTATTATACGCGAACATACGGTAATACAAAAGAGAATCTGTTCATGAAAGGCTCGCAAGTTTGAAAGTAAACGCGATGAGAAAGTCTAAGCCGTGATTGGTCCAGCAAATCACGTGATATGTCAGAGAATACAATTATTATGTTAAATTGCGCACTTATATTACCGAGAAAGGTGTGAATCTGTATCCCTTCCTGATATGGGTAAAATGGCAATATGTGTTACACTAACCATTTAAAATGAATAATTTATTATAGTTATATCTTCTTGGCATTAAATAATCTGAAAATGTTATACATACCGTAAATAAGACAACACATCAATTATTTACAGCATATATTCTATTTCAGCATTACATGGCTATAAGAAAGTCGATATAGCGTTGCATATACAAAAAAAAGTGAATGGTTTATAATGGGTATATTGTTTTGTTCAATAAATCATTAAAACGGGTTGATATGCTATAAATCAGACAACAAAGCCATCCTTATTGTAGATATTGTCCCTCGGCATTAAATATCCTAAAAAAGATTGATATGCTGTAAAAGACACAAGTCAAACTAACCATTGCTATAACTAACTCGGCACATTAGATTATTAAACGTACATTTTGATTAAGATATCCTTTTCATGTTTTGTTGATATTGGGGAGGTGAGGGGAACAGGCTACATTCTAAAGTGACTGAAGGCTATTCTCAGATCTTACATCTCGGCCAATCGTCCTGAAGGCCTAGACGACAATTGTGTTTATTGCTAAGTAATTGCAACGAATCGATCAAAATACTGACAGGCGGACAAGAGAATAACAAGAATAGACATTCTTAAGATGCGTCCATTCAATTTGTGTATTTATCGATAAAAATCCTATTTAATAACTTAATCGTGACAATCCGAAAATAGAGTACTGCTGTCACATCTTGACATGGTACACAATCAAGTTCGCAATCTAGTGGGTGCTTATCTCTTCTGTAGGAACTGCTCCACTTATTCTGCCTGTAAAACTGCCACTGAAAAAAATCGCTTTCTTACCACCATTGCAACGATGTTTTCTTCTTCCATGTGTCGAAGATGAAATGGAATTTTCATGAACATAGTTTCTTTCTAAGAATTTCCTATCTGTGGATTACGTTGCCACAATATTGCTTCCCTGAGGGGGTATAATATGGTCATCTTCAAATCTAATGTCAATAAACACTTATCACAAGTCATTAAAGTGTATTACTTCTATTCATTGTTCTCATAATTTTCATACGCATTCAATTGCGAATCAAGTCATCCAATTAACGCTTATCCTCTAGTGGCTTTTAGCATTGATAAGTGTTTACTCAAAACTAAACCAAGACTGATCGACCATGTGTTGCTGTGCTACGTTAAACGTATGATTCTGTAACAAAATTAATCCCACGCTCATCAGTTACATTCGAAATAAACTCACTGTTACTCACCTTCAATTCATAAAATCTGTGGACTAGTGGTGTTAATAAAATATTTACCTCCCGCACAAATTCTTTAATAAATTCTACAATCTTAATTATATTTTTACCAACAATCTTATACCAATTATGTTCGATTCATATCAGATAATAGTATTGCAAACAAACGGGAAACGTGCACTAGCGTTGCTCGAGAGAATTGAAGAACTCAAGAAAGTTGTTTCCTCTCAAACTTATATAACTATTTTTCTTCGAATTTTTTAATTCATAAATATTAACGAAAATTAAAACGTTAGTATTATTGCATAGTTAACAAGACATCTTTGAAGCAAGCTATGTGCATATTGTCGAGAAGTTTTTGAGTTTTCAATTTTGGGGAGATTTTAAATACTATTGTATATACACCAAACATTGAAGGACAGCACCGTTTGATAAGAATAAATGTATTCGTAAAAAAACGTACTTTTCTATGTATTCTTTCAAATAAAATCAAAGTTTAATTCGAAGAATAAGCGAATATTTTATGCAAAAATCTAGATTTGAATAGTAAGTAAGATCTTTATTAACTGTAAATTAAAATGAATAATTAAAAATGTAATCTTTAAATATTAATGAACATTTAAACGTTCGTATTATTTCATTAATACGAACGATCGTTCGGTTAGGTTTAGGATCAAATAAGCGCAGTGACATCGATTAACTCCTAATATATTGACGTACATATTGCAGAATAAACGCGAATTGATAGACAGGTATTTGTGTGTTTATCTTGGGACACAAATACAAGAGTGAAAATCTTTTCATGCAAATACTCAATAACACGAGTGGATTTCATCCCCTTATAATAACGTTGCCACACCGATTCCGATTAGATAATCGAAGTTAAACAAGGTTGTGCCTGGTCAGTACCAGATAAGTGACCATTTTTTAATATCAGTCTCTGTATGTAAGAAAACGTCGATACCTCTCTGCCAAAACTGTAAAAACTTAATGTTGTCATTTCCCCTTACTGGGATATACATGCGATTAAGTACGGCTTGTGGATTTGATATTCACATGAAACTTCATCCTCCAGAGGAGGCTGGTTCAACTCGTCCAGGGTGAATACCGTGCCAGATACAAGTACAGATACTTTATCCTCTTGTCTAAGTAATCAAACGTTCTTTTCTACTACAAAATGCATTTTGTCTGTTTTGAAGGAGTGGGGTATATGGGTGGTGGGATCTTGTACAAACACTCATATAATTTATCACAAAATAATATTTATGAGACTTTAAAAAGGTCAAAAATCTGTTTCTGACTACAAAATTGCAACTATCAGTATATCAGAATTAAAACTAACAGTACATTTCTTAACAATGGAAATTCATTATTTTATGAGATTGATCCATATAACGTTGTTTACTCACGTACAATTATTCCATGAAGAGAAAAAAAACAATAAGGCGTGAAACAATTGTCAGAGAAAGAAAGATGGACTCAGCAGATGACGATTAGAACGGAAGTGACGCCGCCGTTACTGACATAGCGTTGCCACGAACTATATAACTATAATTGGATAAGTATATTTGATTTTGATCAAAAAGAGTGCAATAATAGCGTAGGGTCTTCGACCGCGATTATGGCATTGTATTTTTAATGTAAAATTGAGTAGACCCCCATAAACATATATATTCTATCAACTTCGCAACCACTTGGTTGATCAAAGAGTTAATTCGTAAAAAACGTCAACAGTTA
This sequence comes from Sepiola atlantica, assembly GCA_963556195.1. Lineage (NCBI taxonomy): Eukaryota > Metazoa > Mollusca > Cephalopoda > Sepiida > Sepiolidae > Sepiola > Sepiola atlantica. Next base: position 135,061,958 of record OY744522.1, read on the forward strand.
TTTTGAAATATTTCTTTATTACTGCAATAACTAAATGCCCGAAAAGTTACATGGCGATAGCTTCAGTCGTTCTGGAAGAAGTTTGGAACATCATGAAAGTTGCAAATCGTACTTCAGCAACATTTTCTTCATGTTAACGTGGTTGTCCACGAACGCTGTGCTTGACAAATTTCGTTTTTATAGGAGTAGAGCACACCCGAACATACAGCGACCGTAAAAAGCCGAGTTCTAATACAGTTTAATTGTAATGTTCTAGGAATATATGGCAATTAAAAACATGCCTTCAATAATTGCACCGTCGGGACAAATAGAGTGATAATGAGAGAGAGAGAGAAAGAGAGAGAGAGAAAGAAAGAGAGAGAGAGAAAGAGAGAGAGAGAGAGAGAAAAAGAGAGAGAGAAAGAGAAAAAACGAGACAAACGGAAAAAAACAGAAATGGGGAAGAGAAAACGAGAGAAAAGGGGAGAGAAAGAGCGGAGACTGGGGAAGAGATAAAGAGGTGCAGGAGAGAGAGAGCGGGAGAGAGAGCGGGGGAGATGGAGGAGGGATAGAAAGAAGAGAAAAGAGATAAAGAGAAAGATAGAGAGAAAAGGAAAGAAAGGGAGAAAAAGATAAAAGATAACTTCCTTTGGTTGAAGGTAATCGATAAACATTAATAAACAATTGGCGTCCTGTTTAGATTACAATTGGAATCAATATCGGAAGACGTGGATTATGAGAAATATCACGTGACCAGAGGGGATAATTCCAAGTCCGGACTTCCATTTAAAACTAAACATTACCCAGTTATAAGAACGGCCGATGTCGGAAAGCTAATATGGCAGAAAACTAATACAGCGGAAGGCTAAACAATCGTGGAAATCAACGAAGCAAAGTTATAAACGTGAAATGTGATATTTATTATCGGTCAGTCCGACTAGTTTTGCCCACGGTTTACATACGGGATAAACAATCATTACACACTAGTCACGTTCCGAAACCGACGTCAAAAACTGCGATGAGCAAATCTACGGTTTGAAATTCTGCTCGGCCTGTGTTCCATCGTAAAAAAAGGTCAATTGTTGTCGGGGCGTTTCAAACTTTTACACCATAAACAGAATCGGTGTCTGCCGATTTTACGGGTGCTTGGCATACAAATAAGCTCGTTTATCGTTTCTTTATTATTTTCTTTTGTCTTTCTCCCTCTCTCTCTCTCTCTCTCTCTCTATATATATATATATATATATATATATATATATATATATATATATATAATGTGCGTGTGTGTGTGAAAAGGACAAAAGGAAAAACAAATCGAATACTAGAAAACTCATAAAAACAAGAGATTTTTCCCGTTTCGTTCGGATCAACGAATTTTATCAGAAAAAGTGAAAATGTTAAACTTCGTTGAAAAACAATAAAACAGGAAAAAAGAAAAAAAGAAGACGAACAACTTAAAAAAGAAGATCAAATGTATGCGCTACGTACGGCAAAGGCGTTTCAACAAGCAACAAGGGAGGAGAAATAACAGGAAATAATAAGACAAAAAGGGAGAAAGAAAGATGAGAAAAAACGAAGAAAAATGAAAATATTTTTTTTTAAATGGATGAAAAGTAGTGAAAACGAATAGTTAGTTTAACCGTGATCGTAGTTTGTACTGCAGTGGCGAAATATATTGCATTGTTTAAGTGCGGTTTTTGCTAGTTGTTTGCCTTTTCTTTTATCTTTTTCACACATCCTGTCTTAACGGCATTTTATTTTTATAATATATCGTGCAGTTTATGCTCATATATATATATATATATATATATATATATATATATATATATATATATATATATATA
>OY744522.1:135068780-135078780 GCA_963556195.1 Sepiola atlantica
ACGTAGATAGTGCGTGTTGCCATTGGTGGGGTGGGACACGGGTGAAAAGTCATATCAGTCCATATCAATATCTGTTATCTGATCGACGTGCTGAATGCTTCCGACTTAACAACGTTCACTTCACATTCGTAAATATCATTTGCGTCTTCTTCTTCCAGCAACAGACACAGAGTTTAGTGTTTATGAGAGACGCACATTTACAACTGAGATTCGTTTCCCCGTAAAACCGGATCCGACCTGATTTGCAAACGATGAACTCTTTTTCATTGCCGCCTACTCAACAAGACCGAACTATTTGCAGGCGCGGAAGATCGATAATAAGAGTAATGCGGTCGCGTTTCCAAGGAAGTCAAGTGGAAGTCGGACTTTTTGTTCGCTTATGGTGAAAGCTTGAAAAATAAAGAATGAGGTGAGGCGTGATTGTGTGCGACCCGCATTAGCAGGGCTCATCTTGCTTAACCACTGTGACTGTTAAGTCGGAGAAATTTCAACCATGAAGGTACTTTTACTCTTCGTTAGGCCATCTTGACGTCTATTCGAAAAGATGTTTCCCTACCACTACAATAATAATTCTATTATTTATTAATTTAAATGTAGTTGCAGTTTTCACTACGTTGGTAATACGTCGCATAGATTAGACGTCCGGGTCAAACAACACATGCCCAAAATAAATCGCCAGCAAATTATTTTACATTGGATGTTCTGAATAATACATGCGGGTAATCCATCGTCGAACATCTGCAATTTAAGTGTTGACTTATTCTCAGTTTTAAGTATGTCACACTCTCCATTTCATTGCACAATACTAGAAACCATTTATATAAAGTATTTGCGGCCTTCTCTTTGTAAGCAAAGAGAAAATCTTCTTGGGCTTAATGTAGTTTCTATTTGATTCACTTTTTTCTTTTACTCATTGATTATAATTTTCATAGCATATTTTTTTGTCTTAATCTTAAACATGTTTAACTTTGTTGAGAGAGGTTAGTTAGCCTTTTCATTCTTTTAATTGTTTAATTCATCATGTTTAAACATAAATATAATCTCTTTATAGCCATAATAAAAGTTAGTAGCACAATACATTATATATATATATATATATATATATATATATATATATATATATATATATATATATGTATATATATATATATATATATATATATATATATATATATTCATGTAAACATTATTAAAAATAACATAACCTTTCTTTCCGGTTATACCTTTTTAAATCTTTTTAATGGTTTTCTTTGTGTTAAAATAAAAAAAAATAATAAAAGATCCGCATATGTCACTAATGGTTTCGATTCCTCTTCGAATCATCTTCGGGTGTTGATGGCAAAATGGACTAAAAAGCTGGTGAAAAGACGACGATTTTAAAAGACATCGTAGTAACGCGCACATGAAAGAACGCCTTACATTGTTCCAATGAAAACGTTGATGAATAAAAAAATTTTAAAATTTTATTTTGATATTTATTTATTTTTAAGTAATGGGTGATTTATTTGATCGAGTCGAATAATTATTGAGTAGGGAAAATAATTAATTTAATAAAAAATGACGATTTAATAATAATGTTTGCATGAATGAAAAAATGCTGTCTAAATACAGACAATCTCTCTCTCTCTCTCTCTCTCTCTCTCTCTGTATATATATATATATATATATATATATATATATATATATATATTGTCATACACAGATAAATGTTTTCTCGTTTCAAGAATCATAAGTGAAGTAGGACGCCAGTGGTTAATGCACGGTGCCCTACAAACTGAACACCGAATTCAGTGTTTGAAGTGTAATAAATTATATTGTATAAAATGAACGGATCTTGGTATTGGCAACACAAAGTTGAAGCCATCATTTCTTCTACTATAAACACCCACATCCACAACCGATGGCCTGGATAAGAGTGATGTGACACTGTTGTATCTTCTGCAAACGGTTCAATGATAGAGCAAACAAAATATCTTTCTCTTGGGTTAGCTGAAGCGTGTAAAAAAACGAAAAGGTCTACATACTTATAATTTCTTCTACTGTCAGCGGAAAGTAGATACGACCTAATACCGCCGCTGATGACATTTGAATGTTACCTGGTCTTAGAATTTCGGCGTGATCACACTAAGTTTTGATAGACTGAAGATTGATATGACGAAACAACTGTCTGTAGATGACTATATTCTCCCTTTTGTTTCATGTTACTTCAGTTGAAGTTCTCAGAAATCAAGAGGCTTCTACCTGGTGTTAGCACTTGATCTCTATATGAGATACATAGATATTCGAATATTCTATTAAAGTTCTATTTTATCTATAAAACGTTCAGCTAGTAAAGAAGTTAAGAACATTAATGTTCCTCTCCCCAATTTACCAGTTGATTATGTTATAGTATATCTTTCTTTTGGTCTCTTGGTCTTACAGGACAAGAATTAATCTGGTCTGGTGGAGTATCTAGCTAAGTGTTATTACTTGAGGTAACATTACTTGGAGGAGGTATCTTATTTGAGCTTCGAATACTATGTTATTTTGAATATTTGATCATGGTTAACTTGTAGGATGAAGTACCATCATGTCAAGTTGTCCTAACAAACCCTTGTACGGAGCGACCGAAGACACCCGAGTATGGTGTCTAGTAACTAATCCAAACCCTCTCTACACCAAATAAATCAGCCATTGCTATACATATGTGTGTGTACGTGTGTGTTGTGTGTGTGTGAACGTAGAGTCAGTCTACGAGAGAGAAAAGTCAAAACAGTAAAATATAGAACATTGTAGTTAACTGTTTTGTTGATTTATCACAGTCCGCCACGTGGTATGACAAAGGAATTTAGTAATGTATATATATTTTATTTATTTTTGGTACAGAAAAATTAGTACAACATAAGTACCGTCGGTGTCAAGCTCAAAAGGACTTAACTATCCGGCTCTCTTCAACTTATGTTATCACCTGTTTTAGAAATGTGAAGTCACGTGTAACTCTCGTTTGGATGCATTATTTGCTTAGAGTGTTATGTATATTTGTTTAGAATTAAAAAATAAAAAATATTTCTATAGAAAACCCGTGAGTCAATGTTTATGAGGAGCGTATATTTGGCCGTTACTGTTTTGAGGGTTAATTATGTGTTTTCTAGAGAATGTTAAGAAGAGAAAATGGGTTTACGGATTATACTTATGAAAAGAATAATAACGAGGTTAAAAGACACATTAAATTCAAATTCAAGGCATGGATTAAAGGACTTTAATCCAGGCCTTAAATTTGAATTTAATGTATTTTTTAACCTCTTTATTTCTATAGAAATATTTTTTTCTATATTTTTAAATCTTTTCCATTTTTAAATCTCAACTGTTACATTTCACTCCTCGTTTTTTCAAAACTTATTAAACCTCCCTAACACCAATTTAAAACAAATATACATAACACTCTAAGCAAATAACGCATCCAAACGAGAGTGACACCTGACTTCACATTTCTTAAACAAGTGATAACATAAGCTGATGAAAGCTGAATAGTTAAGTCCTTCTGAGCTTGAAACCGACGGTACTAATGTTGTACTATCTTTTCTGTACCAATAAATAAATATTACGCTCTTGATTTTAATTCTCACTTATTCGCGCACTCTGCTGGAATTTTTCCTACTATATTAAAAAAGTAGTTATATATATATATATATATATATATATATATATATATATATATATATATATATATATATATACATGAGAAAAAAGAAACAATGTTTCAGACAATATGTAAAAATAAAAATGGAATAAAGAATAATCAATTCAAAAACTAACAAAAATAAACTCAAAAACTCATGTTGTAAAGTTCTACCGAGATATTTCGGCCGTCAAGATACGACACTTTTCGTTCTGTTAGTAATCTTTATTTCAAAACGGAAAAGTTTTCAAATTTATACAAAGAATGCGATTGGAAGAAAATATCACGTGCAAAGAACAACAAAAAGGGGGAATAGGGACGCGAGGAATGTTATGAACAGAGAAAGAAAAAGAAGATGAAGAAGAGGAAGAAGAAGAAAGAGAGACCAATCAACCGGTGTCTTTAGAACGTCAGTTGAAAAGAAGAAAAAGAAGAAGAAGAAAAAGCAAGAGCAAACGTAAGAAAGGGTAAATCGCCATTTGACTGTCGAAAGCTACTAAAGAAGAAAAAGAGAGAGAAAAACAATCAGTGCTTGGATATCGCCTGCTGATTGAAATCCAATTCGGATTGAGAACGTCAAAAGTCTACTAGGATTAGTAGTAATTTGAAGCAGTTAACGTCGGGGTTCGAAACAAGGGAGGAGGAGGAAGCAGGTGAGGAGGAGAAGGAAGAAGGAGAGAAACAAGGATTAAAAGTTAGCCAGAGTCATACTCATTTAAATTCATCTCGTATAGAATCAATCTAGCAGAAGGAAAGGAAATGTTATAGAAACCTTGTCTTTGGGCAATGGTGTTCTTATGACATAGGATCAGACAGGATTCTGTGAGACGTCGAAGTTTGGTATCATGAATATGTTTGATAGAAATTGCCTCATGGGTATTGAAGTGGTGGCCGGAAGAGATCATATGAGTGCATAGTGCATTTGAGGTATCACCGTTTTTTATGACACGATTATGTTCATATATTCGTTTCTTTAACGGACGTTGTGTCTCGCCGAAATATATTTTTCCACAGTCGACGCTAGGAATAGTATAAATTCCAGCTGTAGTGGGAGATGAAAGGACTTTAATTTTGTTTTTATGCATTTGTAAAATGTTTTTGATGGGGAGTGAGGTAGCTTGGATAATTCTAAAACTATGTTGGAAAAGCGAAGAAAAGAGATGTGTGTTACGAGAGTTAGTAGGAAGGAAAACATTCCTTAATATGGGTTGTGTAGTATTAGGAGATGTATTAGTATTTTTGATCTTTTTTAGATGTATTTGAAACGTTTTCTTTTTAGCGGAAAGAATGACATGTTTGGGATATTTTAAAGTAGTGAGAGAGGATTCTATTTTATTATATTCTCGAGAGAGAGTTTTTGAGTTTATTTTTTTTAGTTGTTGAATTGCTTATTCTTTATTCCATTTTTATTTTTACACATATATATATATATATATATATATATATATATATATATATATATATCTGCAATATCTTGGATTTAGTTAGTTTGTCTGGGGATTTAAACTGCATTTTACTTTTTTTTTCTTCTAATGACTCAAAGCTTCTTTAGACTATATATATATATATATAAGAGAGAGAGAGAGAGAGAGAAAGGGATAGAGATTTTAGAAAATATATGTTTTTGCATATACTCTCTATGTTTTAAATAGATCTTGTCAAGGTAAATGCTTGGTTATTGTCAACATATATCAAGAGAGCATAAATAACTATACAATGTTAGGCTACATTCAAATGACCAACATTTTATTCATTTTACTGATCGTTTTTATTTAAAAAACAAAAACTTCGGTACATTTTTAAGGACCGTTTTGTTCACAGAAGAATATCCAACATTAGTATGCTAATCTCGGATCCTTCATCTATGTAGTCTTCAGAAACCAAAAAGTTGTCGTTCAAAAAATAGATATCCGAAGAAGGTCGGGGATTACATGGGCCGAAACGTTGTGAGAATAACATCCAAGATGAGAGTAGTAGTCCGAATAATCTAAATAATACAAATTATGAATCGTCATCTAAAAAAAATCCGAAACATGATAGACTTTCCTATGTAGTGCGCAAAACTAAAATAAGGGGCACAACGTTAAAGAAGTACCTAATTATTGAATTGTATCGTATAATTAACGCGTTTCCGCATGTAATAATCCCCCTCCCCAAATTGATATACCGTGACAAATAAAATAAAACTCAACAATTAGAATTTTTGATTCATTGAAAAATGTCGATGGAATAAAGGTTCAATACATTTGTATTCTAAGTGTATTTTTTATTAAAAAAATTATATGAAGTACTTTGCGTTTTCGTGTTCAAACGGAAATCCATTCACTTTGAGGGTCGACTTCAAGTACTTCAGTCTAGGCCATTTGTCGTCACGGCTTTTGTTGCTAAGTAATTGGAAGCAATCTATCAACATATAGACAGGTGAAAAACAGAATAACAAGTAGGGACATTCTTAATATGTCCATTCAATGTGCTAGCGTGACAGACTGGCTGGCCGACCGATCGATCGATCGACCGGCGGTCTGAGTCTCTTCTAGAGAAGTGTGTAAAACATCTATAATACACTGGTCTTTGTTTCAAATAATATTCGGTGATTTTATTAACCATTAAGAGCTTTAATTTTTATATTAGTTTGAAAAAATGTCATTATGTGAAAAACGTTACATCGGTTTAATATAAAGGAGTATAAATAATTTTTTGAAGAAAATATATATTTATTGGAATAAAATACATAATGTTGCAAATGTGCAACAAATGGCATAAAATGTTACATATACAACAACAAACTATAATATATGCATCTAAATAATGATAATACACCACAGAATCATAAAATAGTTTTTATATTCCACTGGGCACAGAGATTTACTAAAGATGTATAAATCTGCCCTTTTGGATGAAACCGCGGTACATTGCTGAAATATGTAATATACAGTATCTAAATAAATTATATTAGCTCTCTTATATAATCGAGCACTTTATTTAATTTCTTTCCATATACAACCTGATATATATATATATATATATATATATATATATATATATATATATATATATATATATATATATATATATATATTGTGTGTGTATTTAAGCAGCATTTTCTCATTTATGCAAACATTGGTAAAAATAACAGAATTCGTCTGTTTATTTCTACTTTTTTTATTTCTTCAATTTTACTGTCTTTTGTATTAGAATAAAAATAAAATATGCTGAATTAATTAATTATGCGTTGCTGAATTCAAAATCGTCAACGACTTCCTCGAACAATGCGAAACACGTTCTATGAGCGTTTCTCCGCCGTCTTTCTAAAATTATCTTCTTTCTCCAGCTTTTTAGTTCATTTGCTTTTGACACCTGAGGATGATTCGACGAATAATCGAAAACGCCCGTGAAACTTGTAAAACCTATGAAACATTTAATAGTTTTTTGATTTTGATACAAAAAAGACTACAAAATTGACAAAAATAAAAAAGGTATAATAAAACAATAAACGAATTCTGTTATTTTTAACAATGTTCGCATAAATAAATAAATAAATATATATATATATATATATATATATATATATATATATATATATATATATATATATATAATATTTCAACGAGGGTTTCGGAAATGAAGAGTCCCCAAAACATGGATTAAGCGTTCTTTTAAAGAAAAAATGGTAATAAATCTGCAAAACTTCAAGAAGTTGCATCTTTTAAAAGAAAAAGTCAAAATTTCCCCTCAGAAATGAGAAAGAAAGACATTAAGCTAAATAAAATATATTCGCACCAATCACATATTGGAATGAAGAACCGACAAATAGGCTTGTTTGAATCGTTTTTCGTTGTGTCAGACTGATTGCTATTGGGCAGTGTTACTTTATATGTTTGATGAACAACTCAATGTTTATGGTGTACCAAGTGGCAGGAAGCATAAAACGTGAAAAAAAACAGTAACTGAAATATTAGTCTGAATAAAACAGCAATTAGTATGAACATGCGTTAATAAATGTTTACGTAGTATTTTATTTTCACTCTGTTTTTCGTTTTTCATTTAGATTAAGCCGATTAATTTTTGCAAAATGTTACTTCATGTTTTAAATTTATTTGTTAAACGTACATTTAATTATTCCAGTATTGTTTTGTTATTGAAATATTGATGGAAGCAATTCTTTTAAACTCATAATTTTATGAAGTTTTTGTATTTCTTTATATCAGAATCTGCAAAGAAGTATGTCTATCAGTCTGTCGAGCACTCTTTCGCCCCATCTCTCTCTCTCTCTCTCTCTTTCCCCTCGCACTCTCTATTTTCCTGTACCTAAATGTTTAGTTTTAGGTCTTTAAATGCAATTGTTTAAAATTAAATGCAAAGATTACTATATCGTTTTGTTATTGAATTATTAATAACATTTTGTTTTCCTTCTGTCTATATGTAAACTAACCTGTAGCTTCCACAATCTTCAAGCTAGTTAAAATTACTATTTATTCAACAGTTTAAATGTTTCCAAACTGCTGTAAATTTTTGAAAGGTACAGAAACAAGTTCATTTTTGTTCTTTAACAAATTTCAAAATATTAAAATAGCCGACCAAGTTAGAAGAAGCAGAAATGCATTGGTTCTAGTAATTTACGTTATTGTATTCATGTTTTAGTAAACTTATATTAATAGTAAATAATATATTTCCTAACAAAGAAAAACATGAGATCCGCATTGGTCAGTCTGATTCTTTAATAACTGAGCTATATACCACATGCTGGATATTTTATAATACTAAGCATTAATAATTATAATTGTGGTGGCTGCTTCTGCTTCTGTTGCAATGTCGGTCATTATTGAAAAATGCGACTATTTTAAAAGCATTCCGAGGAGTAGATAATCTCCTTAAATATAATAGAAATACTTTTGTTTTTTTAAACATGAAACTGAACACTTAGAATCAAAATTGACGTTGTAAGAATACATGTATAAATGGCTCTACTTAAGAATAGCAGGAAGGCCCAACCTCGCTCAGGATTGTATGAGGATCACTACTCTGTACTCTTCCACTGTGTTCATGACACCATATTACTTTCTTTGTTTTTACTGCCCTCTAACCTTTTGCCCTATAATATAGTCGGAAGAAGCTGAAATGTTAGACGACTCTCAACTAGTGTCTTATACATATACTTTACATTTAAGTTAAACATCGGATATACGTATTTAGAAGTTTTAAGGAGGTTCTCTCATAATGGATCACTTAGATGTGGGGTCGCATGTCTATTCAGCACATGGAAGGTACACTTCGAGCGTGTACCCCGAGGATGTTATAGATATTATATAAATTTCATTAAAATAGGATACATTTGAAGTTTTGAAGGAGGTTCGATTCGCGCAGCTCCCGTAGATTAGGAAGGCACTTAAAGATTGAGGACCACTTCTATTGCCTTGCCCAGAAAGTTTTATAATAATTTAAATTTAACAAGAATAGGATATATTTGAAGTTTTAAGGGAGTTGTGTTCTCCTAGTACTATTAGGGTCGTACTTTGCGATTCGGGAACACTTCCAATGTTTTCCCCAGTGGATTTTACATATAAACAAACTTTTAGATCTTATGTAGATTCTTTAACGTTTCTTTCTATAGAGAACACACAAAAAGCAACACATACATGGATTTATATATATATATATATATATATATATATATATATATATATATATATATATATATATATATATACTATATATATATATATATTTATATATATATTTATATACATATATATAGTATAAATTCTTATTTACACAAATATTGGTGGTTACATATGTGCATACATGTTTCGGTTATACTCTTCATAAAGAGTCAAGCTTTTCAGAACAAAACGAGGAATTGAAATGAGATGAGAAATCCTTCTTCTTTTAGTATATTGTGTAGGTTGGGATATGTTTATAATTCCACGGTCAAGCTTAGTATCAAATTTCGTTGTTTTATTCGTTGACATTTTAAATTCATTTCTACTTTTTTTATTATTGTTTGGCCTAACTTACGTTTATGACCATTTCGTATCTTTTTCCCCTTACTTTATTATTTTCTCACCCCCTTGAAATATATTTTATCAACTCTGGGGATCTTAGTTGCAAGCTGGTTTCAACACATAAAGCCATAACTTTCATACATACATGTTTATGTATCAATAGTTCACCATAAATACACGCACACACATAACAATAATCATATATATATATATATACATATATACATATATATATATATATATATATATATATATATATATATATATATCCATACTCTGATCTATATATAGAACATATAAACGCGTATATCGGCATATAACAAGTGCATACACACATACA
>OY744522.1:135088780-135096280 GCA_963556195.1 Sepiola atlantica
GAGAATTTACTTGCCACAAGTAAATTCACATAGTAGAAAATGTTTTGATTCTATGTGTTTTTTTTCTTTCCCAATAACGGCTTTCACACGCTTCCTGAGACTTAAATATTCAGGAGACATCTTCTGCCATTCTTCTTCAATAGTATCAATAAGAGAGTAAACATTTTCGTGTGATGTCTATTGTAGCATGTTCTAAAATGCCACAAATTATATAATCTAAAGGCTTTAGATCTGGTCTAGAAGAGGGCAGTAAACATGATCACAGAAAGTTGCTAAAGTTGGATATGCGGTAATTTCGTATTTTCCAACCTGTGTGGGCTGGATCACTAGTCTGTATGCATACATAATCACCATCTGGGTTGTTTGCTTTAAGCCATGGTAATATTTGGTAACTCAAAGCCTTGTAGTCAGTAGTAACATTGCACTTTTCATCAGCTTGGTAAAATGTTATAAATATTTGCCTTTCCATTTAAGGCCAAAACACAAAAATACAATAACTAGAGAAGGATTATATTTGTTCTGAATATACTGTTAACCTTGGCTGTCAATTATGCGATAAATCTGTAATTTATGCGGTTCATAACAAAATCGGCAGTGAAGAATTTTTAATCTCAAAAAGATCGTTACAATGAAGGACTATTCCCGAACTATGCAATAAGTTTATTGCACCTTTCAAATCTCGTTTCCGTTATAGCTGTAGTAAACAAGGGATTTGGTGTTCTTATGTAAGATTTTAACTTCATATGTTACTGCATTAGTAATAACCTTTTTGTTTACCTGAATTTTAATTGCCATTTTCCTCATGGATTCGGTTAAGATTGGGACTTAAGAGATTTAATAAAAGCTTTGATATGTTTTTTTATTTATTCCTCTACTTCGAGATTTCCTCGTAATAGTTTTACTCATGTCATTTGATTCTTTAAATTATAAACAGTTTTAGGGATATTTAAACTAGTCTTGTAATTTTCTTTGATGTGAAGAGTGCATTAACGATGATACACCCTCTTTGACGTTTCCTGTCTTCATCACTCGTGTAGGAAATAGTTTCTGAGAAGTTTAGGAGTGAAGTGTTAGGTATAGTTATGACATCAATTGGTGAAAGTTTCAAAACAGTTGACTTAGTGTCTACTGAGGAAAACAACTTAACGTTCATTGTAAATTTTGCTTCTCTGCCCTGTATATATATATATATATATATATATATATATATATATATATATATATATATATATATATATATATATATATATATATAAGTGTGTGTGTGTGTGTGTGTGTGTGTGTTTGTGTGTAGTACAATCACTGTATCAGTTTCGTTGTCGCGTCTTCATTGGAAGCGATCAATTGAAGATAAAACAAATATGAATGTTTTGTGTTTCTGCTTTCCTTTTCTTCTGAGACAAGATTCATGTGTCAATCGATGAGGCAAACTTGATCGATTTGCAATTCGAATCGATCTTTCCGATTGCGTCTGAACGTAAAACAAAAACACAAAAACGCAAAGTTTAATTATTTTCTGCAAAGTCCAAATTTAGAAAGAAAATTCGATCCAGTGTCAACTTTATTCTTCGAGACGCTTATTGGTTTACCGTATGTCGGACAGATCGATAAAAGTGAACTTTTTTCTGGCCATGTCCGAATACAAATGAATTGATTAGAAATTTAGTTAGATTCAATGGGATTACAATTGATTTTTTTAAATACATATAATATGCGAAATGAAACACTAAAAAAATACATACACACATATATACATATATATATATATTATAGTTTAGAAATAAATAAAGGTGCTTGCTGACTGTAGGTCCGAAAAAAATATCATCTTTAATTTTAGGAGAGTCAAATAAGGGGGGGACTCTAGTTTCAAGTTTCAAGTTTCAACAACGCTTTATCTTAAAATGGGATATTTGGTGGCTATGAAAAGGCCACCCAATCAGGGTTTTTCGTAATCGTGCCGGCGAGAGATGCAGCAACGTTAATTCCTTTAATAAAAAATATGTGAGACTGGGTACGACGATTGTGTCTGATTGTTGGCGAGCCTATGATGTGCTAGGTGCCGAAGGATTCAATCATTTACGTGTTAATCACAAATATAATTGTGTTGATCTACTAACCACAACCAACCACGTAGAACGAATGTGGAATGAGCCGAAGAAACAAAGTTGAATGTGGCACCCACAAGCAAATGGTGGAATCATACCTAGCTGAATTCATGTGGAAACAAAAATTCCGAAAGTACACTGCACTGGGAACTATTTTCAAACAAATTGCCGAATTTTACCCAGTGTAAAACTGTCATTTATTTCAAAAACATTATTTCCCTTGTTTCATGTTTTTTCCCTTCTATTTTTTCCTTATTCTTCCGTAATAATTTATTTCAATGAATCATTTTATTTTTCATCGATGCAGAATACGTTGTGCTTGCTGTATTTTTTTAACTTTATTTTAGAATAATTACAATAGAAAAATCCATTTTAATATAAAACGTGGTTGAAACTTCTCCCCCTTATTTGACTCTCCTAAAATTAAAGATTAAATCTATTTTATCGGCTTTAAAGTAAACAAGCACCTAAACAAATTTATGAAATATTCATTTATACTCGTTCTAAGAGTGTATCATCAACAACAGTTAGGTTTACGGTCGTTTCTAAGACGAAATCGACCTTTATTTATACCAAGTCCTTTATCAGCACAGGTTATAAATACCAGTATTCAAATTTGAATTAAAACAACATAAATTTCAGTATTATTTACCATAAAATAAACAGCAATTTTGGAATATAAGAGATGGGAATATATCACGATTCCTTTCCATCCTCAAAATACCGCATTTAATAAAACATGCATAAACAGATATCACAATGGACACAAAAATATCCAAAGTACAAACATTAAAAATAAATAAAACATTTAAAAAAATTTAAAATTAAAGAGAGAGGAATAAGTATTTAAGACGTAAGGTTTTGTAATATTGTATATTAATGTTAATCTTTGTAAGGTGACATATAATGGGGTGCAAAACTGTTCAGGGATGGGTATTTTTTAAATCCATTAACCCTTATACTCGAGTGACCTTAATAAGTGGTGACTCTTTAGTAATTATATATATATATATATATATATATATATATATATATTAGTTGCATTCACATGACCATAGACATAATCATTCCATAACCATAACGTTCACCTGTCTCTTCAACTATTTTATCTTCATGTATCGTTGAACAATCACACACATAACTTTCATTTGTTCTTTCACTTTCTTTATTGTTATATATTGGCGAATATCCGTAATTCCTTTTTGTCTCGACAAACAAAAATATTTTTAATCTATTTATATTTTATTAAGGAGGTAGAAATGTATTGAATTTTGAAAATATAAGCATGAATAAATAAACTCATGCTTATTTTTTTTTAATTCAATACTTTTTCTATATCGTATGCGCGTTTCACAGCAAAATCTAGAACAATACATAGTTTTCATCTCCGTTGATCATCAGAGTAAATTGTTTATTTAATAGCAATAAGAGAAAATACATCATTCCAAAGACGTGAAAAAAGAAGATTTGAAAAGTTTAAAAAGAGTTCTTGACAAAGGTAACGGCAAGTTACATGACAAATTATACATGAAAAAATGGTGACAAAAGTCCAGCCACTTCCCCATGAAAGAAAATGTTATTCGCAAAACTTTAAAAAAGAAAATCTTATTCCCCAAACTTCAAAACAGTTTTCGGAATATGATTTTATTCATGGGGGGTGGGGTGGGCTGGACTTTTGTCACCAGTTTTTATGTGAGTATTTTTTAATGTATTTTGAATTGTCGTTTACTTTGTCATGAACGCTTTTTAAACTTTTGACATCTTCCTTTCTCATGTCTTTGGAATTATGTATTTTCCTATTGCTATTAAATGCACCCCTTTATCGTGTGATCAACGATGTTAAGATGAGGATGATGCATTTCTCTTGATTTTGCTGTGAAACGCACGTAATCTCTACAAAAAGCAATTCAATTTGAAAATAAATAAGTATGAATAAATACACAAATAACTAAAATATAAATATATTAAAAATATTGTTTTTTGTTGAGACAAAAAGGAATTACAGATATTTGCTAATATATGAGAATAAGGAAACTGAAAGAACAGACGAAAGTTATGGTTGTGGTTGTTCAACGATATATGAAATGAAGAGGTTAGTGGGACAGGTGAAAGTTATGATCATGGAATGACTGCTCCTCTGGTCATTGGAATGCAACTATACAATATATATGTTCTGAAGCTTGTAATACAACTTTACTGAGCTTACAATTTTGAACATTTTTGTAAACTATACGTAACTATATTATTTCTGTAAAAACCCATATGTATATATATATATATATATATATATATATATATATATATATATATATATATGTGTGTGTGTGTGTGTGTGTGTTTGCGTGTGTGTGTATTTGTTTGCATATCTAGTGAGATGTTTCACCTTTTATGGATTATCAGTGTGGCGTAACGTAGCAAGTGTATGAACTCCCAAATTCCAACACCCGATCGAACACTATCAGATGACAGTTAGAGAAAGTGGACCAGTGTATTCTAGATAGTTCACTTCTTTAATTAATATGGTATATAAACAACGTTCGTTTGCCATTATTTCTGCATGTATATACTACTTATTTATAAATGTACTAGCTTGGAGATCTACCCATAGAAAGATTTGGAATACTGACTCAGCTTTCGATTGCTTAATAAATAAATGAGGTCGTATATCAACATATTTCAAATGAATCTTACAATTGGTGTTAACAATCGAGAAATAAAGTTTACAAGACCGAAATTGTGGATCGATATGTAAAAATAATAGATGAGTTAGTTTTATAGTAGTGGTTTTTAAATTATCCAAATTTGTATACAATTTTCAGAATCTGTATGATCGTGTATGATTTAATTATGTGTTGTTTAAGTCTCGTTAAAATCAGATATAGCAACATTTCAATAGGTTATGTTTTATAACAGTCGATCAAGGTGAAGCCATTTGATATAAGGCGCTAAAAATAACAAACAACAGTTAAGTTACATAATAACAAAAAGGGAGAGGAAGGTAGAATTAGTTCAAAGCAACGTAATCTTTTAAGCGACGGTGATAAATTCAGAGACAAAATAATCGAACCTAAAGCCGAAACATTAGTATGGAAGTGACAGATCTAGTCACCAGAAATACTTGAAGATGCACACATCCATGCGCAACATGGCACTTAAGAATACCACATCGAACTTGGGAATATCTTGACAATAATTTATTGCTCTTCGGGAAAAGATATATAATTAACACCTGTATATGTAGGATATTAGTTCCAGCAGAGTTCCTTGGCCTTAATAACCTACATAAACAGCTACCAGAAAAGCACTGAAATAATTCTTAAGAGCGTGCAAGAAACCATCAAAAAGACTCAGGCAAACTTGGTTATTATAAAGATTTTCCCGAAATATTTATATAGATGAGAGCTTATGAAAACATGCAAAACAGATGAATTGGAATAAGAGGGAGAGTTACATTCGTACACAGATCACGATATTTGAGAATTAGAGAAACTGTTTACAGCAGGAAACCTTAACAACTGCTGAATGAAAAAGAATGTGTTCAAGTAGCGAAGGAAATGTTGCTGGACGGTTATAGGTCAATTTCTTCACGATATAAAAAGTGTATTGAGTAGAACGGATTATGCTTAGGTTTAGGGTTAAGGTTTATTTCATGAACATTCTGAAATTAACGGAGCCGTTACAGTTATTAATAGTTTAGTCTTTTATGTTTCCTTGTGATTTTACTCTCAGAATCTTTAAATAATAATCTTTTTCCTTCATCAATTCGATTGAACGAGTTATAACGACTCATAGATTTCTAAATTATTTTCGGACACCCTGTATATTCGTCTGCCTCTAACAAGCAGTGATGCCAACATGCATTACAGACACCATAATAATTAATCTATGAGACTAGACTTGGAAAAGATTTGGAATAACAGATGTGAATAGCACCGTAAAAAAGACATGAAGTTGTAGTGCATAACGTATATTTAAAAAAATAAAAAGAAAGATAATAAGAAAATGAAGAAATAGAAGAAAATAAAAAGACGAAGGAGAAGGAGAAGAAGAAAAAGAGGGGGAAGAAGAAGAAAAAAGAAGAAAAAGAAAAGAAGAAAGAAAGAAAAAGAAGACGGAGAAGAAGAATGGAATATACAACATATACAGCAGTATCAAATGGCTTCATGCCTGTCATGACACATTGCCTAGTGATCATAGATAAAGAGAGATACTAATAGACAGACATTACATTTCTTATATTAGTGTAGTAGATTTTCGTATTTTCGTTAATGTAGTTTCAGTACCAATTTCCTCATCCCATAATGTGGCACGCACATAGGGTGAGTTGAACCCGTTTGCACCGAATGAGGAAGTTTCTAGGGAATATTAAATGTATAAACGGTACCCAGTGGCATATGTATCCTGTTCAGGCTAGATGATTTTTAACGGTGTTAGTATTTGCGGGGTGAGGAGGTGACGCTTTCCTCCAATATACAACGCCTAGTATTTTAAAATGATTACTTACCTGATACTGACCAGGTCGAATGTTGCTTAACTTTTGTGATCTAACGAGAATCGGCGTTTCAACGTTCTTATGCCGTGTATTATAGATGTGTTATGATGAATATTGACACGGACTATGGACACAGCTTGGCCAAATTTTAATATAGTCGAGTCTTTTGTCTCAACTATTAAACCTAATTGGGAAAGGGAAGTACCCGCCCCTCTACGGTATGAGTTAAATAGCGTGTACTCAACAAATAGATTATGTCTATGGGAATGTTTTCGTTGCTATGCTGTTAAAACAGATAAACCAATTGCATTGCTTGCTATTTTATTACAAGACAAAACTTCGAAGAAGTTCAGATATTGCCACACATAAAACAAATGCTCTGTGGAAGAAATATCAAAGGAAATCCACTAATAATTTGCGTCATATTGGAAGGCAGTTTCTGTTTTTTTAGCAAGAACAATGGAAAACAAAACAGCGATTAAATTTTGCTGTCAAAATATTAATTGGGTTTTCTATGTTCAATTCTGACAACTCACGAAATCAAATATCTGAAAACATTTTGGTCTCGAAAGACATTTTATGACGTTAATGAAAATATATAATTAGCAGCCAGTCTTTAATTGCTTATTCGTTAATTGAAAATTACCTCGTGGATTCCTGCTTATATATATATATATATATATATATATATATATATATATATATATATATATATATATATATATATATTACCCACGTTTATTATTGTTATGTGCATATATAAAGCAATGCGATACAGTATATGTTCACTTTTGTTTTTTGTTTTACTTCAGTAAATAAGTTCTCAGAAATCAACGGGTCCATTTCTTAGCGCTAAAACTTTATTTCTATATGAGATACATAGGTATCCAGGTTTTCTATCAA
>OY744522.1:135101280-135126280 GCA_963556195.1 Sepiola atlantica
AATTGTGACTATGATTTTAAATAGGAAAGCACGGTTAATCACGGTCGTACTAACGAATGAACCAGGATAGTGTTATATAGAATAATAAACCACACTTTTTTGAACCAGTTAAAAGGCGGTTATATCAGCAAGTACTCGCATACCTCTATTCTCCTTGAAGCTGAAAATGCATGGTGTTGTTTTTTGCTCTACCTTCTGATAATCTTGGTACTAAAATAGAACAGGCGTTTCATACAAACGAGGGGAAAAAGAACTAGTTATAAGGAAAAAAATGCCGATCGAAGACATAAAACAGATCTTCCCCTTTTCTTCACTTTCATCTTCATCTTCATAATAACCACCATTTCATCCGAAAGAATTCTTTCCCACCCTCACTCGCAGAAGATTAAATAAAAAAATGCAACCAACAAGAAAAAAACAGCAACGCTTTCACTATTAACTAAATCACGTGACCTCTTTAAGGATTCTGAACTTGTCTCAATCCGACCCCCCTCTTCGCGTTCTCTTATCCACCCTGACACCCGATACCCCAACAACCTTTTCCCTCTTTTTTATCACACTACTTTTGCTTCTTGTCACAGGAAACATTCGACAGGTGAATAGCACTGTAATTGCACGAAAGTAAAGAAGCAAGACAAATGCTGACGTCATTGGTTCCTTAGTTTAGTACCACATCCAACCAGCATTAACCCCATCTCTCACTCAGGGAACCGTTCAATTGCATAGAATACGTTTACTTTGGATTATTCACAGGCGATACACATACTCAGCGCCTATTTTAGAAAGAAGGACGCATTTATTTCTCATACTATTCGCTTCTTTACTGACTTCGATGCATTCATTAGTTTAACTTGCAAGCAAGCGTTTGATTCTGGCGTTTTGTGGATTATTGCAAACCGGCCTTTGACATCTTTGTAGTGCTCATGGGCTCTCCCACATTGAGGCTCGATGTGGTTTCGCATCAGGCTCTTGTGGGGAGGTGTGTAAAGAGTAACAAGAAAACGAACCAAGGTACAGATCTTAACGTATTGTGAAAGGGAGATAATACAATAGCTTTCGAAGATTAGACGCTCATCGTGACCATAACGTATTATAACATTAAAAAGGATATAAAAAATGACTAATTAGAGCCCCAAGGTGGAGAAGAGAAGCATTTGAGTTTCACTGCAACCATAGGATAGACATAAACGTATTGCAAAGGGAAAAGCATATAACAAATTACTAACTCTATTCACATGAGATGAAGCAGCGTTTGGTTCTTATCATGACCAAATGATTCAAACCGTAACGCATTGAAAAAGGATTATAAGAAATAACTAATTATTCACTTCAGGGGGGCAGCGTTTGAAGCTAATCGCTACCACAGGATACAGATCTAAAAGTTTGTGAAAGGAAAAGGATTTAACAAATGGCTA
Organism: Sepiola atlantica; assembly: GCA_963556195.1. Lineage (NCBI taxonomy): Eukaryota > Metazoa > Mollusca > Cephalopoda > Sepiida > Sepiolidae > Sepiola > Sepiola atlantica. Next base: position 135,102,696 of record OY744522.1, read on the forward strand.
ACTATTCCTCTAATCGATGGCAGCGATTTCATGGAAGGAGCGTCGTGCAGTGTTTGCAGACGCGGACTGTGGACTCGATGTGTCGGGTTCGTATTCTGTCGGTCTTACTGTATCACTTTCACCAATATCCTTAGGAAAAATTATGGATCCATATATCCTCCCTCTATTTATAGATTTAATTGTAGGGTAGAATAGGCTCACGTCATTATTGTGCAACTAGTGTAGAAGAAGGAGAACTCAGAGCAAGCACCAGTTTTTCTCTGTTTATTCCGGCTTTGTTTTGAATCGGTTTGGACTTTCGTTTCTACTGGACTCAATCAATGCCGATTTAGGAAAAGTGCGGTTTGGGATTGCGCAACACCTGCTTCACTATAGATTCCACGAGCAGACACACTTACAGGGGATATCCATTGTTTCTTGAGACTGAAAGAAAGCTTTTATACATTTAATAATATATGCAATATTCAATATCACGTGTTCTATACTTATTGTAATTATTGACAATTATTAGATAGTTATTATTATTCTCATGAATTGTTATACTTCTGGAAGCAACTTTTCTTTCTTAATGTCCCGATACAGAGTGTACAACGGCGAAAGTATTGTGCACATAAGTAAAACAAAAACATTATAATGAGAACATTCCGGAGCGTGTAAGCAATTTGAGTAACAACAATACGTGTATCAGGAAACAAGAGATTACAAATGCCGAGACTTTGTATATGTAAAAGCTAAGATAAGGATAACTGTGTGAAACCGCGAAACAATGCAAATGAAAATACCTCCTTCCAGAAAGTGGCGAGAACAAGAACTGAAACGGTATGAACATAACAATTTAGGTTATATTTAGAGAATCACTTCCGTCTCTAATCATGTCTCCAAACCAATTATGTCCTACATATTTAGAATCGTTAAAAACGAATACGCTATTCAAATCCATCGCTCTTGTCTTAGGGCTAGTGTTGGTGTTAATGAAGGTAAGGTACCCTTGACGTCATAACCAAATTACTCATTTGCGACGGTTTACCAGAGGAGAAAACACTCGATGGAAGACGGGAGTGATTCTTTAAAATCACTAAATCAAGACGGCGATGAGCGTCTGTAAAATAGAAATAAAAATAAGGAGTAATTGGAGAAAAACTATAAATCTCTACAATTTCCATTGAATAATAAAACATCAGAATGGACCTTTTACAGACAAGGAACATAGTTTAAAAATATGTTTAGAGTATAATATATATATATATATATATATATATATATATATATATATATATATATATATATGGCATTATATGAAGTGAAATAATAAAATAAGTGCGAATCAAATTTTATTCGAATTCAATGTTCAGACAAAGTACCTTAAAGTCCTTAACTCATGAACATTGAGTTCGAATAAAATTTGATTCGCACTTATTTTATTATTTCACTTTATATAATGCTATTAATGCTCTATCCAGTATATTGAGCTTCAGTTTTATCCGGATATTCACTAATTAAAGATATTAGTTGCCTCTTATATCTTTTGTTGGATTAACTTAACTTAATTTATATATATATATATATATATATATATATATATATATATATATATATATATATATATATATATATATATATATATATATATATAGTGCTTTAATGTATGGTGTAAAATAAATCAATAAAGTTCCTATTGTAAAATTATGAGAGCTAATGTACACATTATTTATTTAAAAGCTACACGTTACATACCTCAGCGACATACCATGGTTTCATTGAAATAATCTCATCTTTTATTGTTGTTAATACACCCACCCAACCATCGTAGACAACACAGACACAAAAGAAAATTAAATATTATCTGCTACACGTCTTATTCCCTCAATGTCAAATATAACATAGTTAAATAATTCCTACAATTAATAGATAAAAACTTTCCACTATCTAATAAGCTACATAAGCTGATTAATAGATATAGAGTTAAAACGAGTTATTCTTGCTGTCCCTACGTAAGATCACTTCTAGCCTACGAAACCCACAACTGCAATCAATATCAACTCCCGTTGCTCATACAGAGCAGTCTTTTTCATAGAAGGGGATTGCAAAATACGATCAATAGTTTACGACGCCAGTCATATCCGGTGTAAACTCTAAGAAAGAAAGATATTACATCGAAATGACTCAAGAAAACTTCAAAGAGAGGCTCTACGCCGACACTAACACTTTCAAATATACGGGGAAAAGATATAAAACCTCCCTAGCAACTACAATAAAATCGCTAATATATATACATATATATACATATAAATAATATATATTCATATATATATAATATATATACATATATATATACATATATATTATATATATAATATTTATACATGTATATATACATATATATATATATATCTAATATATACATATATACATATATATCTAATATATACATATATTCATATATATGTACATATATATCTAATATATACATATATATATATATATATCTAATATATACATATATACATATATATATATATATATCTAATATATACATATATATATACATATATATATACATATATATATACATATATATATACTTATATATATACTTATATATATATACATATATATATACATATATACATATATATATACATATATATACATATATATACATATATATACATATACATATATATATACATACACATATATATATACATATATATACATATATATATATATACATATATATATACATACACATATATATACATATATATACATATACATATATATACATATATATACATATATATATACATATATATATATATATACATATACATATATATATACATATATATTATATATATAATATTTATACATATATATACATATATATATGTATATATATATATATATGAAAGATCTAAACCTTACCGATTTACACAGATACTGCGATAGGCTCATAAACGTAATTAGATATAAGCTTACATAGTGTATTAAATACAAAGAACGAAAACGAATCAATACAAGAACCACACATTATGATAGCCTATATTGACCCATTCACTTATTTTGATATGACTTACGAAAAATGTTTTACTGATAAAGATACCCTTTTCATTAAAACCAATCCACCACATTGCTAATAAACTAGAACTATAACAAAGATTTAACACTCAAATATAAGAACTATCCTAACCTTTTTAAAAGTAATATAAATATAACATATACATCCTTTAATAACGGGAATAACAGCCCTAACAACCAAAAACCATAATCGACCTACTCTTACTACCCCACTAAAATAACTCACCTCATAAGCTGGCATGATTAATTACTTTAAGTACATATAAAATGTATACAAATAATACACAAATATAGAAAAAAATTAACATAATTAAAAATTAAATAAATAAACATAATATATTAATTTAATAGATAAATAAATTTTTAAAAATTAATTAAAAAATGAAAACAAGAAAAAAATAAAGAATGGATAAATAAACAATGATACATATATATATATATATATATAATACACAGACCCTTACCGACTAAATCGATAAATTAATTCGCATTCAAGACCAAATTTAATAAAAAGAGTTATTCCCCCTTACACTGCTTTCAATATCCGAATTAAACTAGACTCATTTAAGCTTAAACTAAATTTAAAATCCTATAAGTTATTTATTACATTAATTCGATAAACTAATTTAAAGAAACTCACAGTTAATATACTTGTTGAATATATAATAAATTTCATAAAATGAAGAATAATAAAAATGAGAGATTAATTACTTTTTATAAAAAATAAAATTAAAACCCGTTGGTGGTGAAGTTGATTTTGTATTTTTGGGGGAAGGTTACATGTGATACACATTTTGGACCATATGTTGTTAATGGAGTTTTGGACTAATGTTGCTGAAATGTTAGGGGCGGGGTGTATTGATTGTTGTTGTTAAAGTGTTCACGGGCGAGCGTGTTGTAGGAGAGATGATGCAGAGTTCTTTGCCTTTATCAGAAGGTAAGTAAACTAGTTCTTTTCTTTCAGGTTTTTTAGAGTAAGGCGTTGGGATCTGGTGATGTTAGGGATGATGTGGGGTTGTTCTTGTCGGAGTATATCAAAGATCCCCTGTTTTAATTTTAAAAGTTTTTGATCAAGAATGTGGTTACTGAGTGGTGGGTGCAGTGGGTGGTCAATTTGGTAGACAGGAAAGGAATTGATAGAGTTGGTTGCATTATTAGGATTGTCTGCGGTAGGTTGATAAAATGCTGTGAGCCATTTGAGGTGGTAGGCTGTTCTACAGAATTGAGTCTCGATATTAAGTTTTGTGTGGTCGTTTAGCTTTTGGGTGGTATTGAATTTGGGGCCAAGGCTGAGAAGGTCAGTCTCGGCAGTAGTAAGGGTCTGCCCATGGAAAGTGCGTTTTGTATTGGGCACGCAGAGGGGGGAAGGGGAACTATTGACAGTGGTATTAGCTAGGCGGATTCTAGTTTCGAATGTTTTACAAAAATGGGCCATAGATTAGAACTCTGTCGAGCACCGGCCATGTTAATAACAGTAGAACAAAGAAAGCCTAGCATGCATATATATATATATATATATATATATATATATATATATATATAGAATTATAAAAAGAAAAAACTATACACACATTAAGGTTGTACACATTATAACTTATTTCGACCCCTTAATTAGGTCTCCTCAGATGTATAAACAACCACGTGGTTTTTTGACGTGGTTGTTTATACATCTGAGGATACCTAATTAAGGGGTCGAAATAAGTTATAATGTGTACAACCCTAATGTGTGTATAGTTTTTTTTCTTTTTATAATTCTGTTTTGCTCTGTTTAAATTACATTGAGCTCTGTTATTCAGATTCTCAACACAAAATTGAAATCTACACACTATATATATATATTTATATATATATATATATATATATATATATATATACGTATGCAACGGAGATATCTCATGTAATTGGAAGAAACTCAGCAATGATCCAGGTGCGAAAATGTACTAGTATTATAATTATCGCTAAGCAAAAGCATAATAACAATAACTTCATAAACAATAATTTATCACGTAATTTCAGGCAGGCTCTCGTAGCGTAATTGTTAGCGCACGCGGTTACTACAACGCTTATGATTAGTAATAACAGCAAAACACGTGTCCGTTGGTTTACTATTTTATCTATAAGTAAATATATATTGTTGTAAGTTTAGGTGTAGTCGAAGTGCTGGTTGGAGTTAGGCGTGCATATGTGTGTCTAAGAACAATCTTTTACCAGTAACTTTTTTATCTTGTAAAGGAAATGGATTATCGTTGTAAATCTTTCATTGAATCTCATTAGAAGACGAAGAAGAAGAAGAAGAACACGTGAATATGTCTTGGTTGTCTGACACAAGACATTATAAATAACCTTTCACCTTCTTCTCCACTCACATCCTGAACACTCAAAGAATAAACGTGTCTACCGAAGACCTATTCACGTGTAAGAGATCGATTTTAAATAAAATCATTCGAAATCGACATACAGTTGAACATCTACGAACGGGGAAAACGAACAGAAAGATTTATTTTAATATGAATCATTGGTTGTGATTACTGTGAGCCTATACAGTTAAAACTTGCACGTTGGAAAAGGATATTTTTTTATATAATCACTCCCGTCTCTAATCGAGTGTTTTGGGGATATTTTTATAGAATAACTCAAATCTACAATCTGTTTTATTTAGGAGGGAGATTTTATAAAATCACTCCCGTCTCTAATCAGGAGCTCTTTGTTGTGTGTATTTTTATAAAATCACACTCGTTCCCGTTTCCAAACCGGGATCTAAACTGTTTTTTCCTACATATTTTGTATCGATAAAATCTGATATGTTTTTAAAATCCACCGCAAGTATTAGTTTAGAAGATATTTACATTTTAAATCTCATACTGCTTCAAAACGATTACGACTTTCTATGAAAACAATGATTTTTCCATTTATTTTCTTCGAAACCATAGCGTCTTGTCAAAGGAGGCTATTTGTCCAAAGTGTCAGTATCATTGTACTTTTCACGAGTAGCACCGTCTGTGGAAGTGTAGATATCCGTTTGTGACGGAACTTAAACAAATACAGCTTCTTCATCATTTTAATCGAACTGAAAAGCTTTATTCCTCCCCTCCTCTTTCTTTTTCTGACATACAACTGTCTCTCAGACTGAACAGGAAGTGCGATCCTCGGACGACGAATAAGAAGCGTTTGCAGGACACTCGAAAATGTCTTAAACAAAGAAAAAACCTCCGATTGCAGACAATTATATAAAATTACGGGAAAGAACGGGTCCTATTTTGTACACTTTGCGATGCAATTACAGGTGTACTACGATGAAAGGCAGATGGGTTGACATGATGTGTAAAACGGTATTTTTACATGTGAGGCTAGAGTAAGCACATGATGAAATTAGTGGAAAATTCTATCAGGAGTTTATGACTACGTTGCAGGATATTACGTCATTGAGACGAATTACCTGGCAGAAAAGTGCGATTCTGCTTCTTTGAATGTACGACCTCTGTTTCTAGGTTTAGCACCACTAGGGGGATTTCTAGGTTTAGCACCACTAGGGGGATTTCTAGGTTTAGCACCACTCGGGGGATTTCTAGGTTTAGCACCACTCGGGGGATAGGGTCGCGAAATTGTAGCTTATCTCGATGAACATTGCTTTAAATTGCCGAAACAAGTACACTAAACACTAAAGCAAATAATGGCGTTAATTTATCGTTTTTTTACTTTTAATTCCTTCTATTATGATCGCTAGCAGAAAGAAAGAAGAAAAAAGCAGTTGAGTAATGTAAACATTCACTGAGCAATTTGCGACGTGTCGACAGAACAGGACTTTAGGAAGTACGCCGGGCAGAGATTTTTGTTGCTCTCTAAGATCAAATAATACCTCACATTATGTTAAAGAATAAATACATGTGTATGGATTACCAGTTAATTCTTTCTGTGATCGGAGTACCACTGTATAGTTTTTCTGTTCAATATATCAGTTTTACGTATGTAGGTTATAATTTCAATAATATGCGCGTCTACTAAGTACCTACTCGGTTGTAGATCGATTTCTATTAAGTAGTAGAAATCTACACAGCTTTTAAAATGCTGAACGGAGAATTTGAATTAAAAGTGTAAAAAAATTACACTTGAATAGGTTGCTGTGTGTTAGTGTGATTATCGCGCACTTGTCGAGAGGTAGCGATTGTCGAGAGGTAGCGATTGTGTAATGATTAACGGCGCTCACCGTGGTCTCAGCGCGCATCTTACAATATAAAGTCAAGTGTAATAATAAAAGTAATATGAGAACAAATCTTGAAAAATATCCCTCTAGATGTATTAATTTAATTGCAATAGTACACAGTTATGTATTATTATCGGCGAGTTAAGGACATGTATGTCAGGTTCAATAATATTAAGCAACATTATAGCTATTTCCTCCAGTATCGATGAATGGCATTGACAACATGAATAAATAATACGAATATGTTTCTTTTTAATTTATTAAATATTGTACCAATTAATATATTTTTAAAACAATAAATATTATTTTTCTTTATACCGTAAAAACTACTTGCCAGCTAAATATTTTTTTAGATAAATAACAGGAAAGTTTTAACCGTTTTATTTAATTTATTTATTGTTAAAATTTAAATCGTTTCACACTTAATACTCCTACATACCGTAAACATAATTGTCAACTAAATACTCTTTAAATGAATAAGTTTTCGGTGATCGGTCAATCCCATTTTTTTGTGCCGGTAGAGGGGGCGGGTGATAACATACGTACGAACGAGAAATTACCATTTCATATTATTATGGAGATGAGGACATTATCCGGTATTTATTTAAAGACCGCCCGCTATCGGTAAGAGGTTAATAGTATTAATACTTTTTTGAGTAAGAACACGATTGCAGATATATTTCGAGTTCAAATTTCATCATGTCACTGAAATTCTTGTTTTAGTGAAATTACCCCCCCCCGCTTCTGTGTTCTAAGAGCCAAGTCAAACAAAGTTAAAATGTTGTACCCTTTCTCTTTTAACACTTATATATGATATTTATTGTACCCATTGCCCCACCCCGCTCTACTTTCATACTGCTTTTGTAAGTTCACCTCGGATCCTCTTTACGGGGAATTCTATGTATAGCATTGGCGTGCGATTTTCTGTTTTCCTTGTATATTTTTTTAGAAATTTAAGCTGTTTTTTTTTTCTAGCTATAATATTGTCTTTTTTGTTCGATTTCCTTACTTCCTTGTAATCGATTGTTATTTCAATGCTGTTCATGGTCGACTTCAGGTAGAGTCATAAATAATTCATTTACGGTTTCGCTGAGAGAGTATATATGCATGCAAGTTTGTTTCTACCTACATGCTCCCATACGTACATATAGATACAAGGATGGGTATGTGTATGTTTTTATAGATTCACACAGAAATAATATATATATATATATATATATATATATATATATATATATATATATATATATATATATATATGTGTGTGTGTGTGTGTGTGTGTGTGTGTGTGTGTGTATTTATTTTGGTACAGAAAAATTAGTACAACATTCGTACCGTACCTTTAAATCTCCTCCGGTTTAAATCTCAACTGTTAATTTTGACCCTCCCCCTTTTTTTCAAACCTTATTAAATCTTCCTTACACTAAATTTAAACAAACATACACAACACTCTAAGCAAATAACGCATCCAAACGAGAGTGACACGTGACTATACATTTCCGAAACAGATGACAACAGAAGCTGATAAGAGCCGGATGGCTAAGTCCTTCCGTGCTTGAAACCGACGGTACGAATGTAGTATTAATTTTTCTGCACCAAAATAAATAAATATTACGCTCTTAATTTTTAACCTTAATTCTTAATCAATCGATCACTCTGCTGGGATTTTACCTGCTATATTACAAAGAAGGTATATATATATATATATATATATATATATATATATATATATATATATATATATATACACACACACATATATATATATATATATATATATACATTATTAATAGTGAGACTATATGTATGTATATATATATATATATATAAATAAAATTATAAAAACATTAGAAACAGCTTACGCAGATAAACAAACGTTTCGACGTTAGCACGTCTCATCGGGACTGTAAATTAAGTTAAGAAATTAAAATTGGAATTATACAAAATAAATCAGACAGAACAAAATCTGCCAATAGAAAATCAACCTAATTTAACATGCCATTTATTTGTCCTACTATTAGACTGTACCTACCACATACCCACCAAAATATTAAATAGATTAAGCCCCCCTTCCTTTAAAAAAAATCAAAGATACCTATGAATAAATTTCCCCCAAAGCATATTTTCCCACCTCCAACGGTTTTAAATCTTAAATGATCACTTGCAAACACATATTCCAGAAACCTATAACATGCATATATCAAAATAATTAAAATTAGAATAAATACAAGTTTAACTAACTTTAGCGAACACACTCCCCGACACACCACTAGTGCTTTTTAAATATAACAGCGCAGGCAGATCAAATCGAGAGAGCATACACTACGTACAAGTCGGTTTTGCTCCGACATCACAATCTCGTTATCTCTTTGTCTTGCTATCCGAAAAAAGACATCGTTAAAACCCAAAGAGAAAAAAACAATTTACACGTTTACATCAGCCAAACTCTGAAACTCCAACAAAGAAACACATATACCACATGCATACACACAGACGTAACCAAATACATACACAGAAAATAAATTAAATTCGCAAACCATTTAAACAACTAAAATGTCTTTTACGATTGTCTGTAAACTAGAGATAATTTATTATTTACTAATTGCGAACTGGTCTCATCATCTTAATTACTGTTATCGCAACGTTGTGACCGTTGTATCATCCTGTTTTTTTTCTTGAGTCGTTGAGTTCAATCATGAGCAAGACGATTTGACAAGTAAACTCACAAATGCCACAAGCCTTGTTCAATGGAATTTTAATAGTCTATAGCGTTGTCAGACACAATGCACTTGGAAAAAGAGCGGAGATCAAAACAACCGAAACGTTGTGACCATAACAAATAAGATAGTGACACCTGTCCGAAAGTTGTAAATAATCATAATTTGACTAATTTTATTTCATTCCATTATTAGCTACCTGAGGCGAGGAAACGCGGGTCGTAGCGAACCCACTTAAGCTGCCACTAAACTAGGTTGTAAATAAAATAGGGAATGCTTAAGATACTGTATTTAGCCGACTACTAATATAACTAGTGCGTTAGAACATCGCGAATGATTTCGAATCTCGACGACAGTGTGCTGGGGTTAAATTTTAAATAACCATCGACAAACAGCAGTTCCGTTGTTACTACAATTCATCAATGTCAGACAACGATACATGTGTTTGTGAATATATATATATATATATATATATATATATATATATATATATATATATATATATATATATACGACACAATCACTTTGACACACCGGTTCCCGTTAGATCACCGAATTAAGCGGCGTCGAGCCTGGCCAGTACTAAAATGGGTAACCATTTGGGAATACCAGGTGCTGTATGTGCTCTCTGCTTATCTCAGCATTGTTTCCAGTCGTCCTGTATTACTACTTGCCATTGGAATCAAGCAATGTCGACTCAGGAGAGCGGTTGTTGGCGATTGCGCAACCTTTGCAATTGTAAATTACCGCGCGGGCCGCCCCTGGCGGGGCACTCATACGTATATATATATACATATATATATAGATATATATATATATATATATATATATATATTCTGTTCATATACAAAACTTTTTATATATTTAAAAACACGTTACGATTATTAAATTGAATTAGCTTGTTAAACTAAGAAACAAGATTAGAATTACTATGGGTAGCTAGTGCTGTTTTTATTTGGCGTTTTTTTTTAAATATTGAATGTGCTTTTGTGGTCATAATATCTCGAGTAGATTATGTCTGAATAAGACATTTAAAATTCTAAACTTTAAAGAACCCTAAAACCTATTAAACTGTAGAAGTGAAATAGAAACCAACTGTATACATATGTACAATAAAATAAATAATAAAATAAAAAGCTAAACTAAAGCAAAAGATAAACTAGAAAACTATCCCAAGCAGGTCACTTACTAATTTGACACATTCACAAAAGAGAGCATCACTCCTATACAAAACAGAATAAAAAGAAGTAAAAGACAGTCCAATCTTAGTTTGAGAGAGTCCCTGCATTGGCTGATCAACAACACCCGGGGGAGGGAATACCAATCTATCTGATTGGTGCTTTAGCTATACTAAACACCACCTGTATATAAAAGAAACTGATGACACAAATTACATGCATTTAAGCCTGACAATTCCCTACGGGGGTGAAACACGGAACCATCTGTGTTGCATAATTCCCATAAATATATTTTCATAACTTGCTACCTAGTTCTATTCACGTATGTTGAAGTAAATACTGAAAATCGACACATAATATAGTATATCTCCTTATTACATTTTATGTGGATGCATAAAATAATTATATATATATATATAATTGTCAATTTTTATGAGTTACCTATAGCCAAAAAGTTTAGAGAATCTACACACACACACCTACACAAACACACACACACACACATATATATATATATATATATATATATATATATATATATACAGGGTGGGCAAAAATAAGGGTCCTATTTTTAAAAATTCATAACTTTTTTATTTATTGATTTTTTTAATTTTTTCTTTTTAGAATAAGTAAAGGACCCCTTCCAAGGCAAGCATGAGCTGTATTAGCCCTAAGGAACGTACCCTCATTTAGAAAACATTATTTTTGCTTAAAAAACTCAAAACAGTGTAAAAAACAATACTTTAGTTTTTGTAAGTTTTAAGAAGTGTTTTTCGGCTAAAACTTGTTTTATTTATTTCAAAAAATCTCGGAAGGGTCAGTCTACACACACATAAAGTTTGGTGAGTTTAACTTTTATTTTGTGGAAGTTATTCAAATTCAAGTTATTCAAATTTAAAGATAGGACCCTTATTTTGGCCCACCCTGTATATATATATATATATATATATATATATATATATATATATATATATATATATATACTAGAGAAAGGACTTGTCAATGTCGGTTTTATGAAACTTTTCTCTTTAAATTAACTTTTTTAGTTGAAATCGCAATAAAATAATTTAACTAATAAGAAATTATTCAGGTTAATGATTAAAATCGATATAGGCTAGTAAATAACTGGAATGCTATAACAAAAACGTACAATCGTGTAATGTAATATTCGAACCCTTAAAGGTAGCAAAAAATATTGGAACTGTAGGCGAACGCTTTTCCACCCGGTCACCAATCAAACGAAAATATTTTTTTATACCCCTCTGAAAGTGTCTATGAGTGCGTTGTAGGGGCACAGACTTCATAAATATACAATAGTTTGATGGGCTAAAAAATAAAGAAACAAAGAGAAATTCCATTCTCAATAAAAAATAAAAACTGGTGTCGTATACGTACGATGATTGGACTCAAAATAATTTTGACTTACTTTTATATAGATATTTTTTTTACTAGTACGAAAAAAGGTTCAGAAGTATGTTGTTCGGTAAGCTTGGAAAAGGAACGCTAAAAATGTTGCAAAATTTGTTACTAATGTTATTTTTATATAATTTTAATTTTGACTAATAAGTTTTTAAGAACTGCTGACTGCGAAAATCTCATCGGTTTGAAGGCGCTGATTTCAAATCCGCATTTAGTTTGCCGCTTTGATCAACCATTTAAATGCGATGACGCGACACACATATACACATACAGTAAACTTTGTTTTATGCGTGTATATATATATATATATATATATATATGTATATATATATATGTATATATATATATATATAAGAGAGAGAGAGAGTGAGAGTGAGAGTGATATCCATAGGCACGTGTTTCGTCGGCTAATGGCTATGGAATTTAATGGTTGGCGGTGGGTGCAAACGAAACTGCTACTGCAAGTGGGTAAAATTATATCGTTTAAATGAAACTATTCATGTATTTACATTTTTCACGATACTGATAAACAAGACTACTCAATTATTTTAACGTCTAGTTTTGCTTTACGCTATAAGGAATCCATCATTCGACAGTCTGAAAAGATAATAATTAACAGTGAATTAAGACCGGCGGTTCTTCGCCTTGCGTTCATCAGACTATGTCGATCTGATTGAGGCAATGCGAGAAACTGTCAGTCACCAGTCATTGTCAATTCTGTGTCAGCGCTTTTCAAACTTGAGTGTTTCTTTATAGAACCTCAACTAATACAACTTTATCTATAAAGACACATACACATATTATAAAAAAATGCATATATATATTTATAGCCTGGGTATATGTTTGTGTGAGTCAGTCAATCAAATACATTATCACGATATTTTTTTTTCTTTTCATAAATGTACAGCAGTTAATTATTCCTGGACACTATTTTCTATTTCATGAATAAAAATAATTTTCCAGTGCAAATACATACCAAACCCGCCATTGCTTTTCTTTATTTGTGATTAAAAAAGAAAAAAAAAACTGACAAAAATAGAAAAAGGATTTTTTGTTCATGAATCTGTTTCTTTTTTTCTTTACCCCTTTCAAGTGCGAACGTCTTTTTCAAAACTGTCATTTCTTTTGTTCCGTATTTCATCAGTTTATTCCTTCTTGCTTTTTTGACATAACGCCTTTTCTTCACAGCTTTGTTTTGTTTCGTCATACTTCTCTTTCGCTTTTTGTGTTTTTTTCTTTTTTTTCCGATTCATTTACAGTTGGCAATGTTATTCCCGTTTTTAGATGCGTCTAAATATCTCCGTTCGTCGGTTGATTTGTCTGTCGCATTTAGTTTGAAACATCATGTTTTTCAATCCGTCACGATTAAGTTAGAAGTAGTATTTTAGTTTTATCTCTCACATTTACTTCTGAAGTATAATTTTCTTTTTTTTGTCAAGTTTAAGTTTGTAAATGATATTTTTGTCGGTCTGTCGCACAACTTTTATATAGTCGGTCTGTCAAGGTTAAATGAAAAACGACTATCATCGTTGATCTGCCACGTTAAAGTTTAACATATATTTTCATCGCCCCCCCCCCCCAGTGACGTTTAAATTAGAAATAACATTAAATCTATCTGTCACGCTTAATAACATTTTGATCGCTTAACGTGTATATTGAATGAAGGTATATTATTTCAAATAAGTACAAGTATTTATAAAAGGAGCTCTGGCAGTCGGTTTGTATTCCAAGTTAACCCATCTCTATAATAGACTTCGTCGTTCAGTCACGCTTACATTTGAAATAGCATTTCCGCTGGTCTGTCGCACAGATTGAATGGGCTCATCTTCTGAATATCCGTTCATGTGTTTTCTTTTATTTAGTGTTTTCCGTTCCATTTTTATTCAATTTTCAGCGCATATAACTTTCCTGCTTTTTCTCTTCTTCTTCTTCTTCTTCTTCTTCCGTAAACATTGAAGAGTTCCAATGGCAACCACGCCTTCTTCCAAACTTTTTCAAATATTGAATGTGAAGATTTTCGTGTTTTTTTTTCTCTTTTGTCTAACAGCCATTTAAAATGTCTTTTCTTTCTGCGTGGAATTCTTTTCTTTTAATAGATATGGCTTCCAGCTTAGAAACACTTGCATTTCTCATTTTTTTCAGTTCTCACGTCATTTCAAAAGATTTTAAAATCCGAAACTATAACATTACGTATTCAAACACGCACACACAATGTTTATAATATATATATATATATATATATATATATATATATATATAAAACTTATATTGAAATATAGGTCGATTTAGAGATGTGTATCTGTTATAGTTTTAACTAGTCTGTTTAAATGCTTATCTACTAATTGCATATATAAAACATTCGATGTTTTCGTAAATTTTATTATATGTTTTAAATATCTCGTATATATATATATATATATATATATATATATATATCTTTTTACCAAAAACCAAATGAAACTTCCTTGAACACATTTTATTTCCAAGAACATAGCATAGTTATCTTCAAATCTAATGTAAACAAATACATTTTAGCTGCCCTCTTGGATAATCAATTCCTCTTAAGTAATTTTCTTCCCATCCCATTCATTGTTTGTGGTTTTCTCGTGGTGGCGTTCGTCGTCCAACTGACGATCTCGTTTACTCTTATTATTGAGTGGGCCCCGGGCCTTGATAAGCGGTTACCTATTTTTAATATATATATATATATATATGTATTTAAATATTTCTTTGAGAATACAATTTTGAAGCAGATAAGTATAGAATTCACAAGCATATTAGTATATTAGTTACATATGAATATATTAGTAACATATAGTAGGAACGTATAATCATATTAATAAATACGATGAAAAAGGAAGAAATGTGTTTCCGTTTTTTACACGAGTTCAAAATCGGTAATGATACTTCTTGACAATTGGTCGTGAATATAAACAGCGCTTGGGAAGACGGATCTATAATTAACTAGGAACTACGAAAGTTGTTCTAAAAATAGTGATGTTCTAATTAGGACCTCAAAAGTGAAGAAGTGATGGGAGAAGTCTTGTACTCTTATTAATAAGCGTATATAAGAGAAAACGCACATATAAATCTCAGAGAAATCTATATGACTCCGACTATTTGAAGAAATTGGAAAGGTAAAAAAAAAAAATAATGTATTTGTTTCAGAAATCAGTCATTATTTACCGAACAAACTAATAGCTGAGACTGGCGACAGCTAGCGTATATCGAGTGCAGAAGTAGAATATGTTCCAGTTGTCATCCATCTTGTAACTGCTTGATTGCAAATTGTTCAAAGAAAGTAATGTCAGCCAATCGACCCATTTATTTGTCCGGTACACATTTTGAAGTAAAACAATCAGCAGAAATCGGAAGTACTTCCGGGTTAGTTTGTCACACGCCGGAAACTCCGCGGATCTAAAAATGTCTGTCACCTGTTATGTCTTACGGGGTTGCCGGTCACAATAATGGCGTCTGATTTTGTATCCGGAAATAATACTTAAAATCTTATCGATCTTGGGGGGGGGGGGCGTCAATTCCAGGCGATAAGATGTGTTTAAGGGGAAAGAGAAGAAATGGATAGAATAGATGAAAGACGCTTATGTAAGGAACTATACTCTATCTGCATGGTTAAAAAAAACATACATTAATTCTGCTTGTGAATGGAATGGACCGCACGTAAATTCCAGGAATATTTATACAACATGGGTTTTAATAGTTAACAATAATAATAAATTATACTTAGCTCAACAGGTTGAATAAGCGTTCGTACCAGTCGGAGATACGTCATTGACAATCAGTCCGACAGTGGCTTTTGTTGCTGTAGGGTTATGCTATGATTCTGTTCAGTTCTAGGTCAACCCACCCAGGCTTTACCTTCTCTCTGAGAAAGGGGTAGTTAATTGTTAATCGCCCGAGGTGCCCTTACCGGGGAATGTACGGGGCTGCCTAGGCCTTTTTTGTAGGCTAGAGTGCTCTTATCCTAGTGGGCTGGCTTTTCAAAACAATACCTCTGTGTTTACCCTCTTAAAGAAGAGGTAAATAAAATACTTAGATTAACACTTTAACAAAATTACGGATACAAATGTATCAACCGATTTTTAATATTTGCCATCATTCGAATAAAATACTATTCCGAATTTGAGAGGATAATTTTCTTGCTATAAGCCATATATATATATATATATATATATATATATATATATATATATATAGAGAGAGAGAGAGAGAGAGAGAGAGAGAGAGAGAAAGAAAGAGAGAGAGAGAGAGGTTACGCGTATTACTATGTTTATGTACATCTTCGGAAAGGCATATGAAGACACGCGAGTTATGTCTAAATAATTAGAGTGATTACTTATCACATTTTATTCAAACTACTTGTAGTACAATTATGTGCAATCGGTATGGATTAGTAAGCACATGCAAGTGTCCCATTTACGGACGAAATGTAAAGTATTCTATATAGTACATGAAACCGCATGTTATTCTTATTTCAAATAGATTTTTCTGTTAATTATCAGGTGCGGAACACATGTTAAAAGAACACGTGGCGTAACTGATATAAGTGCTAAGTATAATCAGTTTTCGGTGACAGTCTTATTGAGGTTGAAGGTCCAATCCTCAGTACGGGTTATTCTAAGAATACAATTATGAAGAACTTAACACTTCTACCCGTTCATGGCTGACGAAACTAGAGCAAGCAAATTAGATTCACGAGTTCGACATAATGATTCGATCGTTTGGTAAAACGCCACTGAAGGAGGTAGAAGGTTACCTCAGCTGAAACATTTATATAATAATATCTAAGGGGAGAACAGTAGTCCTAATAATCCAAATAATACACATTTTTAAATTTAAAAAATTGACAAAAATTACTTGTTCAACTTTTAGCAATTTTCTTTTTTAACTTAGTTCACTCCAAACAAGGCAAGTTGACATTGCATACGTTAAGGGGCTACTGAGAATTAGGGTGAAAGTTTAGAGCGTCATCCTTAATTGGGAGCTGTGCAGTGAGATGCTTATTCACATTAGTTTTAAATTTCTGCATGGCGATATAGTCGGGGGAACAGAGAGCATAGAGAGAGTTCCAAACGCCGGCAGCTTGAGGAAAGAAACTATTGGAGTAGAAGGGTTTCCAGCATCTGGGGACTTCCACAGTGAATGGATGGGATCTAGCTTGTAGTCGGGTTTGTCGACTGTATTTACGTCGAAGGGGCACCAGAGAAGCAAGTAAATCGGGGCACATTGTATTGAAGTACTTGTAAAATAAGAAGAAGGGTGCAACATTGCGGCGACGGTACACAGACTGGAGCTTGGTATATAGGGAGGGACCTATTAAATTAGCGACTCTTTTTTTCATTTTGTGTTAGAGGGAGAGACGAGTGGATGATGCACACGCTCAGATGTGAAAACAATACTCCATGCATGGGCGGATGGTGGCTTTGTAGAGAGATAAGATAGTGTCAGGTGTGAGAAGTTTTCTAGCACGGTAGAGGGAGCCCACTTTCTTTGCAGCAGCTTTGGCAATTTATTTTATGCATTTGTTCTAATTCATGTTACCTGTGAATGTTAGGCCAATGAGTTGGACTCTCAGGTAGGGTGTTATTTCTAATAGGAATCGGTGGTTCAAGAGGTTTCTTGTAGTTGTTGAAGAAAGGAGATTTGTCTTAGTAGTATTAAATGTTACCATACATTTTGACTCCATTCCACTACAGACTGGAGGTCACTTTCTGAGGATTCACATATACATTCAGTATATCTACATTTTCTCTTAATCAACACAGATATTCAACATCTTAGAACCTTTTGGCTAAAATCAAAGTGTAGTATCTGTTCCGATGGATACTGCACCCCATAGACTGGTATTGTCTTGGCCTTCGGGGCTTGATTTACGCCGGTCTATGGGTCTGTCCTGTGCAGTTCTAGGAGGTCCACCCTCCCAGGCTTTGCCTCCCCTCTTTGGAGAGGAGTAAGTTTATTACTTACTGCCTGAGGCGCTCCTACCGGGGAATGCCGACGGAGTTACCCAGGCAATTTTTAAACCCCACTTTCCCGACCCGAACTTGGGTCACATCTTACTTGTGGGAGTAAGATAAACACTGGCCTTGTGCCTAACTCCTGGAGAGGAGTAAATCAATATTCAACATTTTAGAACAAACAGGAAATTTGTCTTACTAAAAGATGTCGTTGGTTTCCAGGTTATTGTGTCATATATTGTCGGAATGAGAGTATCCATCTGACAATAGGCGACATCGAAAAGCGGGGTGTGGTTCAGTCGGGTTGGTATCTTTGAAAAAGTGCACATTTGCTCGTCGCAGATTTCCTTCCGTATCTTTCAATATTGTGGGGTTTGAGGGGGTACTACGCAGTCACCACTTATCAAGGCCCAAAAGCCACTTGAGGATGAAGTACGAAGGATTTTCTTGGCAACGCTTGAAAGCGAGCTACTGTACCTCAGCTAATTTTGCAAGATATCAACAGCTAATTTAATTTACTGAACAATTCTAACGGTGAACTGGTAACAATAAGGAAATCAAACTACTTTAATCAACCTTACGTGCAGCTTAAACTTGACTATCAACGAGAGCGTCAAAAACCAATATGAAATAAACAACAATGGAATAATGCATTCGCAGCATTTTCAATTTATAGTCCAGGATGGCATACTGAAACCTACACAAAGCCAATGCCAGTCTAAACATCCAACCCGACTCGACACAACTCTCGTATATAATATTGCCCTTTTCCCGAAATATAATTTACTTAATAAAACATGAAATATTCATAGCCGGTAATGTTTAATATTCCTATTAGTTTGGGTATAACAATCATTTGCTAAAAAAACGTGTTTCCTTTCTGTCACTTTATTACGCACTATTGATTGACAGCTTTTGTTTAGTGGAAACACCGAGCGTTTCCAGGGCAACGTCTGATTGGCTAACAGGAATGTTGTCCTCGACCAATCGGCAAACAAAACAAAAGAAAATGGCGGTTGCAAACAGTAGAAGATAAACAATGATTATGTTAACTCCGCTCCCTTATACGACAGATAATCGACGATTTTCTTCAATGTATCGATTTATCGAACAGCCATCACAACGAGATTTGCATAATGCTTTCGTCGATAGACATTACGGGCCTGTACTAATAGAAAGAAACCAACAAGGAGATATCGATTAGCCGTTTTATTAAATTTACGATCACATTTTACGTTTGGACAAGCGGGTTAATAGGGACGCTAACAAGAGAAAGAGACGCACCTGTCCTCTCACCTGCTTGCTAAAAGCACATCCGGTTCGCATTCTGAATGTATCTTATACGAAATGTATGCTAATTTATTGCTGCATTCGATTGTCGTCGTCGCTTTCTATTGTGTAAACCGTGGCCTGACCGGTTGCCACATTGTAAGGGGGTTTTAACAATGTCATGTGTAAGGTTAATAAACGGTATTTTAAAATAAATAGTCAGTTTATGATCTTGTATTAACTTTTTAACCGTTACGATATTTCAAATATCGAACTCACATTTTGTTATAGAGTGGCGTGGGGGTATTGGAATAAATAAGTGTGATTGGTTAAACAAGGTCACGTTTATGAGAGAGAGAGAGAGAGAGAGAGAGAAAGAGAGAAAGAGAGAGATGATTTTGAAAGGAGGGGCAAAAAGGAAAATATCAAAATTAAAAAAAGACAAAAAATAACGAACAACAAAACGAGACTACAATGGGAGAAGATAAAGAGAGAAAAACAAATAAAAGAATGATGCGAAAATTCATACCTATATATATATTCGCGACCCCATGCTTTTTTGTGGCTTATTGAAGGGGCGTACGTCTCTTGTAGGAAAGTGAAATGTGATAATGATCATCAATTTTATCTTTGCACAATGGCAACGAAATAAAAATATAAGTATACACTTCTATCGACTAATGGCCAATATATCTGGTGGGGCATATCTGATGATGTTATTAAAATTCCGTCAAAACTGGAAGAGCTTTTACAATTATCGTACAGGTGTGTATAGTAATCTCTCATATAAATACCCCTTCTCCTCGTTGAATATTTTAGCCAAATCCTTTTCGAATGATGCTCTGTTTCTGGGATACTTTATTTGACTTGATTTCTTTGTAACGTTTGATAGAATAATTATTTCGATCCCACCAGATCGCCCGTTCACACATTGTAATTAACGGGCTCAATTAGTCGTATTGACTCCCCGTCTGTTCTCTTCTTTGCATTGTCAACCATCGTCGTCACCTCTTTTTTCCTGTATGTATAAAAATAGAACCAATAAAAATTTAACAACTCCGTTATTTACTTTTGCTTACTTTCTTGTTAATTTCGTTTTCTTTGAAAAGTTCATCCTGGTGATTGCTGTCCCCCGTAGACATAAACGTCATTTCACTTTGATATCGAACACTCAACATAGCGAATCTATCTCACTAATCGCCAAGAACTTCCTCTCATACCTTAACTTCTAGTACACGTCAGCATAACTTGATTTCTCAAGCTCAACAGATTTAGTTGATAATAGCATGCATAGCTTTTCAATTGCCTATTACCTTACACAAAAAAAGGAGAGTAGAAAGTCGACTTTCGGTTTACTTTCGGCGACCTCGTTACTCTCGCTTCCCTTTTATTGTCCTTTAGTCTTCACATTCCATCAGCGATATTTCTGACAAAGGTGGAAGAATTGCTGTTTTCTGAGTCGGAATATATCTACCTAACACTTATTGTTGGCTAGTTTTGTACATTGAAGTAGTATTTTTTAGCTCCTTACATTAAGTGGCTTCATGCCTTGTCTGGAGCGATTTCCATTAAAAAATAACTTCTTACGTCCTCTCTAATAGAAGATTCCATCGTTTTACTTAGTCTGAACTTACCTGGAAACAAGTTTTTAACACGTTTTTTAATACACATTGCTATTTTCAGCATACTTAGCGGGGGATTTTATAGTTTTCACGATAATCTTTCTAGAGAAAATAAACTCAATGTATCTGACTGGGTTTTACCCCGACTTAGATGGTGATAAAACGAAGACTGCTGGATATTTCTGACTGAGACTTAGTGAAAAAGTTAGACATAGACTGAAGTTAATTTGTACAAAATATCGTTAGATTGCAGACAGAATTGTAGAATTTTATTAACGATTACATGGGTGGCATCCTTCTGGGGTCACTCCGTACATTTTCATATGTATATTTGGTTTAAAAAAAAGTCTGTTTCAAAGTAAAATATATTTTCAATATTCTTGTATGAAATCGAATTTAAATTTTCTCTAGTTGAATAAACAAATTTATAGACAATTGAAGACGCCTTCAATGCCCCCACCTCTGTCTCTTTCTTCCTGAAAGGCCAATGGAAATAGAATTTGGCATTGTTAGTCGCTATTTCAAAAGCGACGCAAAGCGGTTGGAATATTTAACGAAATCTTCCTTGCGTAGAAAATACGAAAATACTTGGCGCAATTCAATTAACACCCGCAAAAATTGCATAAACTATTTGCAAACATTTTTCTTCATCTCGAAACTCACCATATTTTTAATGCTATAAACGTTTGTCTGTCAAACGCATGAGAACGTTTCTTTTTCTTTCTCTTCGCGTTTATAATTAAATCGGACTTGAAAGTTTTCAGGAAGCAATTTTGTTCTTGTTTAGCGGAATTATTTTGTCGCTTGTCAATCAACTTACTGGTATTATAGCGGAATAAATATTCTAGAAAAAAGAATTACTTTTAAATAAATTTATTTGTGATAAATAAATTTCATATTAGACAACGAAACAATTTACTGTGAAAAAGAGACAAGGATAGAGATACACACGCAGATAAATAGAGAGTAGAGCATGAATAATGAGAAAGTAGATATGTTTATTTTTTATTTAGAATTGGACACGTCAAGAGGCCACTGTCTAAAATATACTGAAAGTCGAAACAGGTTCGGTTCAATTCTGAAGGTCACTCAAGCGCGAAACTTAAAGTTATTACGAAAATGTAATTCCGTGTATACGCTGATTAAATTTATATCGTTATGCGTTCTGTTTATGATAATTAGACATCGTACTGCATATTACATGTGTTAATGAAGATATGCGCAGAACTAAAGAAACTTGGTGTTGCCTGAGAGCAGTTTCCGGTAATTTTCTGCGCATATCTCCTACTTCCTTTAGAGTTTAATCTAGTTCTAAGTTTGTTGCAATTTTAGAAACGTCTACCTTTCTCAGTTATTTTAATATAAATCGCTTTGATAATTTCTATTTCCATTTCGTGTTTTATATAAATAAAAGTAGGTGGATAACGACTATGTTATCCGTTTCCTTGACTTGACATATCTCATGCATCGATTGACGGTTCAACATTCATGGGGTTTGTGCGCAACGATGCTGTCTCACACAACGCATCCAAAATCCCCAATTACGAGAGGATCGTGTTCTTCTCAAGAAGATTCTTGATCGTAACATGAGGACTTCCAGCTCGTCGCTTGATGATTAAGGGATGACAGGAGCATTTTCCAGCAGGTTCATCGTATCTGGATACATGTCCAGCAATCGCCAAATGTCGACGGTTAACAACTGCAGATATGTGTGGAACGCAACCATACAGCATTTTATTTCTTACATGGCTTCATCACTCTATATTACAGACGGCAAGTTTCTGACACCGAATAACGTTACGTGTCCAAGAGTATAAGAACTTTCGTTTTCTACGAAGTAATTAAACAAATTATACACCTAAACCGCCAATTTACATTTTCAAACCACAAAATAAAACGGAAAGTAATGAAAGAGACGTATACTAAAATTGAATGAACGTGCTAAATGGATCAGCAATAAATATTAAATAGGTAGTAAAAATATATAATACAATTATTTGATGCTTAAGCGATACTATTGTAAAAGGATAACACATGTTTATACTCTGATTTTTTGTCATATTCAGCTTTTAAAACACATAAATAGTACACCAGATGTTTAACAAGCAAGTTCTGCTACCAAT
>OY744522.1:135131280-135146280 GCA_963556195.1 Sepiola atlantica
TGTATCTGCCCGCGGAGACCACACCTTGGCTCCAGGGTGAAAAACTTTTCAAAAAGTAGATTTACATTTCTGTTGATTACGTTGTACGTCAGAATCAAGTCTTCTTTCAGCCTCTGCTGCTCAAGCAAGATTAGATTTAGCAACTCCCTGTAAACGTGAAGAGTCCTGACACTATTCTATCTGCTAACCGTTGAACACGCTCCCTGTGTACGACATCCTTTTGTAGGTTCTAAGACAGCAAAAGAATGTGTACAGCTAGAGACAACTTAAAGATACAATATTCTAGATTAAAATTGCTCCACCAATAGGTACTATTAACCCTCTTGTATGCATGTAAGTTACTGACCCAGGCTTCTCAACTTTGGATGATAATACAGGAAGTAGAAATGAGATGTTTCAGGAGAGTCATTGACAAATCTAACAGATACCATATCACTAATAAAATTTACCTGTAATACTATCGTGTAATATTAGAGGAATTATGATCATTTGGACACTACAATGAAACATAGGAGGATTGGATAGTACTGACAGGTAATAAGATCGAACGAGCTTTTAAAGATCAGCCTAGATAGAACACTGCAGAGGACGAAAGGACATGCCTACAACATCGCTGAGTAGACTTAGAACATGTTCAAAATTTAGGCAATTGCCTGCATCAGACAGAACTAGATACTGCTGGTGCTATGCTAATCAGGACAACACTCTTACGCTTTACGTATCCAGGATGATTACTACTATTAATAGTAGGTGAACGTGATGATCAAGAACGAAAAGAAAGTGGTAGATATAGTCTTAACCTACCTTTTCACCGCCATGAGAAAGCTCGTCACTGTCTTACGTTCAGAACTTAGATGTGAGAAAGAACAAGTGCATTTCGGAACAAGAGGTTTTATACGTATCGACCACGTGTGGCCGGCGTTCTTTTCCATCCATAAAACACCATTCTAATAGAAGTGTCAGACGTATTTAAGCACTCGAAGAGCTAAGAATATTGGACGATAGTGATCAGTATTTAAGACAGTGTTGTCGGAGAAGAGTATACTCCGTAACGAAGTTCCGCTGGCGGGCAAATTGTTCATGAGTTCAGTATTGAAAATTGTTATTAGAGAAAAGTCTAATATGTGATCAAAATACAGTGTTAAATAAGTTGTTTCATCGAATACGGTGCCATCTGAGACGGAAATTTATGGAGAAACGTATTTTTTTGCATATCAATTGTCTTGAAATGAATTTCTTGTATTGACATTTAAAAAAATAACTATCATATAAACGATATATATATATATATATATATATATATATATATTCAACAATATAAAACAATATAGTATTGCGCGCAGAGTAAACCTGGAGTTATGTAACCTAAATGTTCACACCACACTCTACGATGATTCAAAATCAGTGACTCTTTACCGTGTAATTTATGGTCGTATCTAAGAAAGGTTTTATTTAACACACAGCCCGACCTTGAGAACGCCTCGTTAAAATTTATCTGGCAGTAATAGGAACTGGGGATTGACTTCAACCTTTTCGAAAGCTTCCAAATCGCGTCTTCACAACCTGGTACATTTTGATTTTGTTATGGAAATCGCTCCAGACAAGGCATGAAGCCACCTCATGTAAGGAGCTAACAAGAACGAAAAATGATAATCGCAAAGTAAAGAGATTCCTATTTTCTCTAGTCTTGAGAAAGCAAGGCTATAGGTAGGGGAAACAATCAGCAGGAAGAGAGTTCTACAAGTCTGCAGTTCTTGAAAAGAAGCCACTGGAATAGAAAGCCGCATTACAATGAGGTATCAAAATAACGAATTGATTGAGACCACTAGACCAGCGAGTCAAACAGCCCGAAACAAAGAAAGCAGGGAATAGATTACACAATTCTGAAGAACACATAGCATAATAGTACTTATAGAAAAAAACTGAAACTAGCAACACCACGGCTCTGAGAGAGAGGGTGCAGAGAAAAGAAAGGGTGGGGCCAATCAAATTACAGATACGTTTCTGCACCTTATCAAGAACCCTCAAATGGTTCAGAGATTTACCAGCCCAAATATGACAGCAATAATAACTCCGTGGTCTGATAGTAGATTTGTAGGGATAGAGAATAGCCTCGGGATTGAGAAAGTGTTTGGAGCGAAAGAGAGAACCGATTTTACGAGAAGCAGTAGAAAAGATGTATCTAATATATGAACTTGAAGAAAGATTTGATAAGAAAGACAAAGAAGTGTCAGAGTCGATTTCCCTTGAAGAGTCGAGCCATCAATGGGAATCTCCGGAAAAAAGAGGAACACCTATGGTTAAGAGAAACGAGCTGAGTCTTAATAGGATTAAACGAAACAAGCCGTTTCGTTTTATACCCAAAGAAAAATTATTATTATTATTATTATTATTATTATTATTATTATTATTATTATTATTATTATTATTATTATTAGTAGTAGTAGTAGTAGTAGTAGTAGTAGTAGTAGTAGTAGTGGTCTTTTAAAATACGACATTGTTAGCATTTTGATCGTAACTGTTTCAACGTAATTTCCTGAGTTTCATTTGTTTAGGGTTCGATAACGCAGCAAGCGACTGTGCCGAGACGAGCTTCGATAAGCTTTCGGCAAAAAAACGTTGCTTTTATGCAAGTAACAAACACGTGATGAATGTGTAAATAATTTAGAGATCAATAACGAACAAGATTAAGAAAATCTA
This sequence comes from Sepiola atlantica, assembly GCA_963556195.1. NCBI lineage: Eukaryota > Metazoa > Mollusca > Cephalopoda > Sepiida > Sepiolidae > Sepiola > Sepiola atlantica. Next base: position 135,133,981 of record OY744522.1, read on the forward strand.
GACATTCATCCGAACAAAAGATAAAACTAAGTAATCGATGAAAGGAGACGATGAACAAGAAAGGTAGAAAAGAACATGGTGAGGCGGTAGAATTGCATTAAAACGTCTCGAAGCTAAAATACGAAAAGAAAAATGGCGGCTGTATTAGTCGCAGCATAAGAAAGAAAACTGATTTATATATATATATATATATATATATATATATATATATATATATATATATATATATATATATATATTTACCTATTTAGTAAACACAACCAGTCAGATTGGGGGAAAATAATTTAGAAACAAACAAGGAAAACAAAAAAAGTAACCAAATAACTAACCCTAACACATACATTGCTATTTTTGTTATATATTCAATGAATGCGACAGAACACATTGTATACGCATCTACACAGATACGTGTATATATATATATATATATATATATATATATATATATATATATATATATATATATATATATGTGTGTATATATATATATATATATATATATATATATATATATGTATATATGTATATGTATATCTATATATATATGTATATATGTATACATATATATATATATATGTATATGTATATATATATGTATATGTATATATATATATGTATAGAGAGAGAGAGAGAGCGAGATAGTGAGATAGAGAGAGATAGAGAGAGAGATAGAGAGAGAGATAGAGAGAGAAAGATAGAGAGAGATATATAGAGATAGAGATAGATAGATAGATAGAGAGAGAGAGAGAAAAACAGAGAGAGAGATTGATAAGTCACACATAGAAACGTTACTGAAATGGCAATTATAAGGAGAATATTTTGAAAAAATACTTTGAAAACCTGGACAACGCAATTCATTTATGTTTTTAAAAATAAATTATTTACTTTAAAAACTTGAGTACTTTCGGTGATATACACTCTTGTCAAAAGTATAAGCATTTTTTCTCTTTTTTCGTGTAATTCTCCTTGATTGAGACATATTTATCGCAGTCAAGTTGAAATACGTCTTGATGTTATCGACGATTAATGTTGATATGCCGCTGTTTGTAGCACGCGGTTACGTGAATAAGGTATATTGAAAAATCACACATAGAAACGTTGCTGAAATGGCAATAATAAGGAGAATATTTTAAAAAAATATTCTGTGCGTGTGTACTTATATCCCGTAACGAAAAATTCCAATAGTCCCTGGACGAAACCATTTCAAGTGATGATCAGAAGCGAGTAAGCAAATAGCAAATACGATTACGACCTAAAACCTAGCCTGTAACCTAAAATTAATTCGAAATAATCCTCCACTTTATATTAAAAAGTCAATAGTAAGTCTTCTTTAGATCATTAGAAATGATAATGAATTCTATATGAAAAATTTATTTACCTACGTAATTTTATGATTTTATTTTTTAGAATTTCTTTAGATTGTTAGTAATTATTCTAGATATAGAGTGGGTGTGAACATTGGCGACGCATAGATTTTTGACGGAGGGTGTAGACTAGTATTCTCGTATATATATATATATATATATATATATATATATATATATATATATATATATATATATATATATGTGTGTGTGTGTGTGCGTGTGAGGGTGTGTTTATTGAGTTATCTATAAAAAGATTTTTAAAATGTACAATATTGAGTGATTGAGTATCGTATATTTCTGATATTTCTTTTTGTGATTGATTAGGAGTCATTTTAAGGAATTCAAATGAAAATGGTTCTCATGAAATATTTAATTTCAATTTCCTGTGTTTTCAACCGTATTTTATTTAGTTGAATTTATATCTGTATTTAATATATTTTTACACGTATTTATTTTTGTATCCCCATAACAAACCCCTTCATGTAAAATCTTGCATTATGCGCATTTAATGTATGTTTGTCTTTTTTAATTCTCGTTTAATAACCAAATATGGAAAACTGATGTATGATAAATACTTATTTAAAACTACACTGTTCACTCTTACAGATATAGGTGTGTTCAACATCATGAGGGTCTTACGTATGCAACATCGTGTGTTTTGAAAGATAAACTACCACATAAAAGAAGTGGAATCCTCGCAGGGTTCTTTTTATTGTTTAGTAGATTTCAATTCCCTTAAGTAAACCAAAAGAAGAATCTGAGAGTTGTTGACACGAAAAAGTGGAATAAAAACATTTCATGTCTCAATCTATTTACATTGAAAACAATCTCGAAGGGGCATTTCAATTGTTGGTCTTTTTATGCAAGAACATTTTAATATGACTTCTTGTTTATTCTCAAACGCATTTAATCAAAACTAAAAACATAAATAAAGCAATCGTGGATATTCTTACAGCAGCCACATCTGCGCACAATGTAGTGTCAATATACATACAAAGATTCTCTCGCTCTCTTTCTCTCTTTCTATCTATATACATATACATACATTCTATATATATATATATATATATATATATATATATATATATGTGTGTGTATATATATATATATATGTATGGAATAGATGGATAAAAACTGGAATAGCATTGAACATAGTTATTGCTTCATGGATAACATACACTCAATAATAAATAAAGACAATAATGATAATTAACAATGGTAATATGAACAACGGTACCAGTGCTATTGATGTCTACAATAATAACAACTTATCTCATTTAAAAAAAAGGTAATTGACTACTAATAAATAACTATTTATACAAAGTAACAATAACTAATAACATCAGCAATAAATAGAAAGCAGGCACTGAAAAATACATTCAAATGTAAGTATGACCATCACATGATGACATTGAGGAGAGAAATAAACAAAAACAGCATTAAAACTGTCTAAAAATATATGGCAACAAAGACTAATAACTTATATGCTCTAATATACAATTTAGAGCTTTTAATATGAGTTTACCCTTGCAACAGTAATCGTAGAAACTGTAAATTAAGCTTTGAGAACAAAAGATCAAATGATGAACTTCAAATGAATTCATTAAAATCAAAGCAAGAATTTATACAAACACCTAAACAAATATTTAAGCTCATACAAAGTTTTTAAAAAAACGTTTCGTTTACAAATTATTGACAATTAATAAATAAACTAGAACATATACAAATAAAAATGGCGAAATAATAACAAAATGTTTCTATTAGTGATAGAAACTCGCGAATAGAAAATATATAAATTCAGAAACTAAAGAAACAAGCATGGATAGATAACTCTCAGCTCTATCAGGTTTAACCTTGTAACGAAACAAAACTAAAAAATATACCATGCTGCACAGATAATACCGTGAAACTGAAATGAGGTGTTTAGGCTAAATGCATTTAATTGCGTATCATTGGTATACATATTGTATTACATCATACATTATATCAGTAATCTACACAGTAATCCTGTTTTATGTGAGAAGGATTCTGGATTGGTATAGAAAGTCATCTGACTCTAAAGTTACTGCAAGTTTTAAACCTTAACATGTCGATGTAAGTCATATACAATAACACTTTATTATTATGTCTGCTCTAACTTATGCATTAAGCATCCTGAAATCGGTATATACCACTTATCTAATTTTTACAAACTGACAATTTATTTAATATCTGGCATACACACACACACACACACATATATATATATATATATATGTGTGTGTGTGTGTGTGTGTGTGTGTGTGTGTGTGTGCAAAATACTTACTATGGATAAAAGCAATGTAAAGTTCGTATCAATCCCTCCAAGTTAATCGGATCAAATTGATTATTTCAAGTCCATCTGAAAAGCGAGTGGCTTTCCGCTCTCCTGCTACCATCGACAAGAAAATACCCCCTTTTTAATCCCTTAAGTGAGTCAACTCTTCATAACCGGAAGCATTAATTCCTTTTTTCTTTTATTTCTTGTTCCGGTCAGCCATTTTGTACTCAATTCCTTTCGCAATTTCCTACATCCATTTTAATGCTTCCTTTACATTTTGATATTGGTGCACCGAATTTTTTTTTATATGCTACAGACCTTTAATCCAAAGCTGATTTCCTTGCTAGTTTCAAAGACCCATATATTTATTGATATCATTGAAGCTGGTCAGAAAGCATTTTCGCACTTTACATATATGTTACTTCTAAACAAATCTTCTTTGCACGTATGCCTTTATATTATTAAGTGCAGAGCACGAGCTTTTATTCACGAAACGAAATTGCTTGATTGACCAGGGGGAAAGAAAATTAGAATCGCAGCCTTTCGTTAATCATTTTCGTTAATCATTTCCGTCGGCGGATCATGCAAAAGAACACGAACTCTTTATCAGAGTAGGTAAAACGGTGCATTTATATGAATCAGCGTAGCGCGGCTATTTGATCAACTTAATTCTGTTATTGGCATTGTTTTTGTCCCAGATTACCTTTAATAAACGCAGGTACTTAACGAAAGGACCACGTGAATGTTGCCAATTTTATTTACTCCTCTCCAGGAGTTAGGCACAAGGCCAGTTTTATCCTACTCCCACAAGTAGGATGTGACCCAAGGTCGGCTCGGAAAGTGGGGGTTGAAAAGTCAGCGCCCGAGAGGTGGGCACTCTGACCATCAAAAATTGCCTGGGCAGCCCCGTCGGCATTCCCCGGTAGGGGCGCCTCAGGCAGTAAGCAATAAACTTACTCCTCCCCAAAGAGGGGAGGCGAAGCCTGGGAGGGTGGACCTCCTAGAACTGCACAGGACAGACCCATAGACCGGCGTAAATCAAGTCCCGAAGGACAAGACAATACCAGTCTATGGGGTGAAGTATCCATCGGAACAGATACTACACTTTGATCTTAGCCAAAATTTGCCAATGCCCATAATAAACGTGGTGCGATAGAACTATCATGATTCGAATCTGACACACTAAGGTCTTCAGTTAACGTCGGTATCCATTTACCAAGGTAATCTCCCTTAACGAAGAAAGTCATATTCGTGAGAATTACATTCTGTTCACCAAGTTGGCTTCAATTCTCGTTTATTCATGTATTATTTAAATTATCAGGACTACTGTTCTCATATTGATTGTTATTCTCACAGCGTTACCGCCGGCTTATCCTGTAATCTTCTTCATGTGTATCTTGTCAAAATCGGGAATGTTTCTGTCCAGAATTTCGAACGGGACCCTTTATTTAATCCACGCGGTAGCTTGCTCTCGTTCCGTCAGCCATAACTATTCATAATTGTATACTTAGTATCGCCTGCACTGACGATTTAACTTCAACCTCCAGAAGACGTTCATTTAGAACTGGTTTTTACTTAGCACTTTATCTGTTACACTGCGGGTGTTTGTGGACTAGTATCCGGCCACAACGTTGTGAGAATAACATCTCAGACGAGAACAGTAGTCCTAATAATCCAGATAATACAAATTCTTAATCCTCATCTAAAAGATTCCGAAACAAAATCTTTTATTAATGTTGATATAAATGTTATTCATTTTCTATTTCAAAAGATCCATGCATTGATCGATATCATTTCAGCTACACCCAAATAATATTCTGCTATTCACAGATATTTGTAACTCCCACGCCTAATTATTAATACGTTTATGTAATGCACGCACCTCGGAAAGCGCCCAAGGATAGTGACATTGTAACACACCAGTAATATATAAATATAAAACAAAACAATATGTTCACTTTTGAAACAGCATATGAACATAAAAGTTACAGAATACACGCGAGAAATAAAAACCAATTGAAAGGTAACACATCTGCAGTCGTTGCACGAATACGTATGAATAAAGCGGAAAGGAAATTATGTGAAACCGTTTTTTTTTGTCTTCGATCAAAATGTATGCAGAGTAAAACTCCGCATACGCCTGTTCTGTTTAAGCTCGAGTATAGGATTAATGTAACTCGTTGCATCTGAACTTTCGATGTAATAAAATTTGTATTAACTTATGTAACTTTATGTTATTTTGTACAATTTTTATCTTCATCTTTCTTTCTTTAAAATCGATTGCTCTACTCAACGTATTGAGCTTTATTTTATCGAGATAGATCACTCTACAATATATCGCTTATCGTTAATTCTATTATCATTAGTATATACATATATATATATATATATATATATATATATATATATATATATATATATATATATATATATGAAATTAAATAAACACTGGTACAGTAGACGCCAATTATTCAGCGTTTCGACTATCTTACACTTACAAGGCTGGAGAAACTTAAAAGTGAAAGTCCGCATTGAAACTTTTGGTTTCTTTGCAGTCTTGATAAGATAGAAGATCGTCGAAACTCGGATTAATTGGCGTCTACTGTACCAGTGTTTATTTTATTTCATGTATACTATAACAAGTGTACTACTATTTATTTAATTTTATAAATGCTCTTTTCGTTACTGAGCATATTTAGATAAAATATTCGTTTCATATACATTTTGTCAACATATTGTAACTTGATTAATTTGTATATATATATATATATACATACATATATATATATATACATACATATATATATATATATATATATATATATATATACAGACATATATATATATATATATATATATATATATATATATATATATATATATGTTTCGCTTTTTCACGGGCTATCAGTGTGGCTAGACGTGGCGAGCGAATAACCCTAAAATTAAAATACTGACGCCTGTTACTACTAATCGTGATTACTGGCGTCCATCTCTTTACTTTCTGAGATGCCAGACTTTCTACTGTGAGTAATATATATATATATATATATATATATATATATATAGAGAGAGAGAGAGAGAGAGGGATATTAATTATATATATATATATATGATATAAATATTTTTATTTATACAATCATGTTAGCTACACCTTTTAAGACATGTTTAAGTTCTAGCTGGGAGTCAGCTGAACATTGTCAGGATATGCTCTTAGTATAAAGGCAGAGATGAAAATAAAGGATCATGTCTAAGAGGTTACACGTAGGAGGGGTCACATCGTATGGAAAAATATTAGATATAAATGTTGATATCTCTTTATGTTTTTAATTTCATTATATCATCTATTTTTATGTTATATGTTTAATCCCTGAATGACATTGAATAGATTCCCAAAGTGTGAAGCCCTTTTGGAATTTTTAAGAGCTCACACACAATTAAAACAATTTACAGTTCATTAATCGAATTGTGGAAGTTTTATTATCAGATTTTATAAAAATATAATATATATGGATTTACATTGCTTTGAAGTTTGAACGTGTTCTAATCTCAGGCAAATTTATAGCAGTCTTCTACGGAACATGAACACGCCACACGAGATTTTAACGTTGATGTTACTGGAATCTACACAATAAATAACATGAATGAGGAAGTAGAAAGTTGACCTAGAGTTTACTTTCGGCAGCCTCGTAACTCTCGCGTCCCTTATTTCGTCCCTTAGCCCTCATATTTCATGAACGATGTTTTTGACAAAGGGGGAAGAATTGCTGATTTCTGGGTCAGAATCTATCTATCTAACACTTATTGGTGGCTAGTTTTTTTTTATTTGAAGTGTTAATGTATTTAGCCCCTTATATCAAGTAGCTTCATACCTTGTCTCTGGCGATTTATATAAGAAAACTGATCTAGATTCTAACACATCGAGCTAATTTCGTATAGTGAAGACCCTAATGATTGGAGCTTAAGTACATAGCCTAAAACCGTGTAGGGTCCATAGTTATCAGCTTTAGACCACGTCAACCGAACGATCGAGGTGGAATCCCCTCATTTACTTGTCATTGCTGTTAGGTTTCAGGACAGAGAGCAGACAAAGAAGTAGACATAAACCCTAAGATGTGAATAGTCGTCTGGACGAACCGAAAGGATTCATTGTGCATTCAGTAGCCTATTCATGATCAACCTTACTTCTATAAAAAACTTAAATCAATGTGTTAAGTTGTATACTTTATCCGTGTATTTCTGTTGTTTGTAACTAATTGATGAACGATAGTTTGTCCATCAGAATATTAAAAACATTAAAACGTGTCTAACTTCATAACTTCAGTTGTGCAATCACAATGTTTGCAAACATTTTACGTATCTATATATTTTCATAAACGTATTTTGATGTATAGTCACATTCAATACAAGTCTCCATGCGTCTCATTATAATAAGCGCGTTGTTGTATGTGTGTTGTAACCACTTATTCACATATCAGCTGTGCGCTAGATTGGTTTGGGGCAAGCTGAGCGTAACAAAACCACGCTAGATATTTAATTCCTTTTACGTTAGTCTAGTTATTCGTATCTCTTCTAAACTATAAGCAAACTGTCCCCCGTTGAAACTATACAACCGAGAAAGTGTTATTGAATGGGACGAATTGCGCAAAGTGCTGGGCGTTAATTGCATGAACCGGAATATCGCACATCGGTTTCCATGACGTGTGGGAAGTTGACAATTAAGAAAAACTGTTCAGCTGTCGTAAAGTAAAACACGTTTATGACAACGAACAAGAATAAAAGAAGGATTCTATTTAGATTTGATTGGCTTTGTGTCGTTTTATGCATCGTCGAGACGCAGACATTGATATGGAGAGGATGATATCGGCCAATTAAGAGGACAATGTGTAGAAACACTTAAATGAATTGAACATTCCTCTCTTAAATTTGTATCAGCTAACGCATTTACGGAAGTCTGACTTATTGCCATTTATTTACTTAAATATATACGTTATATTCTGTGAGCATACTCGTATTTGGTTAGAGTTATCTCCCTTCAATAAACATTTTCGATACCAAGGCAAGACGGCGCTTCTAGAGGGAATGGTTTAATATCTTTCTACCTATGTGTAAAATTCCGAAGGAGTATATTTCGTCTTTTTGTGCGGCTTTTAACTTTGTTTGTTGCTCCGCTTTTAGGCAAATTTTCGAACCCTCACAAGAAAAGACTTTTAAGTTTTTTTTTTCTAATCGAGTTATCCGACTCTCAAATTATGCTGAATATACCAGACAACGTTGTGACATATGTTTTTCATCTAGTAAGGCGTGGCTGCGGGAGAGAAACTTCAAAGTAAATAAGTTACATATTCAGTGCGTTCTTACATATCCCCTTTTCTTGATTCTCAGCACGTGTGTTTTCTTATTGTAATAAGAACGATTGAATTCTTTGTTTAGTACTCATTTCTAAAGTTATTTCTTTAGATACTCTTATTAGGCTGTTTTTATGATGCATACGGCAACACTGTTTTCTTTTCCATTCATCGGACACCTGTCCATGAATGACATATACTCAAACACATGTCACTTGAAATGAAAAAAAAACAGGAATATAAAATGTCATTATGTTAAACACCTATTTTCACTGTAGATTTTGTATTAGTAGACTTGGGTGGTGTCGAGGAGAGATCGAGACAAAATAAGGTCACTCTTAATTATAATAATCTGATACTAATGAATAAATGCTTGCATTAAAGAGATCGAAACAAGGCAAAGAATAAAGGTTTATAAACCAAAGAAGTTGGCAGACGTACACGCCACGAGTTATCTTCCCATTCATAGATCGAATCGGCGGATGGTGACATAATAATCAGAATATAGTGAGGAATTTCCGTTTCCGCCTATCTCATTTCTCCTTAATTTTAGCGAAGACGGGCGCCTTTTTCTACGGTTGGTGTCTAGGATACTGGGCCATCCCCTTCCTGGGGTACTTCAAACAACCACGTTTTACTGCTTTCATTTTGTATCTTAAATTGTTGTTATTCATTTTTCTAATCCTTGGATTACTATCGATTAAGCATCAACTTCTAAGATTCTAATTCTTCAATCTAGATATGTATGTTTAGGTGAATGTTTACAGTTTCATTGTAAATTGAAGGTAAAATAATCTCTAAAGGTATAACCCCCCCTTAACAAAATTAAAAACGGCGTTTATAAACTGATTATATTTGCTTGTCCATAAAGAAAATATTAGCACCATTTACGTTTTACTTTCATAAAAATCTGAACGCGCTGCTGGGGATTTAACAAGTAAATTATTTAAGTTGTCTCTTTATATTTTGAGAAGTTGATGTTAAATAGCTAATCATGGGGTTACTTTTTAAATTAGACAATTTAAGAGTTTGGAAAGTAACTGTCCATAGAATGATTTATTAAGTTAAAAATTCATTTTGTAATCTAACAATATTGCGTATAAATAAAATGCATACTATGCCTAACTTGCCCACCAATTTTCAGTCAAGAATGTTCAACAGTCTTTTTTTATCGCCATTAAATGATATTTACAAATAAGCGTCGGACATGTCGGTTACGACAAAATAAACACACTGTTTTACTTTTATGAATTTTGATGTTGCCAAATAAAACTATGCTTGTATAATCCAATTAAAATTCTTGCTGAAATGGTAATAAGGCCGTAAACGGCTTAACCCATTATTTACGCTATTTACTTAATTACGTTGTTCTTTTCCACTCCTCTGACCACGTCTCGTCTAATTCACCTTTCCTCCCACCATCTAATACATTCAATGTGCATACAAGCAATACTAAATAAAACAAAACTCATTATCTAAAAACTTCATTGCACTGTTATGGATTAGCAAATCATTATCAAGGGACTTGTAAAATACAAAACCTTTCCACACAGTCTAACACAAGTTCAAACCGTTTTATTAAATATACATATAGTTTACCGCACGCCGTCGCGTTTACTTTTCTCTTCCTACCTTGCTAAACGTCTCTCTTGTACGTATAACAATATATTCTTATCGATGTAAAACATTGATAATCATATGCACCTGACTTTAACAGAAGTTTTCTTTAAACAGAGGATTTCTTTTAGAGCATTATCTATACAATTCAGTTGCAAGCGATCAAAGACAAATTACATACATACATACATACATACATACATATATATATATATATATATATATATATATATATATACATATACACATATACATATACACATATACATATATACATACATATATACACACATATATACACACATATATAAATATACACACATATATACATATACACATATATACATATATATACACATATATATATACATATATATACACATATATACATACATATACATATATACATATATATACATACATATACACATATATATACACATATATATATACATATACATATATATACAAATATATACACATATATACATATATATATATACATATATACACATATATATACATATATACACATATATACACATATATATATACACATATACACATATACACATATACACATATATACATATATACATGTATATATATATATACATACATACACATATATATATATACATACATATATATATATATACATACATATATACACATATATATATACATACATATGTACACATATATATGCATACATATATACACATATATATACATACATACACATATATATGCATACATATATACACATATATATGCATACATATATACACATATACACATATATAAATACATATATATACATATATATATACATATATACATACATATATATACATTCATATATACACATATATATATACATACATATATACACATATATATATACATACATATATACACATATATATACATACTATATACACATATATATACATACATATATACACATATATACATATACATATATACATATATATATACATACATATATACATATATACATATATACATATATACATATATATATATATATAGTTAAGTATCACATTTGGCTAAGAATCACAAGATAAAGACATAACCTCCATTGCTAAACTCTAGATAGTAGACCCATGTTTACGTTCGGCTGCCTTGTAACTCTCGCTTCCCTTAATTTTAGTCCTCACATTCTTTGAGCGATATGGTTGCTGTTTTCTGGGTCGCAATCTATCTATAGGACACTATTCGAGTGCTAGTTTTTGACCTGGAAGTGGTAATATTATTTAGCCTCTGACAGCAAGTAACTTCATGCCTTGTCTGAGGAGATTTCCATTAAAAAAAAATCACTCGCTTTGCCTCACCCCGTTGGTGTTTGACGCGAGAACCTACATTTTCGTCCCTCTGCCATGAAGTCCGGCTGATAAACAGACCACAACGGATTTACTTTCGTTAACCACTGAGTCATACTTTTGATCCCATAGCCATCAATTCTTTCAGCTAGTTTTCGCTAATTCCAGCGTTTCAATAAACCGTTATTCTATTTTATTTTCGAATCGGAACCTTACGTTTTTCTGATATCACATATTGTTCGGCTCGTATTTTGAAAAGTGTAGATTCATGTAATTTAAAGTCGGGACTATGTAGCTGTGTTTTGCTGTTTTTTTAGAATTTTAAT
>OY744522.1:135151280-135176280 GCA_963556195.1 Sepiola atlantica
GAAATATTTGATCCCCGTGATTTGAGCGGTAAGAGAATTCTGACTGACAGAAAAGAATCCCATCCGATTATCTCTATAAAAAGTACGAATCAAAACGAAATCTTTTTGTAGAATTAAATATAAATTTTAAAAATCGATTAGAAATACAAATATTTATTTCTCTTAAAACGAAACAATATGTGCACTATTAAACATATCAGTACAGTTTTTATGCAGCTTCATTTTTATAGTTTTATCGGTCAATATAATAAGGGAACATGTAACTTTACTTTACATATAATATATGTGTATTGATCAGTCCTTTGAGAAAATATAATTCGAATGTTAACAATGCACCTAGTTATTCATAACTTATATATATATATATATATATATATATATATATATATATATATATATATATATATATATATATATATATCTTTGAAGTGAAAACTGAAAGTCTGTACACAATATACATTATATAGCTTCATAATATTATATGTGAATACATTAAATAATATATATATGTATATATATACATACACACACACACACATATATATATATATATATATATATATATATATATATATATATATATATATATATATATATATATATATATACACTTAGCAGAATTACAAAAGAGATGCGCCGTACCAAAGCTACACAAAAGTAAAGGGTGTCAGATAAAGGTCGACTAAACCTTTGTTTGAGAAAAGTTTTGCCATTGGCTAATGAAAACATTAACCCTAGAGAGAAATAATAACGTATATGATTGGTTAGCTTGCTAGAGTAAAGATTACTAAGATATATAAAAACAATCAATGGCAATAATCTTAATGATTCACTGCATGGATAAAACATAAACTTTACGCACTGTTTAAGTATATAGTTAAAATGTAAACACAATACACAATATCACTTTTTGTTAGTATGTTCAAATACATGAAATAATAAAAGATATATATATATATATATATATATATATATATATATATATATACATATATGTGTGTGTGTGTGTGTGTTTGTGTGTTTATGTGCGTTTGCGAAGATCATAAGTTAATAGCTCTTAAAAAAAATGTTGCAAACATCACTGAACAAGCATGAAAGTATATGAAAGCATTGATATTCAGAATCACGCCTGCCATAAAATCGAATGCTCGCCGCTCCACGGGTTTCAAGTGTATAAAAAGCTTTTTTGATGTCCGACAATAAAACACGCGGGTCATATAAAACCCTGCGTTTTATCTGCACCAGGGCGTAATACTGACGCGACATTTTGTGTTTATCCATCTTTTCAAACCGGAAGCTTAATGTGTTACGTTCTCGCGTTTCCGGATGTAAACGACATTTTCCCGCCATGAAATTAACGAAAGAAACAACACTTGACAACAGAAAAAAGAAAAGAAGCCGTACATCTTTATCGCAACTCTAAGTGAAACACGATTAGAATCGACGATGTTGAGGATTGACTTGATACAACTCAGAACGGGAAGGCTTTAACCTGTGGAACAAGCGAGGTGACAGTGAACCCCATGATAAGCAAATTGAATAAAGCGGGAAGAGTAACCTGGTTGTATAGCCAAATTGATCATCTGAGGAATGTGGAAGCGAATGCATTTCATGAACATTGAACAGGCTTCTATCAGAGTTGTGTATGGTGCTATTCAGTATGACCAGGCGATTCTCACAGTTATTGCCTAATCTTTCAAAAAGTGTGTATGGGTGTATTACTGGCTGTTTTAAGCGCTCCTATTGGTCAATGCCGACGGGTCAGATATATATATATATATATATATATATATATATATATATATATATATATATATATATATATATATATATATATATATATATACATTTTTAAAAACCATTCAGTGCCTTCTTTTGGAAGGATCTTATTCCTCCAACATTAAATGTCTCTATATTTAACCATTTCTGCACTGGGAGACAGGTAAGTAATCCGGGTCTATACGCATTCCCAAACCTCCTGATCCGCACTGAATCGACTAAGATCGTCTAAAATATATACTGTATGGGTGCAGGTTTATTTGTAATTAAATAATTTGTAATAATTTGTAATTTGTCACTAAAAATGTATCTACGCCGATTAATGAACCATTAACGTCTTGCACATTTAGCGCAATGACATTCCTTTTTATCGCCCCACGAGGATTGGATACCGACATGGTTGATTTTAAAGTGGGAGGCATCCAGCTCCCGCTAAAGAGACACTCTTAATAAGAAAAAAAAATGCCTGAGTCGAGAAGGATTTCACCTTCTCTTACTGAGGACATGACAGATACTTCATCCCAATCCTGACCAAAACGCCAGGTAGTAATAGGAGATAATTACGTAATTGGGAGAAAATGAGATTTCATGACTAATTGACGTATACGTAAAATTATTCAATGCTTCATTTTCAAATATCTCATTTTTGCGATTAAACACTAAACTTTCAGATTGAAAAAAAACTTGAACGAAAATCATTTAGTTTAGTTTATTTATATCCTCCTTGAGGTAAGGTGAGATTTTGAAAAGCCAGCGCATTAGAAGAACTCTCTAGCGTACAAACATGCCTTAGCGGTAGGGAAGCCTAGATATAAGCAATACGCTAACCCTTCTAATAATTAAGGGTAAAGCCTGGGAGGATGGGCCTTCTAGGACTGAACAGAACGATAGCAGAAAAAACTGCATTCGGACTTTTTGTTGAAGTCATGTCAGTGACTGGTATAAATAACATCTCCACAAGTAGTGCAAGTATTTTTTGTATTCATTAAAACCTAGCTATACCTACCCGGTGTTGATCGCGATGCAATGAATCCATTTTAGGTTTTTAATTTGTTCGCGCGATCTTTAAACTTATACTTAAAAAGAAATAACATTTTAGCTGAAAGAGAGAAAACATTTTTTTATATAATAGATCTCTACCTTTCGGATTGTAAATAAACTTCTTTTAAAAATACTTCAGGTACATTTCTATGTATTAACAACCTGATGTACCTAACCGTCATTACCTGCGATGCATTAAAGTGATTTTAGTTTTTAATTTTTATTCAAACTTATTAAAAAAACAGAAATACAATTTTAGTTGCAAGAGAGACAACGTTGATTTTATAATAGTCCTTTTTGACCATTCTTTAATTAAAATAATCCAATCAAGCGTCCTGTTTTCGTATTTTCGAGCAGCGAGTCATTCTACGTAAAATAACATAACAAACTTAACCCTCCTGAAATAATCAAACAACAAGCTTTTTTAAATAAATTGTTTCATAATCTGATAAATTAGTGTTCAAAGGATTTAGATTATTTTCACCAATGCTATTTTCAAATGTTGGTAAATGAGGTTTCGGGAAATATCAATGATTTTACGTTAAACTTACGTTAGAATTGCACAGGTTGCTGTATTAATTATCAAACCCTAAAGAAAACTGGAAATTAGTTTGTAATAATGACTGGGAACACAATTGGCTCAAAATTAGATAACGTTAGGATAGTACGTTCACTGTTGTCGAAACAAAAATATATGTATTTGACGTTAGACATTTTCTTGAACTAACTCATTTCTCTGTGTGTCCATCTATTGATTCACCTCAAAACTCATGTAGCGTTTAGTACACCCAAGCAGCTCAAATCAAACCTGCTAATGCTTAAATATTGTGTTCTGCAGTCCAAAGTACGCAATTTCGGTCAAGGAAGGCAAGACACTTATACTTCTGTATTGGTATTTTCGCCCCCACTACAAGACTATTAGTTTTGTAGTTAGATGACATTCGTGTATAGCTGAGTAATAAAGTGAAGGCCAGGTGGTTTACCCGTTTAGGAAAAATAGATAATCCTATCTTGACTCTATAGACTAAAAGATTCACTATTTATCTTTCTATGCACTTCTCAGAAATGAATGACGTAAAGATGGTGTGTGCGTCCACCGACATATCTTATTTAACCAGTTACACAACGATTGTACTATCTACCTACAGCGTTTCAATTAATGATGACTGGAGTTCCAATAGAAAGCTTTTGAGCGACATATGATTGTGACAGTTTACTTTAGAACTGATGAAAGAATGAGTTAATAATACAATACACGTCGCTTATTAATAGAGTTGGAATATTAAGGAAATGGTTAATTGCAGAAATAAACATATATAAATGGATAAAGCTGACAAACCACAGAAATTGTGAAAAATATAGAAAGAATATTAAACGAAACTAAGAGAATTGAAACTACGGCAAATCTAATAATATCAGACCCCCCCCCCAAAAAAAAAAAATTGATTAGTAGCACAAGGAATAGTGAAGGGTCAAAGTGGATAGAAAAAAGGACGATGGGAGTACCATCCAGACATCTACTGGAAAGGTACAGAGAGTACTAGCATTTAAGGATAATTTATTGCTACCTAAATTCTGGAGAACTCAAAATTCGAAAAGGGGTGAATAAAAAGTGAATCACTTATGACAGCAAAACAAAATAACGCGATTCGCGCAAACCCCTTAAACGCAAAAATAGACAAAACAGAATCTGTGAACAAGGAGACAAACGTTAATCCACATGATAAGTAAATGAAGCAGAGTCAAACATAAAATGAAAATAAATATGAGTGGGATGAGAAGACCTCCCGCTAGAAACTGTGCAAATGACTGCACTGTGAAAATGCAAACAAATATTACAAACACAAAGCGATGATAATATTGGTAGATGAAAGGCGTAAAATTCGCTGGGACTTTGAAATACAAATAGACAAAACTTCATTTACGCTGGAGACTAGGTATAGTAATACTACACAAGTAGTTAAAACTACTAAATAGTAAATATCGCCATCCAAGCGAAACGGTGTTAACCACCATTTACCGGCCTCTCACTGCATCAAGTCTAGATATTAAGTCAGTTTAATGTGGGAGAGGGCATTTTAGTGGGGTACAAAAGTAGCTGAAAACAAATTCGTCGGCATTACCCGGTAGGGCGCCGGGCTGCCGGAAATATCTTCAAAGTAGGAAGTAATGTCTATGAGGGTGCACCAGTTAGGACCGAGATGGACCATATTTTATTTCAATAAGAAGAGCCTGATGGTTCAGGACAGGTCCTAGGTTAACAGAATGGCCTCATCTGGTATAAAAACTCGACTGTACACGAAGGCTGGTGTGTCCACTAGCCTGAACATGAAAGAGGTACAACATCTAAGCATACACATCGAAATTGCCAGAGAGCTGAAGCAACTATCGGACATAAAAATACCGTAATACCAATAATTGTAGAGATCATTAAAAACATTTCATAAAAACCTGGAACAAATATATAGAAGAAATTGCCAAGGCTCCTGCAAGGAATGTGGCTCTCTCTCTCTACCGTGCAAGAAAACATCTACCACATTCCAGTATCCTTTATATCTCCAAAGCCACAAATGCCCCTATGCATTGAGATGGTTATTCACATCTGTGCTGGTGCACCAACTTCTAGTCTCTCCCCTTTAGAACGGGTCAAAAAGAGCCTCTAATCAAATAGGTTTCACACTATCTACCTAGCTCCAGCCCCTGTCCCTTCGCCGCAATGTTGTATCCTTGTGCTTGTTTTACATATACTTCAATGGAATGTGCTCCGACTAACTTGCTGCACTTGTGCCACCTCGACGTAAATAGCCCTGACCGACCGAACAATCAGCAAGGTCCCGCCCCTTTATTGTAGAGATCCGCAAATGCCGATATGCGTTCTATTCTAATAGCTTTTCCCCTCGAACTACTAGCCTTGGAATTATCGATCTGCTCTTTGTTTTCTTTGACTATACTAACGTGCAGATATTTAAATGTAATGTGAACAAACATCGGGCTGCGCAACTCCCCACTTAAGATACCTCTGTAATTAAGGTCCCAAATTCGCAGTAACCCTTTACGTCATAGTGGCAGAAAATAATATCGGGAAATAACCGGAATCAAAGAGAAGATTGACATCATACAAAGCGCAATACTGATGAAAACACCTGAAATAGTAAAAACATCCTCGAGTGTGGAAACCAACGCCGATAAGGTGACACTAACTAAATGTAAGCTGAAATAAAATGGCAAGTAGAGGGTGACATAAGCATATTTTGGTAACTATATGAACATATACTATCACGTGATGCCCAACTCTCACGACCAGCAAAACAATAGCAGTGAGTACAATGTAAAATGACCGTGGAGTGTGTCAGGGCGAATGTGTGATGTCTTCATCCAGAACGCGACTGAAAATAAACGGCAATAAATGGATTTTGAGAAAATGTATAGCAATTTCAATTCCAAACAAAACGAACAGTTTTCTGTTATAAAACACTGGTAAGAACAGACAAAGCGAATACAAAAAAAAAAAAACGGGTGATCTTAAGAGGCATACATTTAATATGTGCGTTTAGCGATGCAAATGCTGTTTCAATCATGACTAACTAATTCACGAAACAATTCTCTTTTAGACCGACGGATCGATTGAAAGACTAACTGACACACAAAATCTTCGTATAATGATTGGTTGACGTATCTAAAATACTTTTGTAACTAGAGAGTGACTTACAGACATGTGTGCTATTTCAATTATTTAGATTATTCAGAATACCGTTTTCATCTTGAAGGTTAATCTCGCAATGTTTCGGTCTATGTCACACCCGGCCTTCGTCAGGTTTGTCTTGTCAAACATGGATCTGTGGAGCAACAGATGTTGTGGTACGTAATAATCAGTTCTAAGTGACCTGTATCTGGAGGGTTGTAGGTTCAATTCTCAGTAAAGGCGACACTAAGAATATAATTAAGAATTACTTAAGACTTCTATCCGATCATAGCTGACGGAACGAAAACAATCTACCCACGTGGATGAAATAAAAGCTTCAGTTTGAAATTTCGTACTCATTACCGTGTTCGAAACAAAGATTCACCAGTTCGGCAAAATGTTTGCGATAAAGGTCGGAGTTTACTTCGCTCGAAATGTTGTGGAATAACTTCCGAAATGAGAATAGTAGTTCGGTAGTTCGAATAATACAAATAATACAAACTATCAATTCTCCACTAAGCAATTCCGAAGCATACTATTTCAACATACAACAGACTCGAAATCATATTTTGTAAACAATTTCCAAACACTTTAGTCAATCTGACCTAAATTTTACTTCACAATAATAAAAAAAAATCAGCATGTAGTTTTTAAAATATTAATATTTAGTGAAATAAACTTGAACGTGATAGAGTACTCTTCAGTGTGACAGAGTAAATGCTCAATCAAAATACTCATCATGATAATGCTAGGCCGTATCTAAAGACTGCATTGTCTGATCTACAGGAGTTCATATTTAATTACTTGTTATTTCCAGAGATTATAATTGGTCACTGGCAATTCTTTGGAGTGCCGGCCTGCGTGAGGCGTCTTTCGCCAAGATCTGCTCTTGACAATGGAACAAATGTATCGACAAAAGGGCGGCTCGTCGGATATTCTCCCGACGAATAGAAAATATCCAGGCGGGGGAGATCGGAGGTTCAGGCTGTAAAAATCTGTAAACAAACGATACGTGACTAGGGATCGTTTTTATTTCACATTTTGTCCGATGTCGACTTTCCCAGAATATTCCAATCACGTTTTCTACCTTGTAACTTTCAGACAAAGGGAAGCCTATGCATTTATTTTCTGTGAAAGACGCGTTCATTAAACACGACAAATAAACGCGGAAACAAAAATGGACGCCTGCCCAACCCCCACCGATTCTGCATGTAGAGGATGGGCTTCTTAATTGCTTCAATATCGTCGGTAATTGTGAAACCACTATGAAAAACAATATGATACAATGTAATATATTCTTAGAATAAACTTACCATAGATATTAAGGTACCTACATGGATTTTTCTTACAGTTTAATTAGCAATAATGTGATTTTAGACGTAAGTATATTTATTGTGTACGTTATTGTAATTAATTTGGCTCCTGGGGCGGTGTTGATACAGTACTTGGGTATGTCAATTTACATCTGTACCTTGCTTCTACCGCTTTATAGCTAGTACGAAGAAACAGCTGAGATTTCGTGGAGAAAATACGCTACTTAGTGTTTACAAGTGAGAGAAAGTAACTACGATAAATGTATTTACGTCTTGATTTTATTGGCCAAAAAATATAGAAATTATTTTTAAGCAAAACTAGTTCGCTTTGAACAAATACCGAATAATTAGAATGTCTATATTTTTTTGCCAATTTTCAAAGAAAAAGGTCACAGTTTAAAAAAAATATTTCTGTAATGTTTTGTTTTTATGTTAGATTAATTTCTTTAAATTTATAAAACCCGTATCAATCTTAAACACTTCTTTTAAGTTACGGAAGATTTAAAGTCGATATGGATATCGTAAAAACTACGACCGTAGTAATGTGTACGTTGTCTATTCCTTTTCGTCAACCAATCAAATGTTTCTATTTACATACGATCAAACAAGCTCCAAAGACATCATAACCTTGTTCATAGTATATCGATTGACAAAATGTCGTCTCTGGAACAATATCTTAATGTAGACATCTGATAGATTGGTTTAATCATGTGACGTAAAAAGCATTTGAAGTTAGATACAATGACGACTGTGTTAATACTACTGACTACAGTGCCCAGCCAACATTTAGGTAATAACAAATAATTATGAATATTTGTTTTTATCTACATACGTATACGTTTCATCTTTTCGGGAATCGTCAGTGTAGCTATGGTTATCTATATCGATCGCTGGACCTGGAACCTGAAACCCCGGAACACGAGTTATGTTTTAACCTAAACAAGGGCACTTTAGCCCACATAACCATCATAAACAATCTGATAAATCAGTGAGAGATCGAACCTATTGAAGGCATATATATATGGTATAAAAAACAATTATTTTTACAGTTTAGATCAATTCTATTGGGAATCGATATCCAAGGCAAACTGAACATCAATATTTAAACCTTTAAAAAAGTTATTTCAACATTTTAAATAGATCTGTAAATAAATAAAATACAAGGCAAAGTTATTTTTTACTGTTATGTAATATCAGTTTCGTAGGAAAGAAAAAAAAACTAACACGTGTTTATAGTTGAATGTAAAACATACTTAAACAAATTACGGCAGTAAATAAAAGCGGCCGTCATCAGAGATCGTTGTCAAGATCCCTTTCGAATGCGATGCTCGAATATTTTTTTAAAAGATTTCGGAGTTTCATGGCGTCAAAATATGTAAAAACAAATTGTGTCAATACCTGGAGGTGGTTCATTGTGTCAATCTCTAATGACAGGACGTTTTATTTATGCCTTATTTTAAAAAAAATATTATTTGAAAACTAATAGAAACACGTGTAAGTTTTTCTTTCCTTCGACACTGACATTATTTCATAGCATGATATCAGTTTGATTTGTCGTTGTATATGAAAATGTGTATATATATCCTTATATCAATAGATTATATTCATATTTATCCATCAGTCTGTATATATACATGTATATATATATATATATATATATATATATTTCAAAAAATGATGATGTCGTAGTGTTATTTGATATATTTCAATATGGGGAAATATACTGTGCATGAAGATCGTAAAATGTTGTTTTTTAGTTAAAAACAACAAAAAGGTCAATTGATATGATCTTTAAGATATTCAATGTCGATAAATTTTATTTTGTTTCAGCATAAAATTAAAATGAATTCCCGATTCAAACTGCTTATATAATGAAATGAATACACATAAGGGTGGAACCTAGATAGGTAAAATACTCCAATTTTATATTACTGAGTAATTACAAACGGGTACCTTGTACTTTTCACCCTTATTATAAAATTAAGAAAAATACATCAAGAATATTAAAGACATTTTTTTTTTGAATTTAGAAAGATTAGAAGAGGTTTATTTCTTTTCTATGACAAATCATCATCATCATGTTAACTCCTTGGTCTTTTGGCTAGGAGCAAAAATTAGTTTTTATGGTATCTGTCAGTGAAGGAGAAATCCTTCTAGACCAAGGCAATTGACATTTTTGTTCCAATTCAGAGTACCCATTTTGGGGGAGCTGGATTCTCCCCACGTTAAATATTGACATTGTGCCTAACACTGCTCTCGTAGGAGGACGTAAATAGGAATAGGAACAGCAACAACAGAAACACATTTATTAAAAAAATAATTAACGCATGTATTTAATTATTTACAGATTAGAAAATATTAATTCATTACAAATTTTAAAATAAAAAAATATGCAAATGAGAGGCTGAGAGGATGATATGATGAACGAACTACATACACTGACCCCCCCCCCCCAGAGGATGATATCATGACAAGGAATAGATAGTACATTAACTCCCCCCCACACACAAAACTGGTAATCCTGAGGAAATGGTATCGTGAGGAACGAATTCATACTGTTCGGCCTTCCCCCGAGGAGGAGGTGATGCCTGGGAGGAATTTATCATGACGAATGAAAATATACTACAGATAATTAATTAAGCATAAACCGTTTAAACGTCAATATTGTTAGAATGGGTGGAAACAACTTTTGCATTCATTTATTTAGATAGCGTTAAAAACGATAGCAAGTTTCATTGTGCAGGTGAAACGCCTAAATGAAAATTGGTTGGAAAATATCGTCGCCATCTTTATAAGCAAAGATGAATATGCTGGCTAAAGAAGAACGATAACTTTCATAATGTTCTAGTTAAAAAAGACATGTTTATTATAACTTTGAGTTATCGTTCTTCCTTAGCTAGTATAATGATGAACGAGCATATACTACACTGCTTCCCCCTGACAGACGATAATACCATGATGAACGAACACGACTTTTCTTCACCAAAAAGGAGGAAGTCATTCTGGCGTAAACGGTCTTATGAGAACAGAACCGATACGACACTACCTTTAAAAGATATTCTTACAAAATTAAGTCTTGGGGATTTTTTTAAATTTAAAAATGCCTAGTGACAAACAAATATTTTATATGGTTCCGTAGCCTTTTGGCTAAACTCAAAGTGTAGTATCTGTTCAACATCTCAGCGATATTTGACACTTTACTAAAGCCGGAAGTAAATTATCTCCCTTAAAAATAAAATCCTAGCTAAGTTTTTAAACGCTATCATTTTAAAAATAAAATCTCTTTATCTTATTTTATTTATAATTATAATAATAGTACAATCGATAAAACGATTGCGTATGTAGAAGTACATTTGGCAATACAAAGTAGAAAGGTATATTACAGAATATTAATTTATTAAGAACTTAAAAATAAATAAACATGCAAATAAGCAAAATCGACATTTGTTTGAGTGAATAGGAGATGCCTATATATAGGGTATTTTAAAATGTTACTATATCATTAGAATTAAAAAATCTTAACGTGTCTTGATGTTAATATAATTAGGATTAATGGAAAAAAACTTTCGCATGTATATATAAATATATATATATATATATATATATATATATATATATATATATGTGTGAAATGTGATGTGTATAACTCTGTTTGTATTTTTGTGAGCATTCCACAAATAGAAAAATACTTCTAATAATTTGGCAGATGTCG
The DNA here is from genome assembly GCA_963556195.1 of Sepiola atlantica. Lineage (NCBI taxonomy): Eukaryota > Metazoa > Mollusca > Cephalopoda > Sepiida > Sepiolidae > Sepiola > Sepiola atlantica. The sequence continues at coordinate 135,162,808 of OY744522.1, forward strand.
GATGGTGAACCACCGTGAAACAAACTTTTTGATATATTTTGACGACATCAAACTCCGAAATATATTTCAGAAATATTCGATCAACCTATTCAAAAAAGTAATCGAATTCCAATGAAATAGGATTGCAATTCAATTTCCTTGGCAATTGATGATTCATTTCTGGCATTTAAATTAAAACTCATTGGAAGAAAATATGAAACGTTACTCTCAATTCTATTTAGAGTTTTATGCTCATGTTGCCAAATATTTAAAAAAAATCATTTGGGAAATGTATGATTCTATATGTTCTCCCTCTAGCTATGAGTTACGGCAAACTCCGAAATAGCACCAGGGTGAACTTTCAAGCGTTCGCAACACAACTAATATACAAGACTGCACACTTCAAAATATCACAAACGCGACAATACGCATCTGCCTAGAACCTGTGAATGATGTCGCTGTAAAATAATATAGTAAGTAAAATGACATAGTGGACCATACATGCGTAGAGTGAAACAATAGATATCCTTGTAAATAGTTGTCCTGTGACTAGGAGTTTATAGTAAAACATCTGCAGTTTTCACGATCAACTGACTGACGATCGGATTATTTATTACTTTTTTTCTCTACTATCGAGATTAGTTCCAAGTTTGGGAGCCCAGCCTACTCTACGTTTTTACCCATTAGCTATTAGACACATTTGGGTGTTTTTATCGCAACGTTTCGGCAGATGTAATTTCCGACCTTCTTCATGTGTACCTTGTCGAACTCGAGAATCTTTCTGTCGAACTCGGGAATCTGGACGGAATTTCGAACGGAACCTTTTATTAAATCCACGGAGGTAGCATGTCTCGTTCCATCTGCCATGACTGAGAAGAAGTGGTCAGTAATTCGCAACCTTCAGATGACTGTCACTTAGAACTGAATTTTACTTAGTACTATATCCACTGCGCCACGGGTCTTTGCAGGCAATTCTAGTATGAATTTTGGGAGCCTTAAACCTATTCTTATTTTTTATCTAACTACTTGTCACTATAGATCACTCCTTATCTATTATTTATAATTATAGGTTCCCATATTGTATTGAATTCTATACTAGGTCTGTTTAGTACGGCATTGTCGCCTAACATATGTGCTGCTTGTTTGAGTCGTCTTACTCTCCACCGTTCGTCTCTATCTATAATTTTTACTTCATCCATAAGGGTAACTTGTTTCCTTATTCCTTCTATATCTGATCAGCCATACCCGACTTTTCGATTTCTCTACGTATTACAGCTTTTCGGTGTTCTTGAGCACATGTGTCACTCGAATAAAAACACAACAGTACCATATAACTTATAAAGTTTCACAATGATATAGATAAAAAACAACATAAATGTGTATGAAACATCATAGTACGGTTTTTTACTGGTTTGATCCATTGGTTTTCCAAATCTTTTTTCAGATGTAGATCTTTACATAATCGACCACATGAAGGTTGCCAACATCCATAGTGAAAGAGATGCTATGGGACTGACAGGATTCAAACGTGTCACGCTTAAGTCGCCAGCCCAAATCGGTATTCACGTTACCACCGTCAACCCAGATATGATATAGATAAGGATTTATAGTTCGTGTTTGTTTTACTCTACGGCATATTAACATGTTCTGTTCATTTAATGTCGCATCTAGTAATTTTTACTAAAAAATGTTATACTTCCAGTTCTTAATATCTTCAAATCGTTATTTATTGCGTTTGCAGCTACTATTTATTAATGGTGTAAGAATATTTGTAAACGACTGGATTAAGTTTAGTATGCGATTTAGGAAAGATTCTATTTAATCATGACAGGTACTAAACCTTAGGGTCAAAGTTAAGCTTGGGATAATGGTGATTATTACTTTAATTCCCACCGTCGGAAGATGTGCTACAAAGCTGGAAGGGAGAGATGAAACGCCAGTGCACAAGATGAGGTGCAATCTGAACCACAAAAATTGCCTGAGCAACCCCGTCGATATTACTCAGTAGCAATAAGATAACACCTACACAAAGAGAGAAAATAAAACCTGAAATAGTTGATCTACTAGGACTGCACACAACAACCCATCAGCCTGACGTAGTAAAGCCACCGCTGTTCTAGTGGCCAAGACTCTACCGGACTTATTGTCGGGAACGCAATGTCTAAAGAACAAATAATGGAAATAATGCTAACAAAATTATCAATTTGCACTCTGCCAAACTCCGAAACTATTGTCTTAATCACCGGATATCATTTACTGTCATACGCATCTAAATACTGACCAGTCAGTTCGTTGCTTATCTTCGGCGATGCGGCGACAACGGTGTTTCTAGGTTAAATATTCGTAATAAGTTATCCAAATATAATGTTTTCTGTCCGCCAGAATTCCCCCGGGGCTAACGCATCGATTTCTCATACTTTGGGTCATAACCAAACCAAAAATGTTGGCCAAAATAATCATTCTAAAATAGCACTTTTGTATCTTCTTCACAAACTTGATTATGTCTGTCGGTGTGTATGTGTGAAACCTATGGACATCCACATTACCGAACATCAAAACTGGAACACATTTTGCAAGAATAATATCTTGTATATCAAATATATGCTGTCACATGTCGCATAATTCTGCTCTCGTAAGAAGTTTGTATCATGATGAACGAACATATACTACACTTCTCTCACAGACGGGGGTAATGCCTCGGGGGATGGTGTAATAACGAATGAACATATACTATACTACCCTCAAAGGAGTTGGATGTGGCTGGGAGAATTGTCTCATAGCTATGAAACAGAAACTACACTACCGCCAAACGAGGATGTAATGATTGGAGGATGAGATCATGACCACAGAACAGATAATACGCTCAACCCTTTAAAAAAGGGATGCAATGCCTAGGAGGATGCTACGCTACCATAAAAAGAAGCAGGTAATGCCATGGGAGGAGTGTATAATTACAACGGAACATATACTACACTACTCTCCGAATTGAGAATTGAACGATAGTACAATAGTCTGAAATACTATAGACAACTGAATCGAGCATTAAAAGATTGTATAATATAACAATAGTCTGAAATTAACAGAAGTAATAGTATGGTTGGGCTGTAGACAGACAGATACCACATCTCTAATAGTAAAAGATAATATTTCTGGATATATGGATTACTCACTTCGCCATTAAGAAAATAACATCGAACTATTAATTTTAACGGTGACTTTGTAAAGCAAAGACTATCTTCATGTCTGAAAGTTTTCAAACTGCTGAAACCTTTTCAGAGCTTTTTTCCCCTTTTTTTTGTTGCTGTTTATAAAAAACTGTGCAGCAAATGCATGTCAAATGATTATTGCGTTCTAAATCATATTTTATTCCGATCTTTAAATTGCAGATATTAACTTGACAATTGATATTGCGGATAACACGTGTTAAAAAATATTTTTATTTTTGGAAAAATATATTTCTTTATGCACTGACATAACCTTCAAATAGAATATACGAATAAAGTTCGTTTGGTTTGTGACCAATGATCACGGAGGATCATTGATCCAGATTCGAAAGCGAGATTTTCACGAAAAAGTTCGTTTGTTAAGAACCTATGCAGAGAAGTCGAACATACATCTGATTCGCACGAAGAACGTGGCGTAAAAGGTCTTACAATAGAGTTTGATTTACGATTCCATAGGGGGTCTAAGAGGACAAAATCACAATGGTTCCGGTTTTATGTAGGAAGATAATGTATCTCCAAGGGAGATAATATTATCTCCCTTGGAGATACATTATCCTCCTACATGGTCATAAAGTGTCAGAGGGCGCCCTACTGGTAGTCGCCCATTTTTAACATGAAAATTACTTTGCATTAGCTTTGATGTGTTTGAAGTGTTGGAATTTAGATTATTGCATCCCTCCCCTGCTGAAGAATTGATCCGAAAAACGTTAACAGATGTTGATTGTCACTTGCATTTCGTGGTCATACAATGTACAATATTGCTAAGGTAAACATTGAAGGAAAATAAAATACTATTCATTACATTTTGAGAAAATCATTGTTGGCCACAGAAGTAGCGCCCGCGGCCGCAGGCGATACACTGGTTGCATGTTTGATATCTCTAGTTTACATCATATATAAAACATTTCAGAAATTAATGCAAGATAAATACAAATATGAAAATGTCAAATAATTAACACGGATACGCACATAAAATTAAACAAAACACAGACTCACGCATAGAAGACGCATAATTTCTTCCAGAGAGCCATCCCACACAATAATAGTCCACTTAATTAGTGCAAGACATTAATTGAGAATTTCTTGCACACGGAGAAGCTCACATGTTAATTAAAGTTATCGAAATTATTATAATTAAAAAAGGGGACAGCGCATTTTTCAAAAATATTATGTTATATTTATTTGTATATTTGTGAAATAATAGTGTGTGTCTGACCGTCTACTTTTTTTTCCTTCACTCTCACCCTCTTTCTTATTCTCCCTCTTTTTCAGCCTCTCTGTCTCTAATATATATATATATATATATATATATATATATATATATATATATATATATATATTTCATATCATTTAAAGGACAATGTGTGATATTATCTGCTAGTAGAACTACGGGCGAAACCGACATTAACGTATTGTATGCGTCAGTCTATATTACTCTACGGTTTTTAACGTTATTTAATCTACAAAAATGTCTTTCGGTATTGATCCACGACCATCTGTTTGAATATCTATTCATTCGCCAATTCAGCTATGTTCATATTGATTTCAGTCTGTGCTAATGCACAATCACACACACACACACACACACACACACACACACACACACACATATATATATATATATATATATATATATATATATATATATTGTGATTGAGCCAACGTTATATATTACATCTTACGCACAAAAATGTCCAGAAATAGCGGATACATAGTCGAAACAAAATATACTTAGTAGACAAAGCATTTTCGTTCACATACGCTCGCAAATAAAAAATCAGGTCTGAATTTAACCGTAGGTGTTTTCAATATCTATTACGAAAGATTTCATTCTGATGTCCCTGCTTCCTGATCAAATGAATTATTTGTATCAAACGGAGATAACAACGAGATGGACGCGCGTACGTTGATAGTATCAAAACAAACACGTTTTTGCCGTTCGGAAGAACGATTTCATGCGAACCGACGTGTACGTTAAGACAAAGAAATTAGCGTTTTATATATTTTTAAATTTCTAGTCTTTCGTATTTATTTTAAATAGAATTATCAGAAATACATGCTTTTTATAAAGAACAGAAGTCAGTTCGAAATATAATAATTGAAAATTATAATAACCCGTAAAATGTACATGGTTTTATGTTTTCTATAAGACTATTTTTTGTCACATGAGAATAAATTCATAATTTTAGCCTAGAAACACGCTTATATATATATATATATATATATATATATATATATATATATATATATGTATATATATATATATATATATATATATATATATATATATATATATATGTATAGATAGATAGAATTACTAAACAATATTATAGCCTACGTCGATCAACCAGCGTTTCGATGTTCTCACATCTCTTCAGAGGCGTAATAAAAATAAATTGTATAACGCCTCTGAAGAGATGTGAGAACATTGAAACGCTGATTTATTGACGTAGGCTATAATATATTTTATGTAATGTTATAAAGAGGGGGTCAATTAGCCAATCCTTTTTTACTTTCAGAACAATTTCTTATGCCACATGTATATTTCCGTGGCCGTCGTAAAGCCACGAGATTTTTCTCTGGTTTTAATTACTTCCCCTAGCAAATATTTTAAGAAATATATAATAATTTTCTTTGTTGTATTAAAGTATTTTAATTAATTACTGTTAATACTGACACAACTACTGCATATATAAACAGAACGATAAAATTACGAATGAATTACAGAAAACATTAATTAATTATGAAGTGTTTATAAAATAGTTATGCAAATTAAGCATGGGAAGAGTTATTTGTGCCTTTCGTCTCGACGATATATATATACATATATATATATATATACAATATTTTGAACTATTACCTGGTATTCTAGATTTAAACACTGACTCGTTTTTATGAAAATATAAGAGGGATAAATAAAAATACTTTTGCATTTATTCATTTATATATATATATATATATATATATATATATATATATATATATATATATATATATATATCAACACACACTTTAATAGTTGTTTCTTGAGAGAATGAACTAATTAATGATGAAACTTGAGGGATATTTGTTAAGCACTGAGAGATCTGATATAGCGCTCTATATTGTAATCGGTAATGGGAAAGTATCCAAAATTTCTGCATACTTTCTGGATCGAAGATAATTTCAATAAACAGACTACATGCCACAACATGTGTGCATGTGATAACATAAAATTGCAGTTCCACAGGCAACGGCGAATTAACCTGGTATCTGCCAATGCAAACATCTGTGATGCCTCACCGGTCACCGAGGACCAAACAGCCTAATCACTAACCTCTGTTCAAAATGTGCAACACCATTCTTCTATTGATAAAGGCATCACAGCTACAGTGATCCATGCTTAATTATTCTGTACGGATTTTGAGAGAAAACCTGCTCCAAAAGACTTCGATCTTGCAGTAATGAAGTCCAGCTGGTGGCGGTCACTTATCTGTTTTATACGCCGCGAGTGGATTTGAAGCTGTAAGATCGGACAAGCAAGTAAGAAAGCTGAAGACTCTTTGCAAACAGAAAGACAAAATTATGTAATTTAAAGAAGACTTGGTGTAACTGTGGAATGTTTCACTACAACAGATGCAGAATACAGGTAAATAGTATTTATATCGATTCCTGTTTGTTTTGTGATGAATCCAATTGTTTAGCCCCTTCCAATACCAGGTGTCATCACTGATCACATTGCATGCGTTCTTTATAATTTATTCATCTGAAACAAGGCACACTGCCAGCGATAGATAAGGGGTTACTGTTATTAGGGCAACATTTATTGGATCACCATAAGTGGGGAGCTGGACTACAAAATGGTTGTTCTCATTAGATTTAAATTTCTGCAAGTTGGTACAGTCGTATAAACAGGGAGCAGGAAGAGAATTCCAAAGGCAAGCTGTCCGAGAAATCAAGCTATTAGAGAAGAGAGTTTTTCTGGAACTGGGGACTTCTAAAATAAAGGGGTGAGATTTTGCTGCTATTATGGTTTACCGGGCGTATTCACGTCGAGGGGGTACAAGTACAGTAAGTTTGTAGGAGCCGATTCTGTGGAAGTACTTGTAAAACAAATTCAGGGATGCTAAATAGCGGCGATGTGACAGGGGCAAGAGCTTAATAGACAGTGCGAGACCTATTAGATTATATACTTTTGTGTACCCTGTATACGAGGGAAAGATAAGTGGTTTGTGCACCAGTACAGATGTCTCAACAATACTCCATGTATGGACGAATTGTGGTTTTATAAAAATATAGGTGTCAGAAGTGTTCTAGTCCGGTAGATAGAGCCCAATTTCTTGCAGCACATTTGGAACTGTTTTCTATGCCTCTTTTTATCCGTTGCTCAATATTCTGAACGACCTAAAAAATGAACGATGTAAACAAAAGCACGTGAAAAAGTGAAATGGTTGAAGAAAGTAAAAATTATACTCATATACTCCTAAATATGTTGCCTGTGAATGTTAGTCTGGGAAGGGTGTTATCATCAGTAATATGCTTTTGCAATTGAGAGGAAACTGATTGCCAAATGAATGGGAGCCTTTTTTATGATCGACAAGTTTTGATATTAGCTTTACCTCTCACAATTTACAACGTAAATTGCGGATTGGTTAATTTATGTGAAAGAGAAAGTTTTGAAATTAGTGAAAATTACATGGAAGTGAATATCAGAATAGATAGCAGTACATTGAGCTCATCTGGATAAGATGCTTTACGTTCCTGTATACGAGCGTAAATGTTTGATTGGTTCATTTGGTCGTGCGACTAGACGTAGAACGATCTGCAGATATATACCGTGATAAAAATGTTTATTGATCCGTAGGTAAGTTAATAAGAAACATCTTTTAAGTTATAAATCTTTATCGTCTTTATTTTGTATGAATATGTTCCTGTAAGAGAGCGAACACTATTTAGAAGATCCGAAAGGAACATCGTTCGTTGACCTCATCAAACATATCTTGAGTTGGTGCCGTGTCCAGGACTTTGACAGAAGTATCCGTAAATAGATCATGTGTTTTTTAAATTGTATGTAATTTTTTGAAATTTTTACATTAGTGTTTTTTGTACACGAAGTCGGTTTGAAAAATTGAAGGACAATGTGTGATATTATCTGCTTAGTAAAACCGACATTAACGTATTATGTTATCAGCGAACTTGGGAGTATATAATTATGTTTACTTTGTTCAACCATTTAATTTTTCACATGCTTTCGTTTACACTCTTTCTGTTTCAGGTCGTTAGGAATATTGAGTAACGAATAAAAAGGGACACCAACGTACCGAAACAATCTCCCTGTGCAGCTGATCTTTCTCAGTGGGACATTTTATTTAATCCAAGGTCTAGAGATTCATCAATATTTGAAAGCAATGAGGTCGAAAAAGGGGTTATGAATACGGAGCTGTGGCAAAACAAATGAAAGTTAATGAGATTTGAAGGTTAAATCATCAGATGTGTTTGAATTTAGATAAGTTGTATGTGACACAACTCTGTTAATTTTCAGACACATTTCGTATAGTTGTATATAATATGGGTATGTAGAAATAATGTTATAAACGGTATTTATCATATAATGTGAAATTAAGCATAAAAGTAAAAATATCTATTAGAAGTTAAAAAACAAAATTATGTTTACGTGTCGGGATATAACGTCATGGACAGGAACTCAGAATTGACGCGTAGGGAAGAAAATAGAAAAATATTTCTCTTTGGTAGGTGAGCTGATTGTTTAAGGACGTCTGTTTCGAAGCTTTTTCTTCGTTCGATTCCGGCGGGGAGTAGACAATGAGACGCTTACGCAATATGTAACTTTAGAATGCTGTATAAGAAGAAAGTAACAAACGGCGTGATGCCATTGATATAGTATGTTTTAGGCTTTTTTTAATTGTTATCCTATTAAAGAAGAAGAGAGAGACACCTGCTGCTATACCTTCACTGCAATTATGACGACAGCTTAACAACAACGGAAATAAGAGGATGAAGAAGAGAGAGAGTCTACTACTGTTTGAGGCAACTACATACAACGTCTCAACGACTGCTGTTTCTGTCAAAGAGATAAAACCGGCAATCTGTTTACAAGACATTGATGATATATCTTAATTAGTTATAAATATAAACCATACATAAACAATTGAATTCAAGTGATCTCTCTCCACAATGTATCAACGACTTTGCGAAAAAAAAAGGAGGACGCACACAGTTTAGAGGAATAACAAAAACACACACAGACACACACGCACGACACTTTAGATAAAAATAATTGAACTAGTGTCTAAAAATTAGTGAATGACTGAAGGTAGCAAACCTGCTTAAAACCCGTGTCGATTACAAACAACAAATTTAAACACTAAATATGAAAAATGTCAAGTAAATTTGTAAAAATATTAGATCATAAAAACACGTTTTATTTAAATAATTTTCTCCCACAAGTTGAACACTTTAGATGAAATTGACGGTAAGAGTTTGTATCTGTATCACAACCATATTTACACAGCCAATAACTTAACAGCGTTGAGTAACAAGACACAGGGTTGTAAATTCAAACCCTTTAGTAGGTAAACCAGCTCTATTAGTTTATACTGACGGATCTTCAAAAAACGAAACAAGCTTGTCTATGGATAAATAAATAATATTTAATTATTCAATTATTATATGTACATATATATACATACATATATATAAATTCATATAATACACACACACACACACACATACATATATATATATATATATATATATATATATATATATATATATATATATATATATATATATATATATATATATATATGGATTACTTTTATGTACGTATAACATTAATAAAAATATATATATATATTAACGAAAAATACGAGTTAATGGCGACTAATAATGCCATTTTCTGCATCTTAATCGCATAGGAAGTGAGTCGATTAAAATAATACTAAGCCAAAAAAAAAAAAACGAACGCTGCAATCACAGATAAAGATAATTAGTTAAAAAAATACATGAAATATTTAGGTGATAAAAATCGTACATATTTCTAGACATAGCGTCTTGGTCTAACGATAAAGGCGCTGGACTATAGACATCAATATCGAAGGTTCGATCTGTGTCTAAGTTAGCCATGCTGATTACAGCTGTGAGCCAAGGACACGTGCCCATGCATTACTTTTATGTACGTATAAATTAATATTTTTATATATATCATATATATATATCATATATATATATCTCATATATATATATATCATATATATATCATGTATATATATATCATATATATATATATCATGTATATATATATCATATATATATCATATATATCATATATATATATCATATATGTATATATCATATATGTATATATCATATATATATATATCATATATGTATATATCATATATAAATATCATATATATATATCATATATATATCATATATATATCATATATATATATCATATATATATATATATCATATATATATCATATATGTATATATCATGTATATATATATATCATATACATTTATATCATATATATATCATATCATATATATATTATATATATATATGATATATATATCATATTATATATATATCATATATATATAATAGCATATATATATCATATATATATATCATGTATATATATCATATATATATATATCATATATATATATCATATATATATATCATATATATATCATATATATATCATATATATATATATCATATATATATATATATTATATAATATATATATATATATATCATATATATATCATATATATCATATATATATATATATCATATATATATCATATATATATATATATCATATATATATATATATATATATATATATATATATATATATATATATAAGAGAGAGAGAGACAGAGACAGACAGAGAGAATTGGTTCTGGTTGTATCAGAGAGTAAAGTAAGCAAAATATTACAATTTTATTAATTAGTGTTTTTTTTATTATGTTCGATAGGAATGTTACAATAAAAGTAAAAATGCCGTCGGTATGTTTATTTCCAAGTCCCTTGTCGTTTTTCACTTCCAAAAGTCCATTCCAACAAAACTCCCTTCCTTGCATGGTCGAATAAAGAACACCTTATGAAATATTTATTAGTGTCACATTCATGCGTTTAACATAATTCATTCAATTATGTCTTTATTTACCAATTCGTTCCACTGTTGATCACCCGAGAATCGTTTTTCTCTTTAGTTGTCCCGTCGGGAATTTATTATTTATTGTTTGTCCATCACGTAATTTCAGTCTATGCTATGTGATAAAATAAACGCTACTTTTTTGTGTGTCGATCCTTTTGTGGCAAATTGATTTTATTTTCATGACGAAATGTTTACTGATGCGCTGTGGCCCTTCGTCATACAAGAATGTATCAATAATAGTTACGTTTTTATATAATCTAAAATAACATGTGCACGTCTTTGTACTGTGTCTCAGTATTTGTACCATTTCTACTTCCCTCTTACCCACGTAGTCGTTGATTATTGCTTGTTGGGTTTGTAATGCATGTCAACCATGTTGGGTTATTTCATGCTGAAACCGTATAACTGTTTTGTATGCGATTGGTTTGTAGATTATTGTGCTCCGTAGGCGTATATGTTGTAAATAAATAGTCAGTATTATGTTTCGGAATTTTTCGATAAGGATTTGAAATTAGTATCATTTGGATCATTCGGACTATTGTGCGCATCTTGGATGTTATTCACACCACGTTTGGGCCGTCTTAAGGCGAGTCTTGTCACACTCAGAAATCTTTTTGCCAAACGGGTTCTGTTCAAAATTGTATTCCCGAGTACAACATAAACATTCCAGAGTTTGTCAAAAATTACATCGTCCGAAACGTGGTTATAAGATAAGAACAGTAGTTCAAATATTACAAATAATACAAATAGGCTATAAACAATAGCTTTGATTAAATTCATAACTAGGGACCCACACAAGTACAACCATTTGAGGCAGAGTGGGTCTGAGTGTTGTGGTAACTAAGGATAATTTCACACTCCCCACGCTCCCAAATTAAGGGCCTTTGCACTAGGTTAGGGTGAGAAGATATTGAGTAATGGATCGAATTAAAAAATGTCGTAAGCAGAATTAAAAAAGATAGAACTGGTTGGGGAAAATGGATTTTTGGATGGTGGGATTCCGAGGCAATTCAAGGTCATGCCCGAGACCACATACGTCGTGATACGTGTAACAATACAAATGTAGTACATCAAAGTAATAACAAATAGAATTTTCTACAGAAATATTTAAACAAATGTATTATAGTTTTTAAGAAAGTTAAAAGGAAAACAATGTAGGGAATATATTAGCCTATGAAAGCTAAAGAATCGCTGTAATTAGTTGATAACGATGACCGCGAACACATTGGCTTGTAATTCAATAAAACTTGTACGTTCACTGTTGTTGAAAAAGGGATATACGTACTTGACATTAGACAACTTCTCGAACATAACTAACTCTCATTCTGCCCATATATTTATCAACCTTCAGAACGCATGACATCTTTTAGTACATCTGGACACTTAAATCCAACCACTTTGTCCCACATAATTCTTAAATATTGTTTTATCATTCCACAGGACGCAAGTTTAATCCAGGCAGACAAAACAATTTTACTGCTGTATTGGTATGTTTTTCATATCACTACAAGACTATTCGTTATGTAGTTAGACCAGATATTCCTGTATAATGATGTAGTAAAGTGAAAACCAGCTGTTTTTGCCCGTTCATGTACAAGAAATAACCCGGTTCTCACTCTATTGACAAATGCATGCATTAGTCATTTCTCTATTCCCGGCTCGCCCCGCCCCCTAAGAAATGGATGATGCAACTACTTGTTATTTTATAAGTTAACTAACCTATTTATTTTATAAGAATAGAGCACGTAATAATGACATATGTTTTACATTCTTTTATTATAACATGACGAAAACACGGGAGGCAACTCCGTTACGAGCGACACACGCTGCTACAATTACTTTCTTCATAGGAAATGTTGTTATAATATATGAAAGATAAAGAATAATAGGTAATATGTTCAAGTCGGTCAGTTTCGTATTTAGATCGCCGCTAGATAAATGGAGATTACACGACCGGGAGGCTGAAGTATTTAATTGTTATTGAGCTGTTCATCTTATTAGAAGAACTGCAACAAGCTAGTCTCTCAGCGCTTATAAATGGCCGATATTTTAACAATAGCTGCTCATCTCCTTACTTACTTATACAATTT